>CM022302.1:42781322-43241680 GCA_011799875.1 Thinopyrum elongatum
TTATTGTATCGGCTGATCTAAACCGTAATAACTCGGCCCCACCAGATTAATGACGCCTATTTTCTGATTAATGTGATAATTTCTAGGGAGTCGCTAAGAGTAGTAAGTATAGATATAGATATAGATATAGTATAGATATAGATAGATAGATATAGATATAGATATAGATAGATAGATTTAGATAGATATAGATAGATAGATATAGAGATAGAGATAGAAGTATAGATAAGATAGTTCCAGCAAGAAACTACATGTATATGATGAGTTTATAGTGCAACAAGTAATATATGGATCTAGAAGCATTTGTCTCTGATGATTTGGCTGTCATACCTAGAGCTAGAGTTGAGGCTAATGATCCTTTGATACTGATTTGTGTGTTTACAATTTCATGAAAGGGTCTTAGTTAGAAGAATTTTGTCTCGCATTAAGTTTGCTTTTGAATTGTTAAGTGCATTAAGTTTACTTTGTACAAAACAACCAAGTTTAATTTGTGCATTAAGTTAAGTTTTCACAAGTTTTGACAACTGGTCGGCATCTTAGTAGCACTAATAACATCAAATAATTATTTAATGTGATGTAAAAAATATTTTAATGTTAAGTAATGGTAGGTTTATATATTTAAGTAGTTTGTTTAGATTTTCTTTCAAAAAAAATCCTTAAAATATGTGATATTTTTAGGTGAAATCCACTCTCTATGAGTGAAGAAGTTTGCAGTAAGGAATGCATAGATAATAGTTAATCCTATCATGTACAAAGGGTTTGTGCTATTGATAGAAAAAGTCATTGACAGACACTAAAGTTTCAATGTCACAAGCCAATTGGATATCGGGGCATGGTTAATGGCAAGCCACGATATATTCAGAAGCTAACTAATTGGGTGAAAATATTGTAGGGACAGAGTACCATAGTAAACTACATCTTGGTTTTAGAGTCATACTTCAATTCATAGTCATTTTTTTTCCGATTACCTGCAGTTCTTAAATAAACTACATTCCAAAAAGAAACTCCAAAGAACATCCCCTAATTTTATGTATCTAAAACAATTACTAGCCCGTGCAGTCGCACGGGTTGATGACTAGTTACTGATTAATGATTATGCCACATTTAATGTCGGAGTGTTAAATTTAGAAAATATGAATTTTCTTGGAAATCAATTGTTACAAAAAGTGTCCATCAAATCTCCTATATGATATGTATTTAACATTTTTAAACTACATAAAATGTTAATTGCTACTGTACATACCACTTGGAAACTAACAAGGGTTCCACTAGCATATACATGTCAATAACTTACTGCATGTCATTGAGAATTAATAATTTCTATACTACGATGGATTGGAATGAAATGAAACAAGAATGTTTTCTCATGATTACGGCAACTACTATATACTAAAATTTTCAAAAAAAACTACTATATACTAAACAACACATGACGGTAGATAGAAAAGGAAATAGACATCCTAACAAACATGCAAAAAAACACAAGATCTACTTTAGAATGATAAAACTTCAACTTTACCCTGTGCTCCGGCAGCCATCGGGGGATGGTGTCTAGTGCGGCACTATGGAGGAGTCCGCGATTCGCGCCTGTCAGTGACCGTGGCTGGGATGCTGTCCAATGCGGCCCTCCAGCGGTAAAAATTTCGTGCTATCACATGTGATTCCAGCGCCCCGCCGAGGTCATTACTGGAAATTCGCATACCAGATGCCACATGGCTTCCCCGGATTCCTGGCCTCATCCCCAATCGGGAACAAGCTAGGATTCCATCTTTCATTTACTACTCTTTCTACCTCTCATCCCTCTCGCATCCCTCGCAGTCGTAGCTCCTCTACCTTCCTTCTCTATGGCCCGAGCCGCCGCTGCTCCTCCGCGCCTCACTCCTCCTCCTGGCATTAATTGGAGATAGTAGGAGGATAGAGACCTTTTTTTTGAAGAGATGTGCTCCGACCTAGGCTCCCCGGACCTGACGCGCCTGGCCCTCCGTGCTGTCGCAAGTGGGGAACTTCCGTCACGGCCTCCGCGTTGCCTCTCACCACGTTCCCACTGCTTGTCGAAGGCGCCCCTCTCGGCCGGCTGTTCCCCATTCCGTCGCTCAGGAACCTGGCATCGGTCAGTCACAGAACAAAAATTCAGTCAAACACAGGGGAAAAATCCGTCAACCAAAATCCGCAAAATAGGAACCAAAATCCCTAACTGGAAAGGCCACACCAACTGCGCGACGCCGAAGGAAGAAAATCAAAATTGCAAATGAGTTCCGTGCGAGCACGCACCGGTCCGGAGGCGAAACCCCCCCAAAAATCAGAGGCCGAGGACCGCTGCCCAGGTGCGGAACCCCAAGCCCCCGGCCATTAGCCTCCCTAGAATGAGCGGAAGGCGCGCCGATGGCTGGGCCCATGAAAGGGAGGGAGGCCCCAAGCGACGGCGCGCGAAACAGAGGAGGAGGCGGGCGGGCGGGCGAAGCGATATCTCTGCGGGTGGGCGCAAGACAGGCAGGGAATGCGGGCCGGTCGCGGCGGCGGTGACGGCGACAGAGGCCTAGGGTGTAGTGTGATTGCGGGTGGCGGGCGGTGGACGCGATGGTGTTTTGAGTAGCTTTGGTGGGAGAAAGAAGGGGAAACGCCGTTGTTACTGCGTCCCTTCCTGGCTCTTCCTTCCCCTTCTGTCCGGGTTACTGGTTATTGTGATCACACCATTGGGCCCTGGCATTTTGAGTTTCATGTACCCGTAATGAGGTACAACCTAAAACTTTGAGAATGCGTCACGCCCCAATAGGGCATGGTATCCGCTATGGAAGGGTACGACGTGGAAGAGTAGTTCTTCGGTCCTATAGTTTAGTGGAGTGCCGAACACTACGTCCAGAGTGATCCGTCCGGAGCAACGTGCCTCCTTGCCGGGGATGATTCCCCGGAACGTAGTGTAGCTTTGTTCGACTCGAGGTCTGTCAAATTGCATCTTGTCGAGGGTATCCTGGTAAATGAGGTTTAGGCCGCTGCCTCCATCCATAAGCACCTTGGTTAATCTGAAGCCGTCCACGATAGGGTCGAGGACTAATGCAGCGGGTGCTCTGATGGATCGTGTCCTTGGTTCATCCTCTGCGTCGAAAGTGATTGGGTTGTCCATCCAGGAGCTTGTTGCTGTGACCTGGTGGACTTGGCTGAGCTCTCGAAGGGCTCTTTTCCTCTGATTGTTCGAGGAGAAGGTTTCGTAGATGGTTAGGACGTTATTGTCATTGGATGGGGGTGTTTCTGATCCTCTACTGGGGGTTTGAAGGCGAAGTATGGCTTCGCCACTTTTAGCGACCTGCCTAACAACCCAACAGGCTCGAAGTCTATGAGTTGGATTTGTGTTTAGCAGGGCCGAGTGTATGGGACACGGCTTGTCCAACAGTTCGTCCAGGACCGATCTAGGTCCGGCGAGGGATCTGTTTCTTTTTTCAGCGGGCTCGTGTTGGGGCGACCGCTGTGCGTGTGCACGCTTTTCCCGGATTGTACTTGACTGTTCGGCATGGTTTTACTCCACGCGCATTTGTTTTTCTTTCCAGGTGCTCTCCATGGCGCGGTATTTGCGTACCAGTTCCGATAGTTCGGTGAAGCTCTGCACATGACAACGGGCGAGGGCATTCAAGACTCCTTCATCCCGGCAATTAAACCAAAAAGCTAATATTGCTTCTTGATCGCAGCAATCTGTCATCTTGTTTTTAACTAGGAGAAATCTAGCCCAATAGTGATGGACCGTTTCTCTGGGTTGCTGCTTAACGTATATTAGATCCCATCCCGATTCTGGGGAATATTCTTCGTGGGTGGTGGGTGGAAAAAAATTGAGTGCTCCAGCTGGTGGCGTATTCGGAGCTTTAGCGGCTGCGCGGGGCACCTCTAGGGTGTACAGCATCCCGAGTTCGGATTCCGACTTGTCCAGGCCAGGCGGCGCAGATTCGAGATCGCGTTGCAGACCGGGGTCTCGTCCCGAGCTTTCTTCGAGGTGGAATTCAGGTCCCTGGCTCGAGGCCTGGGCGGGGTCGTCGCCAATCGGGATATAGTTCATTTTCAGTTTCGGTGGCCGCGCTCCTTCGGCCACTTCCTCAATAGTGGCGACAAGGTGTGTGATAGGCGTGGTGGCGATTTCCCTGTCATCGGGTCTTTGCCCAATCTGGTCATAAACCAAGGGCTGGCCGTTAGAGATTCCCATGGCGCAAATCCGGTGTAGCGCACTATTCAGTGATGAAAGATCTTCAGGATCCATGCTCCTCGAGTATTCGGGGTTGACCCACAGAACAGGCTCCCGAGCTTCATACACCGAATACATACCACAGCTCGAAGCCGGATCCGGAGTGAGGAGAGTGGGTCCGGCCAGGGATGACTCCTGGTCGTCGGACGCCGAAGTCGTGTGACGGCTCAAAGCCGGGTCTGTGGTAGAGTGGGCGTGTCCGACCAGGGTTGACTCCGGGTTTTCGGACACATCAATCGCATTAGGGCTCGAAGCAGAGCGTGGAGTGAGAGCCGATCCGGAGACCAGATCGGCAGGCGGCCCCAAAGCGGATGGTTCCAGGACCTCGAGTGTCTCGGGTGAAGCTGAGAAGATGGTGAGGACCAGATCGCCCCGAGCGTCCGCGAGGTACTATAGGCTACCGAACCTGATCTGGTGCTCAGGAGCGAGGTAGTTAATTCGGTCTAGATGACCGGCCGTGTTAGCGTGCAGAACGATGCTGCCGAACGCAAAAAGTTGGCCGGGGACAGAGGTGCCCCCAGTGTTAACGCCGTCTCCAATGATCAGGCAAGCCATCAATCCTTTCGGCAATCCGGCAGCGGAACTCTCAATGAAAGCGCCAATGTCGGTGTCAAAACCGGCGGATCTCGGGTAGGGGGTCCCGAACTGTGGATCTTGGATTGATGGGGAACAGTAGACGTGGGACACGATGTTTACTCAGGCTCGGGCCCTCTCTAAGAGGTAAAACGCTACGTCCTGCTTGATTATATTGCTTGTGTATAAGGGGGTTACAGAGTAGATCTACCACGAGATCAGACGAACTAAACCTAACTAGTAGGATGGCGATTGTTCTTCTAGCCTCTACGGAGTAAACCCTCTGGTTTATATAGACACCAGGGGTACTAGGGTTTACACATAGTCGGTTACATCAAGGGGAACGCCGGATCTTCCATCTTGACTTGGAGCACACACCAAGGCAGAAAAGGTCTTTGGTTCGGACATAATGTAGCCCAACAGTCCGGCCCATGAGAGGTCGGCCGGCCTCCCGAGGAACCCCTAGTCTGGGACTCCCTCACCGGGCCCGTGGAGGGGAGGGAGGCCCCTGAGCGATGACGCGTGAAACAGAGGAGGAGGCGGGCGGGCTGGCGGGCGAAGCGGGTTGTGGGTGGGCACAAGACAGGTGGGGAATGCAGGCCGGTCGCGGCGGCGGTGACGACGACGAAGACCTAGGGTTTAGCACGATCGCTGGTGGTGGGCGGCGGCTATGATGGGGTTTTGAGCAGCTCTGGTGGGAGAAAGAAGGGGGAAACGCTGTTGTTACCGCGTCCCTCACTGGCTCTTCCTTCCCCTTCTGCCCGCGCCGTGACCGTCTCGTCACGGGCCACTATAGTAGCGGTAGTGGCTTCTGAGTTGTAAATGTCAGGTCTCTCCCCCACCCCACCCCACCCCCACCATTGGACCAAAAGGAGTTGAATGTAATAATGTCATTATTGAGCAATTATTGTGGCGCATTTATTTTGGGGACAGAACAGACGAAGGACATTAATTCTACTAGACCGGAGTTGGTGGGACGTATCCGTCAGAGTATTTTTATCATCACGGTAAGCACATGAATAAATAATAGTATTGGAAAATACTGACGGTCAAACAGCTGGTGATAGATCAGACTAGATTGCCAGGGTGGGGCCGAGGTGAGTTGGGCTTGGCCTTTTGCTCTATTTCCTTTTTTGGTACGTATATTGGCTGCCCTAGATCTTAGGGTGGGGCATGTCCTACCCTACACCCTGTTGGATCTACCCTGAAATGAGCGGCGAGATCATATTTTTGATGTTGCGACAGGCGAAGGCTCATGCTCTCACCAACGGGTGGGTGCTTGCCGAGCTTATTCTGAAAGAATGGACATGGAATCGGGTGGTTCTGACTATGCTTCAGGAAGGTTTTCCGGCGACTCCCGCAACCACTGTATAAGAGAAACAACATATTATGTGCATAGGAAAGGAAATAAACATCATAACAAACAGCAAAAACACACACTAGATCAAAATTAGAATGAAAAAGCAGCAACCGGGGGCGAAGCTACGGGCGATGAAGATCCTGTGGAGGCAAATCCTTACCGGAGGTGGAGGCGTCAGAGACTTCAAGTGTTCGTCTGGGATGAAGAAGAAGAAGTCTGGGATCGCGAGGATTGCCGTGGCGGCTAGGGTTTGGGGCTATGGAAAAGAGTTGGTATGAAAAGGATTTATAGCCGAGTCTTTTAAGTAGGGTTGGCTCTGGGCCTATGGGGAGGGGGGACCGCGTAAGCCCCAAGCCAGGGAGGGGCCCAAGATCCTATATCTTGTGTGCATCCCTATACATAAACACATAGTGTGTCTCAAATAAAAAGGCCATGTAGCCAGGAATGCAGGTACAAGAATTTGTGAATAGTAAGTCACCTCGATCGATCATGCAATTACTGATTAATGAGTATGCCACATTCAATGTTGGAGTGTTAAATTTAGAAAATATGATTTTTCTTGGAAATTAATTGTTACAAAAAGTGTCCATCAAATGTCCTATATGATATGTATTTAACATTTTTAAAATACATAAAATGTTAATTGCTAGTGTACATACCACTTGGCAACTAACAAGGGCTCCACCAGCATATACATGTCAATAACTTACTGCATGTCATTGAAATTTAATAATTTCTATACTTCGATGGATTGGAACGAAATGAAACAAGAAGGTTTTATCGCGATTACGGCAACCACTATATACTAAAAACAAGATATGACATAGATAGAAAAGGAAATAGACATCCTAACAAACATGCAAAAAAAACACAAGATCTACTGTACAATGATAAAACTTCAACTTAACGCTGCGCTCCGGCAGTCATTGGGGGATGGTGTATAGTGCGGCACTAAGGAGTCCGCCATTCGCGCCTATCAGGGACCGTGGCTGGGATGTTGTCCAGTGCGGCCCTCCAACGGTAAGATGTAGGGTAACGCAGCAGAAAATAAAAATTTTCTGACCTACGCACCAGCCCAGGACCACTATGGAGACTGCATACAAGGTTTGATCATATTCGTTACCGACTCGTAGCACAGCGGAAGTAGAGTCGATGACGATCGTCGGTGCAGATCCCCGCAGCTAGGATTTACAACCTCCCAACCGCGAGGATGTACTCCCTTATCTGCCCCTCGGACAGCCCTCCGGGAGGCGGTCGAACAGTCCCCGGACGGTATCGTGGACAGCCCTTCGGGAGGACCCCAAAAACTCGGACCGTCACTCGGACAGCCCTTCGGGAGGACTCACAGAACTCGGACCGTCACTTGGACAGCCCTTCGGGAGGCACTCTCGAACAGCCCCTCGGGCACTAAGATAGAAACTACGACCTCTCTACAGAGTTGCACACATACGGTGTCATCTATCCGGCAGGGCTTCGCCGTCCAGAACTAGTTCCCACCGGAACCCAGACAGCCTTTCGGCTCTACGAAACTCTTTTCGTGGGAGGAAGAGAGAAGCCAGATTATTGCATGGCACTTGTATGTGAGAATGAGTGAGTTTGGGCAGCCCCCTCCACCTCTATTTATAGGAGAAGGAGGGGTGGAGGGGCTGAAATTTTAGCCACATCCATCCATGTCATCCCCAAGATATTTTGGAGCAAAAGCCCAAAAAGGTGGCTTTCCAAAAAGTAACCCAAAAAGCACTTTCACTATTCATGACGACATTTTTCAGCGTCCGTTCGAACTGAAAATATTTATGTGGGCTTAGAACATTTCTAGTACCCACTAAAATAATTTTCAACGCGTTCTGAAACAATTCCAGATTAGTGATTTTCATCTGCGAAAAGCATCTGAAGTGGTTCCGGCAGCTCCGGAACATTTCCAGTTTTCATCCCAGAAAATTCTAGAAAGTTTCCAGAATGATTCTGGCACCCTGCAAGAATTATCAGGCATGTGCCGAAACCAATTTGACTTAATGGAATACCCCGAAACAACTTTTCAGTTTCACTGAAACTCATCCGGTGTTCTCTCTGTGGAACTTTTCCGCTGTCCGAAACTTTTTCGGTGATTTTCTCTCAGACTCCCTGTCTAGTATTCAGCAGATAGATGACCCTTAAGCGTGTGACCCTATAGGTTCGGTGAAGTATAGACATGACACGGAACCCTTTCCGATCAATGATCAACATCGGAGCCGTGGACACCCATATTGACCCCTATACCCACACGAATGAATATTCGAGTGAATCTCCAGTTGCCGCTTGCTATTCCTGTTGCTTCGCGATATGTTACAAATACTCGAGGGTGAGACATGCTGGCATTCCCGTGGATCAACAACTTGTCCACTATGCTAGTTACCTCGTTACCGGTATTGTTCTCTTTTCTCGTTACCGTGTTCCGGCATCCCTGAGATCAAATCACATTGTGTCTGGCCAGACGATGATGGATACCGTAACACCGAGAGGGCCCAGAGATATCTCTCCATCGCCGGAGGAGCAAATCCCAATCTTGAGCTATCAAGTTACTTGACACACTTTTTCATGAACCCGTAAGCCGCCGTAATAGCCACCCATTTACGGATGACGTTTAACAAACCCCAAAGTTCATGAAGCAAGTATGAAGAAACTCGATACTCTCATGGTCTAAGGAATTATGCAAACATTAACCATCTCTGTGTTATTAACCATTAACTTGTGACGACTGTATCTCATAGCATAACATCAATTCGGGTCGATTCAACACAAATGTTCTGCTAACATTGTGCCCTCAAAATTGCTGGCATAGACATGCCCATGATTGGGAAAACATAATCATCATGCAACACTTGAGCTAGTCTTAGAGGCACGACTAGGAATACTTTTTACCGTTTATTATTCCACACGTGCACATGGGTTTTCCCCAGAGCCTTTATGGATATACGGGCTCGGGAACCACTGTAGTTATAGCATGGAACATAAACCTAATTATGAACAGGGAGATAATCAATAACAATTATTATTGCCTCTAGGGCATATCTCCTACAGACTCCCACTTGCACTAGAGTCAATAATCTAGTTAATGCTAATGCACTTTACACCTGTGGCACACCGGTGTAAATATGCTTCGCTTGTGGTATAGCCTGATGTCCAACGGATCTGACGACTTCAGCTCCGTGTGTATCTTTGCATATCCTCGCGTTTTCACGCTTTTACAAAATTCATATTTTGTGTGGACTTGGTATTGTATATATGTGAATCACAGGTCGAACCTGGATTCCTTAGACTGAGTTATGGAGCAACTACCGGCAGTAGTGTCCCATTGACAAAAGCCATCTTGGAACCATACTAAGTTCATGATTGAACTATATGATTCAACATCTTCTTTGTCGCTTTTAAAAGCGGCAACATACTTTGCCTCTGTTATAGAATTCGCCACAGTAACTTGTTTGGAACATTTTCCAACTAACCGTGCCACCACATTGTGTGTTACACAAAACCCTTAACTTAAATTGAAAAATCGCTTGGAGCATGGATGAAGACTGTGTCGATGTAAGCTTTTACAACGAACTCTTCATGATCTCCGCTTGCGAGAAAACATGTCATCAGTGCTACTATAGTACTCAATGACCCTTTTTCACTGTTGTCCCATGATCAGTATTTTTGATCACTTTGGTATCCATACTCGCAACAACTTTGGAGTATTGGACATATCTGGTTGCTATACATACCATGGAATACATGATTAATCCAAACGCAAGAGTGTGTGGAATCTCCATCATGTATTTTGCTCATCAGTGTTTTGGGACGCCGAGTCTTGCAAAAACTCTTTCCATGTGACTTCGGCAAGAATCACTCCTTGACATTTTTAATGCTAAAAGGTTTTAGCACTTTGTCAATATGTATCTTTGCTCAGCCCCATCATGTAAATCTATCTCCATAGATCATCATGCCTAATATCAAGGCTATTTAGCCCAAGCACTTCATCGAAAAACTATTTTCAAATGAAGTCCTAATTCGTGTCAAGAAATTTATTTCCAATTAACAATGTGTCAAGCACACAACGTTTTTAGAAATATTATTATGCTCCCACTTACTTTCTTGAATCACAAGCATCTTCGTTACCCATTGATGAAGTCAAAATCCTTTTTGACCATTTCATCAAAACACGAAGATTCCAACTCCATTTTGCTCTCTTCTGTCCATTGCTGGAACTCTGAAGTTTCCATACTTACTAGCATCCTCTGGAATGACAAAATACCTTGGACTGTAACACATGCAAGTCCTTGGTTTTATTTCCATCAGATGGAAATCCTTTCGTCATCCATGTTTCATATCTCATGATTGAAATATGTATTAATTGCTAGTTCAACCCGAACTGACTTTAAGCATCGCTACGGTGAAACAACCTCATCGTAGTCAACTCCTTGAACTTGTTATTTCAACAAGTCAAGCTTTTATGGATAAAACATTTTTATCCGTATTAGTTTTTAGTTCCATAAATATTCGTTAGACTCTAAGTCTTCCGAAAGGTGTATCAAGGTTTTAATCTTGAATCACTTATATGGAAACTAACTCGGGTTGTATTGGCATTTAGCCAATTCCGGAGTCAGGGCCCATCAACGCTTCCTTGTGTATCGTAGGTATACTGTTGTCTAACAACAATATCTCGTTTGCGCACCTGAGAGGTTTGCACGAGCCTTGCCTATGTGGTTCAGCTGCAAGTTCGACCGAAGTCCATACATTTTATTGTAGAGACTTCCGTATCAGTCGCAGTAGGAAACTCTGGAATTACTTCCAAGGTCTCTTTCCTTTGATCTGATGACGAAGATACTGTTTATCTCGTCGAGTTGCACTATTCTCCTACTCACCTTTTTGAAAGAACCATTTTCTTCAAAAAGCATACCGTCCTTTGTGGCAAACCTATTTGCCTCGGTATAGTGAGGGAGGAATACCCAACATTTTGGGATAACCTACAAAGTAGCACTTGTCTGATTTGGAATAGGTTTGTAACCTTTTACACAAGCCCCATATTCCAAATGTTAAGAAAAGATATAACATGGTTGGGCGTACCATACCATGGTGTCATTTCAACAGACCTGATGGAGCTCTTTTCAGTGTAAAAGCCGTAGTCTCTAAAGCATCACTCTTTAAAAGGGATAATGGCAAATTTATTTATGTCATCTTTGATGTTACCATGTCATAAATGGTTCGATTACATCTTCACGGACTTTCCACTTGCAGTGGTGTTCCGGGAGGTGCAAGTTATGAAACCCATTTCACATCTCATCCGACATTCGCTAAACTTGTAACTCAAATATTCCTTTCTGCAATCCAATTGTAGAAACATAATTTTCTTGTTACAATAACTTCTACTTCATATTTGAAAACCTTTCGAATGAATTCAAAAGATCCAGACTTACGTCTCATCAAGTAAATATCCATATATCTACTTGAGTCATTTCTGAAGATAGATAAATCCACTACTAACAACATTTATCGGACTATACACATCAAATGTATGATCACCAATAAGTTTGTTGTCCATTCCTTATGGCCTGTGAATGGTATTTCAGTCACTTCACTTTTCGAAGAAAAGTTGCAAGTGTCAGATGATTCAAAATCAAACGACTTCAAAATCCATCATAATGGAATTTTCCATGCGGGTTTCTCCAATGTGACCAAATGCAGTGCCACACATGTGTGGTATTCTTTTAGTCTTGCGACATTTAGTGTCAGTTTCATGGATGTATCATATTACTATCAATATTCATAACATACATCCCATCTTGGATGGAAGCATGGCCCTTCATGTTATTCACAATACTGAAAAACAATTGTTGTTTTTATGAACAACCCTTTTGCAATAACATTGTGCAAGGGTCTAGAGTGTAAAACTCTAAAATGAATCATGAAAGTAAATCCAGAGGTAATATATTATTATCATTATTCATAACATACATCTCATTCGCAATGAAAGTATGGCCCTTATGTTATTCATAACATCGAACATAAAAAGTTCTCTTATGAACAACCTTCTTGCAAGATACCTTATGCAATGGGCTAGAGTTTGTGAAACTCTAAATGAATTATGAAAATAAATACAGACGGTAATACACCGATGGAAGGTATAGTAACATTTACTATGTTCCCTTTGTATACCTAAACCTCATTCCTGGCTAGTCTTTCAGGCCATAGTAGTTCTTACATCGAGTTGCAACAGAATGCAATCGAGCGGGTATCTTTGTGATTGTCTCACAATACCCAAGAATGAGTGATTAACATGTTTAACCATAATTCCCAAGAACTATATCTTTTACCAGCCTTCTATACATCAAAAACTTGTATGACATTCATACATGAGCTGGATATTCCAGTCTTCTTTCTTTTTACCTTTATACTTCTAACAGTTTAACTTTTAGTATTTCTCCTACTCTCAGAAGAAGCATCCAACTTAAGAGTGGCGTTAGCCCCGGACTTCCTAGGCATGAAAGTTTCACTAACACCCTTCGGATACTTCCTTTCTCTTTAAGTTGTTGTTTTATTCACCTTTCATCATATGACAGGCGTTCTTCTGGATCCCTCTCTTATCAGTCTAATGCATAGTAAACTCCTTTACTAATAGTTTGCAAACAAACATTGCTTTGGATATATCATATCTTTTAGCCTTTGTTTGTCCCTGAAAATGATTTTCAGATTCCATGAATATCACATAACTATCCAATTTTCAGATTCCATGAATATCACATAACTATCCAAACTTTCGAAGTTTGGGTCTCATGGAAGCAAACATTTTGCACTTTGACCGTAACGGAATTCTAGCTTTTGGATCGAAGGACGAGAGTCACATGATCCATAGCATTAGCGGGAGAATACCGAAAGTATGCGATAGGACAAAGTCCTTCTCGGCACTCTTGAGGACAACCCTCACATTACGTTACCAACCGTAAAGTTTTAACCAGATATTTAACAGCTATTCAATTTTAACAGGGAAGGTGGAAACGCGAGCCATTATTCTACAACTATTTTGCAAACAACACTTAGACAGTGTTCATAATTAATTGCACTGAGAATTAAACAAGTTAATTCTACAGTGCACTCCCACTCAAATCAATATCTCTCATAATTGATTGTGAGCGATTCAAGATCCATATTACAATTCAACGCCAAGGATGTATCTATCTCAAGTGACGAGAATTGCAACCGGTAGGCCAACTTGCCAATCACATCTCTATGTGACTCTTGTTCATCTTTCGATGGGCGTGTTCCGAGCTTAGGACGCTCCTCCAGAATGTCAAGACAACCAAGTGATCTCACTGCGAGGTCTCAAATCACCCGCCTCACACTTCCCTAATCGTTCGCACCCATGTGTCCATGTGATGCCCCGAAAAGTTAGGTGCCGTGACGGTGCTACACTTGGGAGAACACTAACTACTTGATATTTTTGTGAGAGATCACCCTAATAAAAGCGACTACCGCGCAATCAAGAAGGGTGCATCATAAGGGATAAACATCTTAGGCAATTCATAATAGCATGATATGGTATAGCCCTTTCTGACGGAGAAGTCTTGTATTTCTTCGTCTTCGGCATTCGCGTCGGTGTTCACCTTCGCGAAGATTGCCACCACCTTGTCGATGCACCAGATAATATTGCTATCTCTATAGCTAATAAAATAAGTGCATTACATAAGGTTGACACGCAGGTCTTTAAAGTGCAATCATATGGCTCCAGCCATCATGCCAAATCATGACACGCAGGTCATGTTAATCAATTTACATCATATAGTCATCTCATACATAATCAAATTATTATGAGCACTGCTATACCACATCATATGCACATGCAAACCCTCCTGCCAAACCAAGTTAGACGCCTCTAATCGGTTCATGCAAAAACTTGTTTTTCGTGGCTTCTAAGGTTTCGAAACAAACCGAAGCTACCAACGTCCATCATCAAGTATGATAATTCAAGTCGCTAGATTAACTTTCCAGGGTGTATGAAAACCGAGATAATAAAATCTCGAGCCCCATACTAAACTTTGTCATACGCATGACCCCCGTGCAGATCATATCTGCATTGCCCTTTCGTCTACGAAATTTCATCTTTCTTTTTAACTACGGTGAAATTCAATGAACTGTTAGCACTTCGTTGATCAATCAGGATCGCGGATTGCCAGAACATTGAAACTCCACCATGCTGTTATCAAGATCAGAAATATGCAAATTCCAGGGAAGCAACAAGAACCTCGAGTAACAGATTTCATCTGCTACCCGTACAAATAATTTTCAGTAATAGAACTCATCTACTACCTAATTATATTGTGCAACACCCATACATCTCATGTATTCTAGATCGCAACCTGCATCTACGCATAGCACGGCTCATGATGCCACTGTAGGGTAACGCAGCAGAAAATAAATTTTTTCCGACCTACGCACCAGCCCAGGACCACTATGGAGACTGCATACAAGGTTTGATCATATTCGTTACCGACTCGTAGCGCAGCGGAAGTAGAGTCGATGACGATCGTCGGTGCAGATCCCCGCAGCTAGGATTTACAACCTCCCAACCGCGAGGATGTACTCCCTCATCTGCCCCTCGGACAGCCCTCCGGGAGGCGGTCGAACAGTCCCCGGACGGAGTCACGGACAGCCCTTCAGGAGGACCCCAAAAACTCGGACCGTCACTCGGACAGCCCTTCGGGAGGACTCACAGAACTCGGACCGTCACTTGGACAGCCCTTCGGGAGGCACTCTCGAACAGCCCCTCGGGCACTAAGATCGAAACTACGACCTCTCTACAGAGTTGCACACATACGGTGTCATCTATCCGGCAGGGCTTCGCCGTCCAGAACTAGTTCCCACCGGAACCCAGACAGCCTTTCGGCTCTACGAAACTCTTTTCGTGGGAGGGAGAGAGAAGCCAGATTATTGCATGGCACTTGTATGTGAGAATGAGTGAGTTTGGGCAGCCCCCTCCACCTCTATTTATAGGAGAAGGAGGGGTGGAGGGGCTGAAATTTCAGCCACATCCATCCATGTCATCTCCAAGATATTTTGGAGCAAAAGCCCAAAAAGGTGGCTTTCCAAAAAGTAACCCAAAAAGCACTTTCACTATTCACGACAGCATTTTTCAGCGTCCGTTCGAACTGAAAATATTTATGTGGGCTTAGAACATTTCCAGTACCCACTAAAATAATTTTCAACGCGTTCTGAAACAATTCCAGATTAGTGATTTTCATCTGCGAAAAGCATCTGAAGTGGTTCCGGCAGCTCCGGAACATTTCCGGTTTTCATCCCAGAAAATTCTAGAAAGTTTCCAGAATGATTCTGGCACCCTCCAAGAATTATCAGGCATGTGCCGAAACCAATTTGACTTAATGGAATACCCCGAAACAACTTTTCAGTTTCACCGAAACTCATCCGGTGTTCTCTCTGCGGAACTTTTCCGCTGTCCGAAACTTTTTCGGTGTCCGAAACTTTTTCGGTGATTTTCTCTCAGACTCCCTGTCTAGTATTCAGCAGATAGATGATCCTTAAGCGTGTGACCCTATAGGTTCGGTGAAGTATAGACATGACACGGAACCCTTTCCGATCAATGATCAACATCGGAGCCGTGGACACCCATATTGACCCCTATACCCACACGAATGAATATTCGAGTGAATCTCCAGTTGCCGCTTGCTATTCCTGTTGCTTCGCGATATGTTACAAATACTCGAGGTGAGACATGCTGGCATTCCCGTGGATCAACAACTTGTCCACTATGCTAGTTACCTCGTTACCGGTATTGTTCTCTTTTCTCGTTACCGTGTTCCGGCAGCCCTGTGATCAAATCACATTGTGTCTGGCCAGACGATGATGGATACCGTAACACCGAGAGGGCCCAGAGATATCTCTCCATCGCCGGAGGAGCAAATCCCAATCTTGAGCTATCAAGTTACTTGACACACTTTTTCATGAACCCGTAAGCCGCCGTAATAGCCACCCATTTACGGATGACGTTTAACAAACCCCAAAGTTCATGAAGCAAGTATGAAGAAACTCGATACTCTCATGGTCTAAGGAATTATGCAAACATTAACCATCTCTGTGTTATTAACCATTAACTTGTGACGAATGTATCTCATAGCATAACATCAATTCGGGTCGATTCAACACAAATGTTCTGCTAACATTGTGCCCTCAAAATTGCTGGCATAGACATGCCCATGATTGGGAAAACATAATCATCATGCAACACTTGAGCTAGTCTTAGAGGCACGACTAGGAATACTTTTTACCGTTTATTATTCCACACGTGCACATGGGTTTTCCCCAGAGCCTCTATGGATATACGGGCTCGGGAACCACAGCAGTTATAGCATGGAACATAAACCTAATTATGAACAGGGAGATAATCAATAACAATTATTATTTCCTCTAGGGCATATCTCCTACATAAGAATCTTGTGCCATCGCCTGTGATTCCAGCGCCTCGCCGAGAGCATTACTAGAAATTCGCATACCTGATGCCACATGGCTTCCCCGGATTCCTGGCCTCATCCCCAATCGGGGGACAAGCTATGGTTCCATCTTGCGCTTACTACTCTTTCTCCCTCGCATCCCTCTCGCATCCCTTGAGCAGTCGTAGCTCCTCTGCCTTCCTTCTCTATGGCCTGAGACGCCGCCGCTTGATAACCCACAAGTATATGGGATCGATTGTAGCCTTTCTCAATAAGTAAGAGTGTCGAACCCAATGAGGAGCTAAAGGTAGAATTTATATTCCCTTCAAGTTCTATCGACCACCGATACAACTCTACGCGCATTTAACGTTCGCTTTACCTAGAACAAGTATGAAACTATTTTGTAGGTGTAAAGGGGTAGCTTTGCAAGATAATAAAGAAAACGTAAATAAAAGCTAGGGGCTGTTTAGATAAAGAAACAATTAAGTTAGTTTTAGTGCAGAGCTTTTTGTCACAAGAAAGTTATTTGTCCCTAGGCAATCGATAACTAGACCGGTAATCATTATTGCAATTTTATATGAGGGAGAGGCATAAGCTAACATACTTTCTCTACTTGGGTCATATGCACTTATGATTGGAACTCTAGCAAGCATCCGCAACTACTAAAGATCATTAAGGTAAAACCCAAC
The DNA here is from genome assembly GCA_011799875.1 of Thinopyrum elongatum. Lineage (NCBI taxonomy): Eukaryota > Viridiplantae > Streptophyta > Magnoliopsida > Poales > Poaceae > Thinopyrum > Thinopyrum elongatum. Next base: position 42,798,624 of record CM022302.1, read on the forward strand.
CATAGCATTAAAGTATCAAGTCCTCTTTACTCCCATACGCAACAACCCACTTACTCGGGTCTGTGCTTCTGTCACTCACGCCACCCACCATAAGCGAATCATGAACATATTGCAACACCCTACAGCGGGGATCCCTCATGCTTGCGCGACACAGAGAGCACCATAGGACAACACCAATAATAAAACATACAACTCAATCCAGTCACGATCATCAATTAACCAATAGGACAAAACGGATGTACTCAAACATCATAGGATAGCAATACATCATTGGGAAATAATGTATAGCGTTGAGCACCATGTTTAAGTAGAGATTACAGTAGGGAGAAGAGGTGCTACACCGCTGCATAGAGGGGGAGAGAGTTGGTGATGACGGCGGCGAAGTTGTTGGTGTAGATCGCCGTCACGATGATGGCCCCGGCGGTGTTTCGGCGCCACCGGGAGAGAGGGGGAGAGAGCCTCCCTCCTCCTTCTTCTTCCTTGACCTCCCCCCTAGATGGGAGGAGGGTTTCCCCTCTGGTCCATGGCCTCCATGGCGGCAGAGGGGCGGGAGCCCCTCCGAGATTGGATCTCCCTCTCTGTTTCCTTCTGTTTCCCGTTCTTGTTTTCTGGTCTTTCACCGTTTCTTAAATTCTCGGAGATCCATAACTCCGATTGGGCTGAAACTTTAACGCGATTTTTATCCGGATATTATCTTACTTGTGGCGAAAGAAGGGCACCAACCGCCTTACAGGGGCCCACAAGCCACCTAGCCATGCCTAGGGTAGGGGGCGCCCCCCTCGAGCTTGTGGGGCCCTCGGGCATTGTCTCGCGTTGATTATTTTTCCCAAAAATCACAAATATTCCAAAATAAATCTCCATAAATTTTTATCGCGTTTGGACTTTGTTTGGTATGCAAAACAAAAAACATGCAACAAACAGGAACTGGCACAGGGCATTGGATCAATATGTTAGTCCCAAAAATAATATAAAAAGTTGCCAAAAGTATGTAAAAGTTGTAGAATATTGGCATGAAACAATCAAAAATTATAGATACGATGGAGATATATCAGCATCCCCAAGCTTAATTCCTGCTCGTCCTCGAATAGGTAAATGATAAAAAAGATAATTTTTGATGTGGAATGCTACCTAGCATAATCTTGATCATGTAATCTAATCATGGCATGAATATTAAGACACGAATGATTCAAGGCAATAGTCTATCAATTTGACATAAAGTCATCAATACTCAGGCATCCCAACAAACAATCATGTCTTTCAAAATATCAATGCTAAAGAACATTATCCCTACAAAATCATATAGTCTTGTCATGCTCCATCTTCTTAACACAAAGTATTTATCATGCACAACCCCGATGACAAGCCGAGCAATTGGTTCATACTTTTTAATGCGTTTCAGCTTTTTCAACTTCACTCAATACATGAGTGTGAGCCATGGATATAGCACTATGGGTGGAATATAATGCGGTGGTAAGGATCAATAGGAGAAGAAAGTCTCGCATCAACTATGTGGATCAATGGGCTATGGAGATGCCCATCAATCGATATCAATGCGAGGAGTAGGGATTGCTATGCAACGGATGCACTAAGATCTATAAGTGTATGAAAGCTCAAACTGAAATCTAAGTGGGTGTGCATCCAACTTGCTTGCTCATGAAGACCTGGGGCATTTGAGGAAGCCCATCATTGGAATATACAAGCCAAGTTCTATAATGAAAATTCCCACTAGTATATGAAAGTGATAACTCAAGAGACTCTCTATATGAAGAACATGGTGCTACTCTGAAGCACAAGTGTGGTAAAAGGATAGTAACATTGCCCCTTCTCTCTTTTTCTCTCATTTTTTATTTTCTTTCTTTTTTTCCTTTTGGGCTCTTTGGTCTCTCTTTTTTTATTTTTTATTTTTTTTATTTTGGGCTCTCTGGCCTCTTTTTTATTTTAAGTCCGGAGTCTCATCCCGACTTGTGGGGGAATCATAGTCTCCATCATCCTTTCCTCACTGGGGCAATGCTCTAATAATGATGATCATCACACTTTTATTTACTTACAACTCGATAAAATTGATACATGATGACTCTATATGAATGCCTCTGGCAGTGTACCAGGATGTGCAATGATCTAGCATAGCAAAGATATCAAAAAGGACAAGCCATGAAAATATCATGCTAGCTATCTTACGATCATGTAAAGCAATATGACAATGAATACTCAAGTCATGTATATGATGATGGTGGAAGTTGCATGGCAATATATCTCGAAATGGCTATGGAAATGTCATGATAGGTAGGTATGGTGGCTGTTTTGAGGAAGAGATAATGAGGCTTATGTGTGATATAGCGTATCATATCACGGGGTTTGGATGCACCGACGAAGTTCGCACCAACTCTCGATGTGAGAAAGGGCAATGCACGGTACCGAAGAGGCTAGTAAATTGCGGAAAGGTAAGAGTGTGTATAATCCATGGACTCACATTAGTCATAAGAACTCACATACTTATTGCGAAATTTTAGCAGCCCTCGAAGCAAAATACTACTACGCATGCCCCTAGGGGGATAGATTGGTAGGAAAATACCATCGCTCGTCCCTGACCGCCATTCATAAGGAAGACAATCAATAATAAATCATGCTCCAATTTCATTGCATAACGAGAGACTATACGCGCATGCTTTGGGAATCACAAACCTTAACACCAATATTATTACCTCACCACAATCATTGACTAATATCTCCCACATATTACCATATCTATATTGCAAAACTATTGCAAGGAATCAAACATATCATATTCAGTGATCTACAAGTTTTATGTAGGATTTTATGACTAACCATGTGAATGGCCAATTCCTGTTAACTCTCTAAATAGATATAAGTGAAGCATGAGTGATTAAATCTTTCTACAAAAGATTTTCCCACGCTCTAACAAATATAAGTGAAGCAAAAGAGCATTCTACAAATGGTTGTTTTCTATGTATAGAGAAACAGGCAATCCAAACTTCAAATGATATAAGTGAAGCACATGAAGCATTTTATAAAGCCATACTCAAAAGATATAAGTGAGGTGCAAAGAGCGTTATATAAATCAACCAAGGACTATCTCATACCAGCATGGTGCATTATTAAAATAAAAATAAAAAGGCACACGACGCTCCAAGAATTTACGCATATCATGTGAACAAAACAAAAACCGAGACATACTGATAACTGTTGAATAAAGATGGGATGCCTACCGGGGCATCCTCAAGCTTAGATGCTTGAGTCTCCTTGAATATTTACTTGGGGTGCCTTGGGAATCCCCAAGCTTGAGCTCTTTCCTCTCCTCATTCTTCTCATATAAATACCTCCTCGTTCTTCGAACACTTCATCCACACAAAACTTAACTGAACTTTTTATTAGAGGGGTTAGTACATAAAACATCGAATCCCATCATGTCATGCCTTAACATTATTGTATAATTATAATCAATCATTACACACTGTATGCTATCAAAATTCTATGGCCCCAAGTCAAAGGAGGCTCAACAAGATTTCAAACATAAGCAAATAATGAAACTATAACAACAATCTGTGAAAACAGGACAGTCTGTAAAGATGCAGATGGTTCATATACTTCTGTAACTCAAAGAATTCTGAAAAATTAGGAAAAAATAATAAATTTTCATAGAAGTACTGTGTAAAAATTTCAAAAACTTTTGACGTTCCAGTATTTTTTTTGGTAAATTCACGCACAACAGCCAAAGTTATTGTTTTGCACTGCCCATACGAAACAAGCAATATAATCATCCTAAAGGCAAATCTTGGCACATTATTTTTATAATACAATGGATTTCTACAAGGGGATAATTATTTTTGTTGAAAAGTTTCTGTAATTCAAGATTTGCAAAGTTTCCATGGGCATGAACAAAGTTGAAGGAGCTCCCCCACTTCAACGGTGCTCGTCTATCTTACTTTCACTTTCCTTTTTGAAAAGTTTTAGGTTCCCCTCTATATTTTTTTGTTTTTAAACTTTTTAAAAGCACACAACAGAATAAAATGACTCTCTAAAACTTCCGGGTTGTCTCCCTGGCAGCGCTTTCTTTAAAGCCATTAAGCTAGGCATAAAGTGCTCAAGTAATTGATCCACCCGGATCCCAAGGTATATCAAAGCCAATTTTAATTAACAATGATTTGTATTTTAGTAGTGAGCACAAAGTAATATATATCATGCAACAACGAAGTCTAACTCTCTTCCTATGCATCGGCATGTCATAAAAGAACAATTCATGCACATCAAGTAAAGGCCAATACATAGCACAAATAGTTTCTTGCAATTTTATCGTATTGGAAACATAGAGAGGTGGAGATGTAGTTCCTATCTCATAATACTTGCAAGTAGGAGCAGCAAGCACATGCATATTATATCTATTAAAATCATCATGTGTAGTAGTAAAACGCAACCCATCAATATAATCCTTAATAAGTGCAAACTTCTTCGATATAGTGTAGTTGGGAGAATTCAAAAAGATAATAGGACTATCATGTGTGGGTGCACTAGCAACAATTTCATTCTTAACATAAGGAACTATAGCAAGTTCATCTCCATAGGCATAATTCATATTGGCATCATGGCCACAAGCATAGCAAGCATCAATTTCATCAAAAAGGGATATTTCAAACGAATCCAAGGGATCATAGCAATCATCATAGCATTCATCCTTCGATTAGCATGAAGGGAAATTAAACAATGTATGAGTTGAAGAGTTACTCTCATTAGAAGGTGGGCACGGATAGCTAATCCGCTCTTCCTCCTTTTGTTCTTTGCTCTTCTCCTCATCTTTTTCATCCAATGAGCTCACAGTGTCCTCAATTTCTTCTTCCATAGATTCCTGCAAAATATTAGTTTCTTCTTGGACAGCGAGACTTTCTCAATAAACTCATTAATATCGGTATTATATTCATAATTCTCATAGCAATATTTTAGTATAGCATAATTTTCAGGTCTGTAAACAGCAACATCATAATTTTCACACTTTTCAAACAAAGATTCAGTTTCATAAGCACCCTTAAAAGCGACAAATTCTTCTATTCGTTCCACATCATAGTAATCATATATACCATTAGCATAAGAAGCCAAGCTTTCATTATCATTAAATTCAAATGAAAAGGGAAGGTGTGGAGCCTTCATCCTAGAGCAACAAGTATAATCTTATCTCAAGCATAAATTCTAAGCATACCATTGCAATATTTCAATTTGATCCCATAATAGTTTCCCTTTTTGCGTCAAGCGATAATCCCTAAAGTATTCATGTTGATCCAACGTGTCTCCCATTATTAAGTTGAATGGGGTTTTCTCAGGATTATCAAAGTAGTGTTCAATATTTTTCACATAACGAGCATCGAGGGTTTTAGGAGGTTCCCCATCTCCATGAGTAGCAAGTACACCTATTTTTTTTGGTATTTCATGTTCCATATCCATAAATAAAGAGATAGAACAACTTAGAACAGAAAATACAATCTACTTAGTGATAAAGAAAACAAGCACACACGAGAATATTCACCCCACGCTATTGCTCCCCGGCAACGGCACCAGAAAAAGGTCTTGATAACCCACAAGTATAGGGGATCAATTGTAACCTTTCTCGATAAGTAAGAGTGTCGAACCCAACGAGGAGCTAAATGTAGAATTTATATTCCCTTCAAGTTCTATCGACCACCGATAAAACTCTACGTGCACTTAGCATTCGCGTTACCTAGAACCAGTATGAAACTATTTTGTAGGTGTAAAGGGGTAGCTTTGCAAGATAATAAAGAATGCGTAAATAAAAGCTAGGGGTTGTTTAGATAAAGAAACAATTAAGTTAGTTTTAGTGGAGAGCTTTTTGTCACAAGAAAGTTATTTGTCCCTAGGCAATCGATAACTAGACCGGTAATCATTATTGCAATTTTATATGAGGGAGAGGCATAAGCTAACATAATTTCTCTACTTGGATCATATGCACTTATGATTGGAACTCTAGCAAGCATCCGCAACTACTAAAGATCATTAAGGTAAAACCCAACCATAGCATTAGAGTATCAAGTCCTCTTTACTCCCATACGCAACAACCCACTTACTCGGGTCTGTGCTTCTGTCACTCACGCCACCGACCATAAGCGAATCATGAACATATTGCAAAACCCTACAGCGAGGATCCCTCATGCTTGCGCGACATGGAGAGCACCATTTGACAGCACCAATAATAAAACATAAAACTCGAACCAATCATGATCATCAATTAACCCATAGGACAAAATGGATCTACTCAAACATCATAGGATAGCCATACATCATTGGGAAATAATATATAGCACTGAGCACCATGTTTAAGTAGAGATTACAGCGGGGAGAAGAGGTGTTACACCACTGCATAGAGGGGGAGAGAGTTGGTGATGACGGCGGAGAAGTTGTTGGTGTAGATCGCCGTCACGATGATGGCCCCGGCGGCGTTCCGGCGCCACCGGGAGAGAGGGGGAGAGAGCCCCCCTCCTTCTTCTTCTTCCTTGACCTCCCCCCTAGATGGGAGGAGGGTTTCCCCTCTGGTCCATGGCCTCCATGGTGGCGGAGGGGTGGGAGCCCCTCTGAGATTGGATCTCCCTCTCTGTTTCCTCCTGTTTCCCGTTCCTGTTTTCTGGCCTTTCACCGTTTCTTAAATTCTCGGAGATCCATAACTCCGATTGGGCTGAAACTTTAACACAATTTTTATCCGGATATTATCTTTCTTGCGGGGAAAGAAGGGCACCAACCGCCTTACAGGGGGCCCACAAGTCTCCTGGCCGCGCCCAGGGTAGGGGGGCGCGCCCCTCGAGCTTGTGGGCCCCTCGGGCATCGTCTCGCATTGATTCTTTTTCCCAAAAATCACAAATTTTCCAAAATAAATCTTCGTTTGGTATGGATATTCTGTGAAACAAAAAACATGCAATAAACACGAACTAGCACTGGGCCCTGGATCAATATGTTAGTCCAAAAAAATATATAAAAAGTTGCCAAAAGTATGTAAAAGTTGTAGAATATTGGCAAGAAACAATAAAAAAATATAGATATGACGGTGATGTATCACTGCTTCTTCGCGCCTCACTCCTCCTCTTGGCATTAAGTGGAGATAGTAGGAGGATAGAGTCCTTTTTTTAAGAGATGTGCTCCGACATGGGCTCCCCGGACCCGACGCGCCGGGCCCTCTGTGCTGCCGCAAGCGAGGAGCTTTTGTCATGTCCTCCGTGTTGCCCCTCGCTACGTTCCCACTGCTTGTCGAAGGCGCGCCTCTCGGCCGGCTATTCCCCATTCCATTGCTCAGGAACTGGCATCGGTCAGTCACAGAACAAAAATTCAGTCAGACACACGGGGAAAAATCCGTCAGCCGAAATCCATAAAATAGGAACCAAAATCCCAAACTGGAAAGGCCACACCAGTTGCACGACGCCGAAGGAAGAAAATCAAAATCATGAACAAGCGCCGTGGGAGAACGCACCGGTCCGAAGGCGAAAAACCCCCAAAAATCAGAGGCAGAGGACTGCTGCCCAGGTGCAGAACCCCAAGCCCCCGAACATTCCCCTCCACAGAATGCGTGGAAGGCGCACCGGCGGCCGGGCCGTGGAGGTGAGGGAGGCCCTGAGCAACGGCGCACGAAACAGAGGAGGAGGCATGCGGGCAGGCGAAGTGGTATCTCTTCGGGTGGGTGCAAGACAGGTGGGGAATGCGGGTCGGTCACTGCGGCAAAGGCCTAGGGTTTAGCGCGATCGCGGGTGGTGGGCGGTGGCTGCGATGGGGTTTCGAGCAGCTCCGGTGGGAGAAAGAAGCGGGGAAACGCGTTGTTACCGCATCCCTCCCTGGTTCTTCCTTCCCCTTCTGCTGCGCCGCGGCCGTCTCGTCACGGGCCACTGTAGTAGAGGCAGTGGCTTCAGAGCTGTAAATGTCAGGTCTTTTCGCCACCCCACCCCACCACCACCATTGGACCAAAAGGAGTTGAATGTAATAATTTCATTATTGATCAATAATTGTGGCGCATTTATTGTGCGGGCGAAAAAGACGAAGAACATTAATTCTACTAGATCGTAGTTGGTCGGACATATCAGTCAGAGTATTTTTATCATCATGGTAAGCACGTGCCTAGATATTAGTATTGGAAAATAATTACGGTCAAACAACTGGTGATAGATCAGACCAGATTGCTAGGGTGGGGCCGAGGTGTGTTGGGCTTGGCCTTTTGGCCTATTTCCTTTTTTTGGTAGGAATATTGGCTGGCCCTAGATCTTAGGGTGGGGCATGTCCTACCCTACAACCTATTGGATCTACCCTGAAATGAGCGGCGAGATCATATTTTTGATGTTGCGACGGGCGAATGCTCATGTTCTCAGCTACGGGTGGGTGCTCGCTGAGCTTATTTTGAAAGAATGGACATGGAATCCGGTGGTTCTGACTATGCTTAAGGAAGGTTTTTCGGTGACTCCCGGAACCACTATATAATAGAAACAACATATGATGACACATAGGAAAGGAAATAAACATCATAACAAACATGAAAAAAACACTAGATCCAAATTAGAATGAAAAAGCGGCAATTTTACCGTGCACTACGGCGGCGTCCCGACCCACTAGGAGCATCGATGATAGGACGCTTTCTCCTGCGCATCTTGCTCCAACTCAGGGGGGACTATGGTGGCACCGATGGAAAAAACTTTGAGGGTGGTGAGGACAGTTACCGATGGCGAAGCTCCGGGCGATGAAGGTCCTGTGGAGGCGAATCCTTACCGGAAGTGGAAGACTCGGAGACTTCAAGTATTCATCTGGGGTGAAGAAGAAGAAGTCTGGGATCGTGAGGATTGGGGTGGCGGCTAGGGTTTGGGGCTATGGAAAAGAGTTGGTACGAAAATGATTTATAGCCGAGTCTTTTAAGTAGGGTTGGTTCTGGGCCTAGGCGGGAGGGGGGGCGTAAGAACCAAGACTGGGAGGGGCTAAAGATCCTATATCTTGTGTGCATCCCTGTACATAAACACATAGTCCATCTCAAATAAAAAGGCCATGTAGCCAGGAATGCATGTACAAGAATTCTTGAATAGTAAGTCACCTTGATCGATCGTGCAATTACTGATTAATGATTATGCCACATTCAATGTCGGAGTGTTAAATTTAGAAAATGTGAATTTTCTTGGAAATCAATTGTTACAAAAAGTGTCCATAAAATCAACTGCATGATATGTATGTAACATTTTTAAAATACATAAAATGTTAATTGCTAGTGTACATACCACTTGGCAACTAACAAGGGCTCCACCAGCATATACATGTCAATAACTTATTGCATGTCATTGAAAATTAATAATTTCTATACTACGTTGCATTGGAATGAAATGAAACAAGAAGGTTTTCTCGCGATTATGAGAACCATTATATACTAAAAACAACATATAGCTGTAGATAGAAAAGGAAATGGACATCCTAACAAAAATGCAAAAAAACACTAGATCTACTTTACAATGATAAAACTTCAACTTTACCCTGCACTCCTGCAGCCGTCGGGGAATGGTGTCTAGTGCGGCACTATGGAGGAGTCCGCGATTTGCGTTTGTCAGTGACCGTGGCTGGGATGTTGTCCAGTGCGGCCCTCCAGCGGTAAAAATCTCATGCCATTGCGTGTGATTCCAGCGCCCCGCCGAGGGCATTACTAGAAATTCGCATACCCGATGCCACATGGCTTCCCCGGATTCCTGGCCTCATCCCCAATCGGGGGACAAGCTAGGGTTCCATCTTTCGCTTACTACTCTATCTCCCTCGCATCCCTTTCGCAGCCGTAGCTCCTCTGGCCCGAGCCGCCGCCGCTCCTCCGTGCCTCACTCCTCCTCTTGGCATTAATTGGAGATAGTAGGAGGATAGAGAACTTTTTTTCAAGAGATGTGCTCCGATCTGGGCTCCCCGGACCCGATGAGCCTGGCCCTTCGTGCTGCCGCAAGAGGGGAGCTTCCATCACGGCCTCCACGTTGCCCCTCGCCATGTTCCCACTGCTTGTCGAAGGCGCCCCACTCGGCCGGCTATTCCCCATTCCGTCGCTCAGGAACCTGGCATCGGTCAGTTACAGAACGAAAATCCAGTTAGACATAGGGGAAAAATCCATCAGCCGAAATCCATAAAATAGGAACCAAAATCCCAAACTGGAAAGGCCACACCAACTGCGCATCGCTGAAGGAGGAAAATCAAAATCGCGAACGAGCGTCGTGCAATTACACACCGGTCAGGACGCGAAAACCCCCCAAAATAGGAGGCCGCGGACCACTGCCCAAGTACGGAACCCCAAACCCCCGGCCATTCCCCTCCCCGGAACACGCTAAAGGCACGCCGGCGGCCGGGCCAATGGAGGGGAGGGAGGCCCCTGAGCGACAGCGTGTGAAACAGAGGAGGAGGTGGGTGGGCGAAGCGGTATCTCTGCGGGTGGGCGCAAGACAGGTGGGGAATGCGGGCCTCTTGCGGCGGCGGTTACGGCGACGAAGGCCTAGGGTTTAGCGTGATCGCGGGTGGCTGGTGGCAGCTGCGATGGGGTTTTGAGCAGCTCCGGTGGGAGAAAGAAGGTAGGAAATGCCACGGCTGTCTCGTCACGGGCCACTGTAGTAGCGACAGTGGCTTCTGTGCTGTAAATGTCAGGTCTCTCCCCCACCCACCCCACCAACACCATTGGACCAAAAGGAGTTGAATCTAATAATGTCATTATTGAGCAATAATTGTGGCACATTTATTGTGGGGGCGCAACAGACGAAGGACATTAATTCTACTAGACCGGAGTTGGTGGGACGTATCCGTCAGAGTATTTTTATCATCATGGTAAGCACGTGCATAAATAATAGTATTGGAAAATAATTACGGTCAAACAGCTGATGATAGATCAGACCAGATTGCTAGGGTGGGGCTGAGGTGAGTTGGGCTTGGCCTTTCGCTCTATTTCCTTTTTTGGTACGTATATTGGCTGGCCCTAGATCTTAGGGAGGGGCATGTCCTACCCTACACCCTGTTGGATCTACCCTGAAGTGAGCGGCGAGATCATATTTTTGATGTTGTGACGGGCGAAGGCTCATGCTCTCAGCAACGGGTGGGTGCTTGCTGAGCTTATTCTGAATGAATGGACATGGAATCTGGTGGTTCCGACTATGTTTCAGGAAGGTTTTCCGGCGACTCCCGCAAACACTATATAATAGAAACAACATATGATGCCGCATAGGAAAGGAAATAAACATCATAACAAACATGAAAGAATGGACATGAAAGAATAAACTAGATAAATATTAAAATGAAAAAGCAATAATTTTACTGTGCACTACGGCGGCGGCCGGATCCACTAGAAGCATCGACAACAGGATGCTTTCTCCTGCACATCTTGCTCCAACTCAGGGGGGACTATGGTGGCACCGATGGAAAAAAAACTTTGAGGGTGGTGAGTACGGTAACCAAGGGCGAAGCTCCGGGCGATGAAGGTCCTGTGGAGGCGAATCCTTACTGGAGGTGGAGGGTTCGGAAACTTCAAGTGTTCGTCTAGGATGAAGAAGACGAACTCTGGGATCGCGAGGATTGGCGTGGCGGCTAGGGTTTGGGGCTATGGAAAAGAGTTGTTATGAAAAGGATTTATAGCCGAGTCTTTTAAGTAGGGTTGGCTCTGGGCCTAAGGGGGAGGGGGGACCGCGTAAGCCCCAAGCTTGGGAGGTGCCCAAGATCCTATATCTGGTGTGCATCCCTGTACATAAAGTCATAGTCTGTCTCAAATAAAAAGGCCCTGTAGCCAGGAATGCATGTACAAGAATTCGGGAATAGTAAGTCACCTCGATCGATCGTGCAATTACTGATTAATGAGTATGCCACATTCAATGTTGGATTGTTAAATTTAGAAAATATGATTTTTCTTGGAAATTAATTGTTACAAAAAGTGTCCATCAAATCTCCTATATGATATGTATTTAACATTTTTAAAATATATAAAATGTTAATTGCTAGTGTACATACCACTTGGCAACTAACAAGGGCTCCACCGACATATACATGTCAATTACTTACTGCATGTCATTGAAAATTAATAATTTCTATACTACGATGGATTGGAACGAAATGAAAGAAGAAGGTTTCTTGTGATTACGGCAAACACTATATACTAAAAAAAAGATATGAGGGTAGATATAAAAGGAAATAGACATCCTAACAAACATGCAAAAAAACACAAGATTTACTTTAGAATGATAAAACTTCAACTTTACGCTGCGCTCCGGCAGTCATCGGGGGATGGTGTCTAGTGAGGCCCTAAGGAGTCTGCGATTCGCGCCTGTCAGGGACCGTGGCTGGGATGTTGTCCAGTGCCGCCCACCACCGGTAAAAATCTTGTGCCATCGCCTGTGATTCCAGCACCCCGCCGAGGGCATTACTGGAAATTCGCATACCCGATGCCACATGTCTTCCCCGGATTCCTGTCCTCATCCCCAATCGGGGGACAAGTTAGGGTTCCATCTTGCGCTTACTATTCTTTCTCCCTCGCATCCCTCTCGCATCCCTCGCGCATTCGTAGCTCCTCTGCCTTCCTTTTCTATGGCCCGAGACACCGCCGCTCCTTCGCGCGTCACTCCTTCGCTTGGCATTAAGTGGAGATAGTAGGAGGATAGAGTCCTTTTTTTCAAGAGATGTGCTCCGACCTAGGCTCCCCGGACCCGATGCGCCGTGCCCTCCGTGTTGCCGCTAGCGGGGAGCTTCTGTCACGGCCTCCATGTTGCCCCTCGCCATGTTCCCACTGCTTGTCGAAGGCGCTCCTCTCGACCGGCTGTTCCCCATTCCATCGCTCAAGAATCTGGCATCGGCCAGTCACAGAACAAAAATTCAGTCAGACATACGGGAAAAAAATCCGTCAGCCGAAATCCATAAAATAGGAACCAAAGTCCCAAACTGGAATGGCCACACCAACTGCGCGATCCCGAAGGAAGAAAATCAAAATCGCGAACGAGCGCCGTGCGAGCATGCACCGGTCCGGAGGCGAAAAACCCCCAAAATCAGAGGCCGAGGACTGCTACCCAGGTGCAGAAACCCAAGCCCCTGGCCATTCCCCTTGCCAGAAACGGCGCACAAAACAGAGGAGGAGGTGATACGTCTCCGTCGTATCTACTTTTCCTAACGCTTTTCCTCTTGTTTTGGACTCTAATTTGCAAGATTTGAATGAAACTAACCCGGACTGATGCTATTTTCAGCAGAACTACCATGGTGTTGTTTTTTGGTGGAAATTAAAGTTCTCGGAATGGAACGAAACTTTGTGAGGAATTTTTATATAATAAAATAAAAATACTGGAGCCAAGAACCACCGGAGGGGGGCACCTGGGTGGGCACAACCCACGAGGGCGCGCCACCCCCTCCAGGCGCGTCTAGGTGGGTTGTCCCCACCTGGTGGCCCCGCAGACCCTGAAACCGACACTATAAAATCCTATTTTTCCAGAAAAAATCAGGGAGAAAGAATTATCGCATTCCGCGAGATGGAGCTGCCGCCACCTCCTGTTCTTCATCGGGAGGCCAGATCTGGAGTCCGTTTGGGGCTTCGGAGAGGGGGATCTTCGATCTTCGTCATCACCAACCCTTCTCCATCGCCAATGCCATGATGCTCCCCACCGGGAGTGAGTAATTCCTTTGTAGGCTCGCTGGTTGGTGAGGAGTTGGATGAGATTCATCATGTAATCGAGTTAGTTTTGTTAGGGCTTGATCCCTAGTATCCATTATGTTCTGAGATTGATGTTGCTATGACTTTGCTATGCTTAATGCTTGTCACTTTGGGCCCGGGTGCCATGATTTCAGATCTGAACCATTTATGTTATCACCATTATATCCATGTTCTAGATCCGATCTTGCAAGTTATAGTCACCTACTACGTGTTATGATCCGGCAACCCCGGAGTGACAATAGTCGGGACGCTTCCCACTGATGACCGTAGATGAGGAGTTCATGTATTCACCGTGTGTTAATGCTTTGTTCTGGTTCTCTATTAAAAGGAGGCCTTAATATCCCTTAGTTTCCAATATGGACCCCGCTGCCATGGGAGGGTAGGACAAAAGATGTCATGCAAGTTATTTCCATAAGCACGTATGACTATTTACGGAATACATGCCTACATTTTATTTATGAACTGGAGCTAGTGCCGTATTGCCCTAGGTTATGACTGTCACATGATGAATATCATCCAACAAATTGCCGATCCCACGCCTACGATTTTCCTACATATTGTTCTTGCTAAGTTACTACTGCTATTGTTACTATTGCACTTGCTACAAAATTACTGCTATCACTATTACCGTTACTATTGCTATTGCTACTACTATCAAAACTATCATACTACTGTGCTACGGATCACTTTGCTGCAGATAATTAATCTCCAGGTGTGGTTGAATTGACAACTCAGCTGCTAATACTTGCAAATATTCTTTGGCTCCCCTTGTGTCAAATCAATAAATTTGGGTTGTATACTCTACCCTCGAAAACTGTTGCGACCCCCATACTTGTGGGTTATCAAGACCTTTTTCTGGCGCCGTTGCCGGGGAGCATAGCTATATTTGTTGAGTCACTTGGGATTATTATCAAATTATCGCTATGAAGAATCTGAAGGATGCTAAGACTAAGATTTTTCCCTCTAAGACGAGGGGAGGTAAGGAACTGCCATCCAGCTCTGCTTTAGATTCACCTTCTGTTATAAGTAGACTTGCAACACCACCACATGCTATCAATTCTGATATGTCACAAGTTATTGATGATGCTACTTCTGCTATGAATGCTACTCATGATGATGCTAGTACCTTGCTTGATGATAATGTGCCACTAGGAGATTTTCTTGATGAACAAATTGCTAGAGTAGGACAGCATGAGATTGTTGAAACTGATGATGAGCTTGAAACTAAAAATCTTGAAACACCTATTAGAACTAGCCCTCCAAGATATGAATTGCCAAAGGTACCGGAAGGTTATCTTATGAATGAGGAGGCAACTAGAGACATTCTTGCTTGTAAGGACAGAGATGATCTAGAAAAATTATTATGCAAGTATAAAGAAAAGACTCTGAATGCTAAAATGAAATGTGATCCTCAGTTTGCTACTTCACCTATTTGTGTTGATGATAAGGATTATGAATTCTCTGTCGACCCAGAGTTAATTACTCTGGTTGAATCTGATCCTTTCCATGGTTATGAAACTGAAACTATTGTGGCACATCTTACTAAGTTGAATGATATAGCCACCCTTTTGGCTCATGATGAGAAAATTCGCTATTATTATATTCTCAAATTATTTCCATTCTCATTAAAGGGTGATGCTAAAGCTTGGTACAATACTCTTGCTCCTGGTTGTGTGCGTAGTCCGCAGGATATGATTTACTACTTCTCTGAAAAATATTTCCCTGCTCATAAGAAACAAGCTGCCTTGCAGGAAATATTTAACTTTGTGCAAATTGAAGAAGAGAGTCTCCCACAAGCTTGGGGGAGGCTTCTCCAATTGCTTAATGCTTTGCCTGATCACCCTCTTAAGAAAAATGAAATACTTGATATCTTCTATAATGGACTAACCGATACTTCTAGGGACTTCCTAGATAGTTGTGCTGGTTGTGTTTTCAGGGAACGTACTATTGGGCAAGCTGAAGAACTATTGAATAACATATTGAAAAATTATGATGATTGGACTCTTCCTGAACCACCGCTTAAACCCACTCCGAAGAAGAGGGGTATCTTATATCTCAGTCCCGAAGATATGCAAGAGGCAAAGAAATCTATGAAGGAGAAAGGTATTAAAGCCGAGGATGTTAAAAATTTACCACCTATTGAAGAAATACATGGGCTTGAAACACCACCAGCACCTAAGGTGGTAGAGGTAAATTCTTTACTAAAGTTCGATGAAGGTGATATTCCTTATAATAAACATCCTAGCCAATGCCTTTATGAGTTTGATAATTACATTAGAAAGCAAGATCACTTCAATGCAAATGTTATGAAATAGTTGAAATACAATTCTGATATGATTGCTCGCTTGAGTGACTTGTTATTTAGAATCTCAAATGATGTTAGAGGTGTAGGAAAGCATGCTTCTATGGTTCAAACTCAGTTAGAACAAGTTGCTAAATCTCAAAGAGAGCTGTTAGATGAAATGAATAATAATATCAATGATCATGCTGTTAGAGTAATGACTAGGGGAGGTAGGATGACTCAGGAACCACTTTATCCTGAGGGACACCCAAAAAGAATTGAACAAGACTCTCAAAGAGTTGACACTGATGCACGTAGTCCTTCTAAAAATAAAAAAAGAAGAAAAACGATAGGACTTTGCATGCCTCTAGTGAACCTGAAGTAGAAAAACCTCCTGATAATGATAATGAAGTTTCTATCTCTGATGCTGAAACTCAATCTGGTAGTGAACACTCACCTTCTGATAATGAAAAAGATAATGATGAGGTTCATGAAGATACCCAACCAAATAATAAAGGACCAAATGATGATGTTGAGATAGAACCAGCAGTTGATCTTGATAACCCACAACCCAAGAATAAAAGATATGATAAAAGAGACTTTGTTGCTAGAAAAAACGGTAAAGAAAGAGAACCATGGGTTCAAAAACCCATGCCCTTTCCACCTAAGTCAACTAAAAATAAAGATGATGAAGAATTTGAACGCTTTACTGAAATGCTGAGGCCAGTCTTTTTGCGTACTCGCTTGACTGATATCTTAAAAATGCCTCCTTATGCAAAGTACATGAAAGACATCATCACCAATAAAAGAAAAATACCGGAAGCTGAAATCTCCACCATGCTTGCTAATTATACTTTTAAAGACGGAGTACCTAAAAAGCTTGGAGATCCGGGAATACCAACTATACCTTGCACCATCAAAAGAAATTATGTGAAAACTGCTTTATGTGATTTGGGAGCTGGTGTTAGTGTTATGCTTTCTCTTTATATAAAAGACTTGATTTGAATAAACTCACACCTACTGAAATATCCTTGCAAATGGTTGACAAATCAACAGCCATACCTCTCGGTATTTGTGAGGATGTGCCCGTTGTTGTTGCTAATGTTACTATTTTGACCGACTTTGTTATACTTGAGATGCCCGAGGACGACAACATGTCGATTATCCTTGGTAGACCCTTCTTGAATACTGCAGGGGCTGTTATTGATTGCAATAAAAGCAAGGTCACTTTTCATATCAATGGTAATGAGCATACTGTGCACTTTCCGAAGAAATAATTCCAAGTGAATGGTATTAATGTTATTGAAAAATCTTTGACAATCACTATTAGAAGTTTTCAACTACCTCTACCTACTGTCAAAAAGAAATATGGAACGCTTATTGTTGGGGACATTCATATCCCCATTGAGGTAACTTAGTGTTTTACGAAAGTTCTTCGGTTTCATGCTAATTGAAAGTGGTTGTTAATAAGACCTGATCAACCTTATTAATGGATCATTTTTTAGAGGTATGAAGTTGATGAATTTAGCGAGCACTACTTTCTGTCCCTACCTTTTGTTTTCTGTTTTTGTTAGTTAAATAAAATAAAATGCCATGTTTTGTCTGTTTTCAGTTTTTCGTGCAATAAAAATGACCAAAAAATAAAAGTTCTCAGAATGCTATGAAAATTTAATACAAATTTTTTCTGAATATTTAAGAATTTTTGGTGCAAATAATATCAGAGGGAGGTGCACCAGGTGGGCACAACCCACCTGGACAGGCCAGGACCCCCAGGCGCGCCCTGGTGGGTTGTGGTGCCCACATGGGCCCCCTCACTTATCTCTTCATTCCACATCACTACCTACCTCCAGAAAAAAATCACCTTTGCTCTCTCTCTCTCGTGTTCTTGCTCTCAAACCCGCGGATTTCGATCTCTTTGCTTGAAGCTCCATTTCCGAAACTGTTTCAGGGGATTGTTGCTTGGTATGTGACTCCTCCGTTAGTCCAATTAGTTTTTGCTTTAGTGGTTTATATTTTGAATAATTAGCTACTCTTGGTGCTGCTGTAGATGAGCTTGCATGTTGAATTCTTAGAGTTCTAAGTAGTTTGAATGCTTGATATGGCCTCTATGCATCCCAATGAGTAGTTGCTACCAATCTTATAAAGTTTTGTTGACAAAAATTTGTGACACAACT
Organism: Thinopyrum elongatum; assembly: GCA_011799875.1. NCBI lineage: Eukaryota > Viridiplantae > Streptophyta > Magnoliopsida > Poales > Poaceae > Thinopyrum > Thinopyrum elongatum. Next base: position 42,816,754 of record CM022302.1, read on the forward strand.
TTTTTTTTCAAAAAATTGTACGCGAATATGATGAACCTATTTGGAAGGAGTTCTTCCAGGCGGAGATCCTCGGAGGCATCTTCTAGTAGCAGCTCCGCTCGTCGGTCTTATGTTGAACCGAGCGAAAGTTCCATACGAGATGCCGCCACCAAAACATGCTTATGGCCATGCGACGATTATATGGTGAGCGTGGGTATTAAGGAGGAATTTGAGCAGTATGTTCACAATGCCGAGCTCGGTCCCTACATTTTAGATAAGTGCAATCAACATCTCACTCTCACTGAATCATTTGTCAAAGGATTTAAATTCCATCCCCGTGAGTCTAGGGTGTCATTTAAATTGTATGAAAATCCATTTACTATTTCTTTAGAGAGATTTGCTCACCACTGTAAAATCCCATTTTGGGGTTCGCTTGATGAACCACCAAGGTCTGAGTTTGAGATGTTCTTAACTAGTCTTTGTTATGGTGAAAATAGGGGAGTGATGCAAGGTAGAATAAAGAGCATTCATTTTCCCTAAATCCAGTATTTCGCATTATTCAATGGAAAATGCATTGTAGGCAAACAAGATTACAGTACACTTTGTGCTCCAGACTTGAGCCTCATACGCACCGCTCTCACCAGTGACAAAAGTTATAATCTTGGAGCGATTGTTGCACGTAGGTTGCAACACAACATTGGTAGTGGATATTTTTATGGTGGAATTTATGCCACACACTTAGCAAGAGAGCTGGGTGTTTCACCTTTGCCCTATGATCCTATTTTACCCACGCAGTACCTATACTTTGATGCTATGAAATGTCATAAGATCCTTAGAGGTGAACCCCATAATTTCACTTAGAAATTACTGTTAAATAAGGATTCCGTTGTGGACACATATTTGCCTGCACCTGCTCTCTTTAATGTTCATAGTAGGGGAAGATATTATGTTCTCGAGAGCAAGGCCCGAGCTCATAATGCGGCAGTGGTGGCCGCACGGCAGGCTGCAGCCGCACCAAGAGCCTCCGTGAGTTATCACTCCGACCATTATGCAGGCTACTAAAGATTACCAAGTTAGGCCAAAAGCATAAGCTTGGGGGAGTACGTATTTCCATCGACATTATATTCATGTTCACATATTTCATTCCAGTTGTCGGTGTCCACACTTTTTCATTTGTATTATCCATGCTAGATTTATTTTCTTGTTTTCTTCTTGTGTGTTTGAAAAACTTTGAGAAAATCCAAAAATATATTTCTTGCTTCTTTTTTATTTTTCTTCCTAGTTTAAATTGATATAGCACTAAAAAGAAAACCCAAAAAGATTTCTTTGTTCTTCTTTTACTTGTTGGGAGCTTTCCTGTGTAAATAGTTTTTCTTGTTTTTGCTTTTCCCTTTTTATTTGCTTGTTTACGAAAAACCAAAAACTCCAAAAATATTTTAGTGTGTTTCTCTGAATTTCTTTTTCCTTTTTATCGAGTCGTACCGAGGAGAAGACCACGATGAAAATGTTGAGTGGCTCTCATATGCATTATTGTTGATCTAACAAAGAGCACATTTTACCTTGTCTTCTCCTTTTGAATAAAATGTTTGCAGATTCCAGCTTAGTCCACGACACTCTTGCACTATTATTATTTTCAAATCGTTCGGTCCTGCAAGTGAAAGGCAATAATGACGGTATTTGATGAACTGGCCGTGGCAGAGAGAAACGGGTATGAACTCGACTTGTTCTGTTTTTGTAAATATGTTTAACCTAGTATCCATGATTCAGCCTATTATGATCAAACATGTTTGCAATGACAATTAGAGATTATAGTTTCTCATGCCATGCATAAGTAGCTAGGAGTGGATAATGATTTATCTTGGATGTCAACATTGCGTTAAAATGATTGTGATGTAGTATGATGATATGGTATCCTCCTCTGAATGTTTGAGTGGCTTGACTTGGCACATGTTCATGCATGTAGTTGAATCAAAACCAACATAGCCTCTATGATATTTATGTTCATTGTGTTCATATCCTACTCATGCTAGTAACCAATGTTACTTATGCATAATGCATGTTCATGACCGTTGTTGCTCTCTAGCTGGCCGCTTCTCAACCTATTTGCTAGCCTGCGCCTGTACTAAGTGGGAATTCTGCTTGTGCATCAAAAACCTGAAACCCAAGTTATTCCAGATGAGTCCACCATACCTACCTATATGCGGTATTACCCTGCCGTCCTAAGTAAATTTGCATGTGCCATCTCTAAAAACTTCAAATAAATATCCTTTTTGTGTGCCTGGATTGTTCATAGAGCGACAAGAGGTAGTCGGTATCTTCCATGCTAAGCGGGTTATTCTCATGATGAGTGTTTATTCACTCGTCCTTGCACGAGAGGGGCGGTAATAGGGATTCCCAGTCCCGAACTCAAAATGCAAATAACTAAACAAAACTCCCCCGGGACTGTTGTTGGTATGGACGGCACCCGTTGTTTCGGACAAGCCGTGGAGTGTGACTATTGGTGGAGGGGGAGTAAACCTTTACTTTTATCGCTTGGGAACCGCCACTAATGTGTTTAGCATGGAAGATATTGATAACTAATGGCCGCGAAGTAAACAAGAAGGGTGCATCTATCAAAATTTCATTTACCTCTGTTTTTAAAACTTGAGCTCTGGCACCTCTGCAAATCACTGCTTCCCTCTGCGAAGGGACTATTTATTTACTTTTATGTTGTGTCATCACCTTCTCAAATAAGCGCCAGAACCTGAGAGCACTGCTGTCATGCTTATGCATTGTGTGTAGCTAATGTTGGGTGCATCATGACTGGATTTTTTCTACCATGAATTACAATGTTTAGTCGTTGCTCGGACTTTGGAGGTGCTCTGCATTTATGTTTTGCGGTCTCAGAAAGGGCTAGTTAGATACCACTATTGTCATATTATATCATGGTTGTTTTAATAACGTGTTGTTGTTCGAGATATCTTATTATTGCTCGCTAGCTGATTATGTCATTGTTATGAGTTAATATAATTTTTAAGAGTTATTGTTGACATTGTTAGTTATAATCTTTGCTGAAAACCTGGGTGCTACTTAAGCTTATTTATGGAAACAACAGCAAAAGAGTTCATAAAAGTTTTTCTTTTTCACCTTCAATTTATCAACTGAATTGCTTGAGGACAAGCAAAGGTTTAAGCTTGGGGGAGTTGATACGTCTCCGTCGTATCTACTTTTCCTAATGCTTTTCCTCTTGTTTTGGACTCTAATTTGCATGATTTGAATGAAACTAACCCGGACTGACGCTGTTTTCAGCAGAACTACCATGGTGTTGTTTTTGTGCAGAAATAAAAGTTCTCGAAATGGAACAAAACTTTGCGAGGAATTTTTATATAATAAAAGAAAAATACTGGAGCCAAGAACCACCAGAGGGGGGCATCTGGGTGGGCACAACCCACCAGGGCGCGCCACCCCCTCCAGGCACGCCCAGGTGGGTTGTCCCCACCTGGTGGCCCCGCAGACCCTGAAACCAACGCTATAAAATCCTATTTTTCCAGAAAAATCAGGGAGAAAGAATTATCGCGTTCCGCGAGACGGAGCCGCCGCCACCTCCTGTTCTTCATCGGGAGGCCAGATCTGGAGTCCGTTTGGGGCTCCGGAGAGGGGGATCTTCGATCTTCGTCATCACCAACCCTTCTCCATCGCCAATTCCATGATGCTCCCCACCGGGAGTGAGTAATTCCTTCGTAGGCTTGCTGGTCGGTGAGGAGTTGGATGACATTCATCATGTAAGCGAGTTAGTTTTGTTAGGGCTTGATCCCTGGTATCCATTATGTTCTGAGATTGATGTTGCTATGACTTTGCTACGCTTAATGCTTGTCACTTTGGGCCTGGGTGCCATGATTTCAGATCTGAACCATTTATGTTATCACCATTATATCCATGTTCTAGATCCGATCTTGCAAGTTATAGTCACCTACTACGTGTTATGACCCAGCAACCCCGGAGTGACAATAGTTGGGACACTTCCCGGTGATGACCGTAGTTTGAGGAGTTCATGTATTCACCGTGTGTTAATGCTTTGTTCCGGTTCTCTATTAAAAGGAGGCCTTAATATCCCTTAGTTTCCAATATGGTCCCTGCTGCCACGGGAGTGTAGGACAAAAGATGTCATGCAAGTTCTTTCCATAAGCACGTATGACTATTTACGGAATACATGCCTACATTATATTTATGAACTGGAGCTAGTGCCGTATCGCCCTAGTTTATGGCTGTCACATGATGAATATCATCCAACAAATTGCCGATCCAACGCCTACGATTTTCCTACATATTGTTCTTGCTAAGTTACTACTGCAATTGTTACTATTGCACTTGCTATAAAATTACTGCTATCACTGTTACCGTTACTATTGCTGTTGCTACTACTATCAAAACTATCATACTACTGTGCTACTGATCACTTTGCTGCAGATAATTAATCTCCAGGAGTGGTTGAATTGACAACTCAGCTGCTAATACTTGCAAATATTCTTTGGCTCCCCTTGTGTCGAATCAATAAATTTGGGTTGAATACTCTACCCTCGAAAACTATTGCAATCCCCTATACTTGTGGGTTATCAGGAGGCGGGTGGGTAGGCGAAGCGGTATCTCTTCGGGTGGGTGCAAGAAAGGTGGGGAATGCGGGTCGGTCGCGGCGGCGGTGATGGCGGCAAAGGCCTAGGGTTTAGCGCGATCGCGGGTGGCGGGCGGTGGCTGCGATGGGGTTTTGAGCAGCTCCGGTGGGAGAAAGAAGGGGGGAAACACCGTTGTTACCACATCCCTCCCTGGTTCTTCTTTCCCCTTCTGCCGCACCGTGGCCGTATCGTCACGGGCCACTGTAGTAGTGGCAGTGGCTTCTGAGCTGTAAATGTCAGGTCTTTTCTCCACCCCACCCCACCCCCACCATTGGACCAAAAGGAGTTGAATGTAATAATTTCATTATTGATAAATAATTATGGCGCATTTATTGTGGGGGCGTAAAAGACGAAGAACATTTATTCTACTAGACCGGAGTTGGTGAGACGTATCAGTCAGAGTATTTTTTATCATCACGGTAAGCACGTGCCTAAATATTAGTATTGGAAAATAATTACGGTAAAACAACTGGTGATAGATCATATCAGATTGCTAGGGTGGGGCCGTGTGAGTTGGGCTTGGCCTTTTGGTCTATTTCCTTTTTTTGGTAGGTATATTGGCTGGCCCTGGATCTTAGGGTGGGGCATGTCCTACCATACACCCTGTTGGATCTACCCTGAAATGAGCGGCGAGATCATATTTTTGATGGTGCGACGGGCGGAGGCTCATGCTCTCAGCAACGGGTGGGTGCATGCCGAGCTTATTCTGAAAGAATGGACATGGAATCCGGTGGTTCAGACTATACTTAAGGAAGGTTTTCCGGCGACTCCTGCAACCACTATATAATAGAAACAACATATGATGCCACATAGGAAAGGAAATAAACATCATAACATACAGGAAGAAAAACACTAGATCCAAATTAGAATGAAAAAGCGGTAATTTTACCATGCACTACGGCAGCGTCCCGACCCACTAGGAGCATCGACGATAGGATGCTTTCTCCTGCGCATCTTGCTCCAACTCAGGGGGAGACTATGGTGGCATTGATGGAAAAAAACTTTGAGGGTGGTGAGGATGGTTACCGAGGGCGAACCTCCGGGCGATGAAGATCCTGTGGAGGCGAATCCTTACAAGAGGTGGAGGCGTCGGAGACTTCAAGTGTTCCTCTGGGATGAAGAAGAAGAAGTCTGGGATCGCGAGGATTGGGGTGGCGGCTAGGGTTTGGGGCTATGGAAAGAGTTGGTACGAAAAGGATTTATAGCCGAGTCTTTTAAGTAGGGTTGGCTCTGGGCCTAGGCGGGAGGGGGGGTGCGTAAGAACCAAGCCTGGGAGGGGCCAAATATCCTATATCTTGTGTGCATCCCTCTACATAAACACATAGTTTGTCTCAAATAAAAAGGCCATGTAGCCAGGAATGCATGTACAAGAATTTGTGCATAGTAAGTCACCTTGATCGATCGTGCAATTACTGATTAATGATTATGCCACATTCAATGTCAGGTGTTAAATTTAGAAAATATGATTTTTCTTGGAAATCAATTGTTACGAAAAGTGTCCATAAAATCACTATATGATAGGTATTTAACATTTTTAAAATACATAAAATGTTAATTGCTAGTGTACATACCACTTGGCAACAAACAAGGGCTCCACCAGCATATACATGTCAATAACTTAATGCATGTCATTGAAAATTAATAATTTCTATACTATGATGGATTGGAATGAAATGAAACAAGAAGGTTTTCTCGTGATTACGGCAACCACTATATACTAAAAACAACATATGACGGTAGATAGAAAAGGAAATGGACATCCTAACAAATATGCAAAAAAACACAAGATCTACTTTAGAATGATAAAACTTCAACTTTACCCTGTGCTCCTGCAGCCATCGGGGGATGGTGTCTAGTGTGGCACTATGGAGGAGTCCGTGATTCATGTCTGTCAGTGACCGTGGCTGGGATGTTGTCCAGTTCGGCCCTCCAGCGGTAAATATCTCATGCCATCGCATGTGATTCCAGCGCCCAGCCGAGGGCATTAGTGGAAATTCGCATACCAGATGCCACATGGCTTCCCCGGATTCCTGGCCTCATCCCCAATCGGGGGACAAGCTAGGGTTCCATCTTCCGCTTACTACTCTTACTCCCTCACATCCCTCTCGCTGTCGTAGCTCCTTTGCCTTCCTTCTCCATGGCCCGAGCCGCCGCCGCTCCTCCGCGCCTCACTCCTCCTCTTGGCATTAATTGGAGATAGTAGGAGGATAGAGAACTTTCTTTTCAAGAGATGTGCTTCGACCTGGGCACCCCGGACCCGACGCGCCTGGCTAGCAAAAGATTCTAAATAGCAAGCACCACATGTTGGAGGATCCATAACAATATAACTTCTATACAAATATACCCAAGCATAACTCATCATGTTGTCTTCCTTGTCCAACTTCAACTAATTTGCTCAAGTTTGAAAATAATTAATGGGGGCTCACAATCATAGAAGATGTCCAAGATAGTATATTTATATGTGAAACCTCTATTCCTTCAATATTCTTTCATGAATTGTTCAAGTGACCAATACTGTGTTTGCTAACTTTCAATAAATTTACCACCTCTACTTCTTATATGTGAAGTCATTACTCCCCATGGTATAAGCATATGAAGCATATATAATTTCAGATTTATGATATTCAATTCATTCAACCATTTACTCATAGGATATAAGTGAAGCACACGAGTAAATGACAAACTACTCCAAAAAGATATAAATGAAGATCAATGAGTAGTTGAATAATTATGTAGCTATGTGAAGACTCTCTCTCATAAATAAAATTTCAGATCTTATGTACTTTATTAAAACAGCAAGCAAAACAAAATAAAATGACATTCTAAAAATAGCACACATCGTGTGAAGAAGCAAAAACTTAGGCTCAACCGATACTAACCGATAATTATTGATGAAGAAAGGTGGGATGCCTACCGGGGCATCCCCAAGCTTAGATGCTTGAGACTTCTTGAAATATTATATTGGGATGCCTTGGGCATCCCCAAGCTTGAGCTTTTGTGTCTCCTTAATTCCTTTTATATGATGGTTTCCCTAAATCTTAAAAACTTCATCCACACAAAACTCAACAAGAACTTGTGAGAAAAGTTAGTATAAATCAAATGCAAAACCTTATCATTATCTACTGTTGCAAATCACTAAAATTATTATTTAACTTTTCATACTAAATGACTCTGCATATTTAATACTCATATCCTCAAATAGAATCATTAAACAAGCAAACATATGCAAACAGTGCAAACATAACAGCAATCTGTCAAAACAGGACAGTCTGTAAAGAGTGCAATTGTACTCATACTTCCCTAACTCGAAAAATTCTGAAAAATTACCACACTGTATAAAATTTGTTGTTACTCATTGTGTAAAAATTTCAAGATTTATTATGTTCTGACTTTCCATAATAATTCAGACAACAATAGAAAACTTTCTGTATTCAAAACAGCAACATATAGACTTGCAAAATAAGCATGGTAAAGGCTATACTTGACCCTTTTATTGAAATAAAAGATACAAAACATTATTCTAAATAATAGCAAGCAATTTCTAATAAAATAAAATGACGTTGCAAGCAAAACTCATATCATGTGACGAATAAAAATATAGCTCCAAGTAAGGTTACCGATAATGTTGGAGACGAATGAGGGGATGCCCCGATGGCATCCCCAAGCTTAGTTGCTTGGATCTTCATTGAATATTAACTTGGGGTGCCTTGGGCATCCCCAAGCTTAGGGTCTTGTCACTCCTTAGTCTCCTCATATCGATATCTCACCCAAAACTTGAAAACTTCAATCACACAAAACTTAACGGAACTTCGTGAGATGGGTTAGTATGATAAAACAAATTATTCACTTTGGTACTGTCAAGACAAGATTCATAATTCTTATCACATGATGCCTACTGTACCCTATCATTTCTACAATTTATATTAAGCAATATAAGCCATAGAAACTAGAAAACAATCAACCTATGCATTGAAAACAGAATCTGTCAAAAACAGAACAGTCTGCGAAGATCTGAATTAAGATCATACTTCTGTTACTCCAAAAATTCTGAAAAATTAGGATAACGTATAAAATTTGTATTTAAATCCTCTGTAAAAAATTCAGAGTTTTTCCATGTTCCAGTGAATTTTAACAATTCTTCTACTGGACGCAAAAGTTTCTGTTTTTGCACAGAATCAAGTCAACTATCATCCACACTACCCCAAAGGCTTTACTTGGCACTTTATTCAAACAAAAGCTATAAAACATGATCAATACAGTAGCTTAATCATGTTAATACACAAAAACAGTAGGGGTAAATATTGGGTTGTCTCCCAACAAGCGCTTTTCTTTAATGCCTTTTAAGCTAGGCATGATGATTTCAATGATGCTCACATAAAAGATAGGAATTGAAACATAAAGAGAGCATCATGAAGCATATGACTAGCACATTTAAGTCTAACCCACTTCCTATGCATAGGGATTTTGTGAGCAAACAACTTAAGGGAACAAGAATCAACTAGCATAGGAAGGCAAAACAAGCATAACTTCAAGATTTCAACACATAGAGAGGAAACTTGATATTATTGCAATTCCTACAAGCATATATTCCTCCCTCATAATAATTTTCAGAAGCATCATGAATGAATTCAACAATATAGCTATCACACAAAGCATTCTTTTCATGATCCATAAGCATAGAAATTTTGTTACTCTCCACATAAGAAAAATTCTTCTCATTCATAGTAGTGGGAGCAAACTCAACAAAATAACTATCATGTGAGGCATAATCCAATTGAAAATTAAAATCATGATGCCAAGTTTCATGGTTATCATTATTCTTTATAGCATATATGTCATCACAATAATCATCATAGATAGCAACTTTGTTCTCATAATCAATTGGAACCTCTTCCAAAATAGTGGATTCATCACTAAATAAAGTCATGACCTCTTCAAATCCACTTTTATCATTATCACAATAAGATTCAACACCCTCCAAAATAATGGGATCATTACTTCCTAAAGTTGACACTCTTCCAAACCCACTTTCATCAATATAATCATCATAAATAGGAGGCATGCTATTATCATAATAAATATTCTCATCAAAACTTGGGGGACAAAGAATATCATCTTCATAAAACATAGCATCCCCAAGCTTGTGGCTTTGCATATCATTAGCATCATGGATATTCAAGGAATTCATACTAACAACATTGCAATCATGCTCATCATTCAAAGATTGTATGCCAAACATTTTATTGCATTCTTCTTCTAACACTTTGGCACAATTATCGGAATCCTTATTTTCACGAAAGACATTAAAAAGATGAAGCATATGAGGCAACCTCAATTCCATTTTTTTGTAATTTTCTTTTATAAACTAAACTAGTGATAAAAAAAGAAACTAAAAGATTCAATTGCAAGATCTAAAGATATGCCTTCAAGCACTCACCTCCCCGGCAACGGCGCCAGAAAAGAGCTTCGTTGACGGGATGTGAGTGCCGCTTACCTAGCCTCCCCGGCAACGGCGCCAAAAAAGAGCTTGATGTCTACTACGCAACTTTATCCTTGTAGACGTTGTTGGGCCTCCAAGTGCAGAGTTTTGTAGGACAGTAGCAAATTTCCCTCAAGTGGATGACCTAAGGTTTATCAATCCGTGGGAGGCGTAGGATGAAGATGGTCTCTCTCAAACAACCTTGCAACCAAATAACAAAGAGTCTCTTGTGTCCCCAACACATCCAATACAATGGTAAATTGTATAGGTGCACTAGTTCGGCGAAGAGATGGTGATACAAGTGCAATATGGATGGTAGATATAGGTTTTTGTAATCTGAAAATATAAAAACAGCAAGGTAACAAGTGGTAAAAGTTAGCGAAAACGGTATTGCAATGCTTCGAAACAAGGCCTAGGGTTCATACTTTCACTAGTGCAAGTTCTCTCAACAATGATAACATAATTAGATCATATAACAATCCCTCAACGTGCAACAAAGAGTCACTCCAAAGTCACTAATAGCGGCGAATAAACAAAGAGATTATTGTAGGGTACAAAACCACCTCAAAGTTATTCTTTCTGATCGACCTATTGGGCTATTCCTATAAGTGTCACAAACAACCCTAGAGTTCGTACTAAAATAACACCTTAAGACGCACATCAACCAAAACCCTAATGTCACCTAGATACTCCAATGCCACCACAAGTATCCGTGGGTTTGATTATACGATATGCATCACACAATCTCAGATTCATCTATTCAAACCAACACAAAGAACTTCAAAGAGTGCCCCAAAGTTTCTACCGGAGAGTCAAGACGAAAACGTGTGCCAATCCCTATGCATAAGTTCACAAGGTCACAGAACCCGCAAGTTGATCACCAAAACATACATCAAGTAGATCACATGAATATCCCATTGTCACCACAGATAAGCACATGCAAGACATACATCAAGTGATCTCAAATCCTTAAAGACTCAATCTGATAGGATAACTTCAAAGGAAAAACTCAATCCATTACAAGAAGGTAGAGGGGGAGAAACATCATAAGATCCAACTATAATAGCAAAACTCGCGGTACATCAAGAGAGAGCACATAGCTACTGGTACATACCCTCAGCCCCGAGGGTGAACTACTCCCTCCTCGTCATGGAGAGCGCCGGGATGATGAAGATGGCCACCGGTGATGGTTTCCCCCTCCGGCAGGGTGCCGGAACAGGGTCCCGATTGGTTTTTGGTGGCTACAGAGGCTTGCGGCGGCGGAACTCCCGATCTAGGTTATGTTCTGGAGGTTTTGGGATTTATAAGAGGTGTTGGCGTCAGGGACAAGTCAAGGGGGGCCCATGAAGCGACGACAAGGACGGGGGGCGCGCCCTAGGGGGGGGGGGGGCGCCCTCCACCCTTGTGGTGGCCTCGGGACTCTTCTCCAAAATCTTTTCGTTCCAGTATTTTTTATATTTTCCAAAAATATTCTCCGTGGATTTTCAGGTCAATTGGACTCCGTTTGATATTCCTTTTCTGCGAAGCTCAAAAACAAGGAAAAAACAGAAACTGGCACTAGGCTCTAGGTTAATAGGTTAGTCCAAAAAATCATATAAAATAGCATATAAAATATCCAAGATAGATAATATAATAGCATGGAATAATAAAAAATTATAGATACGTTAGAGACGTATCACCATGGAGGGTAGGAGCGCCCTGGTGTATCGTGCCCTCCTCGGTTGCCTTCCTGGTTATTTCTTATTTTCCTAATTTTTGTAATATTTCAGAACTGACAGAAAATATTTTTGCGGATTTTTCGGAGTCCGTTTACTTACTGTATCACGTACCTCCTCTTTTTCAGGGTTCTAGAGTGTTCTAGAAGGTTTCTTTTATGTGTTCCTCCGGTGTCATGGTTTGGATAATATTACTTTCAACATTAATAGGCGTACCTGAGATATATTGTTTAATTCTTTATCCATTGACCACCTTCGTCATTATTAATCTTGATAGCTCCAGAATGATAAACCACTTCGATAATATAATGTCCTTCCCATTTGGAAAGAAGTTTTCCTGCAAAAAATCTAAAACGAGATTTGTACAAAAGAACATATTCTCCAACTTTGAATTCTCATTTTTGGATTCTTTTGTCATGCCATCTTTTAACTTTTTCTTTGAATAGTTTGGCATTTTCATAAGCTTGGTTTTTTCATTCATCTAGTGAGCTAATATCAAATAACCTCTTTTCACCGGCAAGTTTGAAGTCATAATTGAGTTCTTTAATTTCCCAATATGCTTTATGTTCTAACTCAAGAGGCAAATGGCAAGCCTTTCCATAAACCATTTTATATGGAAACATACCCATAGGATTTTTATAAGCTGTTCTATAGGCCCAAAGTGCATCATCTAGTTTATTAGACCCATTCTTTCGGGACCTATTGATGGTTTTTTGTAATATTAATTTTATTTCTCTATTGCTAAGTTCAACCTGATCACTAGATTGAGGATGATAGGGTGATGCAATTCTATGGTTAACATCATATTTAACAAGCATTTTAGGGAAAGCACCATGAATAAAGTGTGAACAACCATCAGTCATTAAATATCTAGGGACTTCAGACCTTGGGAAAATAACTTCTTTAAGCATCTTAATGGAAGTGTTATGATCATCACTACTAGTTGAAATAGTTTCTACCCACTTAGTAACATAATCAACAGCAACCAAAATATGTGTATACCCATTAGAGGAAGGAAAAGGTCCCATATAATCAAAACCCCAAACATAAAATTGTTCAATAGCAAGTAAATAATTCATAGGCATTTCCTGACGCTTACCGATATTACCAATTCTTTGACATTTATCACAAGACAAAACAAACTTACGGGCATCCTTGAAAAGAGTAGGCCAATAAACCAGATTCCAATACCTTGTGATCATGATCTCTGTGATCGGACAATGTACGGTAGATGAGTTCAGTACAACAGAAGAATACATTTGTTGTGTGCAGAACATTGAATGAATGATCAATATGAAAACAGATCAATAATATCTTCAAGCTTACTTATTTAACAAATTGGCTTGTTTTATAAACAACAAAATATATTTATATATTTTTGCAACAAATGCAAAAACATGAGCTAATTTGTGTAGAGACTCGAGATATAACCCAATGTTTATAAGTAACTTCATTTTGAGTGATAACTATTATTAAATATAATGATATTTCTCGAGTTAATATTTCTCCTTCCATTCTTATTACGGTGTTGCATTAAGCATGAGCTATTTGATATTATGATTAGACTTGCTGAATAAAATAAGAGCATCGTTGTGTACCTCACTTTTTCTTTAATAATGTTCTTAGTCGACAAACACCTAAAGAAGCAATCGAAAGTGTACTACTTCCTCAATTGCCCTTAAATTTTTGCAGTTCTCTCCTTCCTGGCTCCACATGCTGGCACCACCCATCGAGTAGTGTATCCACCATCTTTTTGACTCATTGTTACATTTCCTTGTGGATGATGGGTTAAAGTTTCTCATAGAAATGTCTGCTTATTTTCTCATGACAGAAGACTCGATTACACTTATATTTGGGTGTGATCTTTCAATAACTAGTAAATGCGCACGTGCAACACACGTTAATGTTTAGACAATATATCAATTGCACGCGGATATTAGGTATGCTATTATTTGTGTGTTAATCATGTGATTAGTGCAATATTTGGTATGATATTAATTGCACGTTAAACACATTTAACGCTCGCCATTGGAGCAGTCTAGGTCGTTGGATTGACTTAGTTAGATGACCGAGATCAATTGGATCTGCCTCTTTGGGTCTTTTTATATTGGTATAGATTAAACATAAGTCATTGTTCAATCAGTGCATCCATAAATCTATGGAAAAAGGGTTTCCTATCTTCACTAACATATAATGGAAGCGCGTCAGACTTAATGCCACAGATATTAAACATGCATGTCATTGTTCAAGACAAATGTGGCATGCATATAGGTTAGAAAAAAACTTTGGCTGCCAAACTAACTGATGGCATTCCTCCGATTGATTGGATTTCTGGCATTTATTATTAATGAGCCTGGTTACTTCTGGTAAATACATTGGAGAGCATGATTATTTCTTTTTGTTAAAGTTGCCATCCGACACATTACATGGAATTTGCATAAACCCAGTGTATAGACGAATCTTGCATGTTGACCGTGATCACATCACTACCGAATTTGCACAAACATAGACTGTCTGCATGCCCAAAGTAAAACTTCAAGTGGCACATAACTTATTGTTTAATTTTCTAACATAAGTTACTTAGTTCAGTTCAGAGTACTATATAATTTTCTAACACGTTAACTTACTTTTTTTTCTCAACAGTACATCTAACAATTTCAACTCACTCACTATATTCAACTTAGTAAGACGGTAGTTTTATTTTCTGAAAATGGTTAAAAATAAACGCATTTAGAGGTCACATAGGACATACATATGCGCATTTTGATAAAATAATGTGATAATTTTTCACTCAAAGAAAATAATATGATAATTTATGATATTGACTTACTGTAGTTTAAATACATCATGTGTCGCTTAGTGCATAATATCATAACTTTTTTTTCATAGCTTGAAATTTACCATATTACCTCGCATGTATCTACATGTCTATATATGTTTTACATGCATGGAATTGTTCACACTATTTTAGAATAAAATAAAATATTTCCCCTAAGTTAATTTATCATGATGTCCAATTAGTGGAGGCCGATCAATGCTATTTTTTTGTTCTCGTTGGAGTTCAGGTGTATGCATGGCAAGCTTGTCAACTCTATTTTGCACATATATTCACATTCACAGCCCATGCATGTCGAATATAGTCATAGAAAATAACCGAATATGTAGAAACAAACCTCCTAGATCAATTTCTATTTTTTATTTTTGCATTGTTTTATAAATAGTTTTTTGTACTGTTGGCCTGTAAAAAATCTTACGTTGTTGGCAAAGATTGATGGCATGTTCTTTTGATTGACTATATCGCAATTGCCTACCAGATTGCAAAGCAGATTTCTAGGCGGAGACTGTGCCATCTCTTGATCGTCTACTTCTGGAGCACGCACTCTCTTAAGGTAACCGTCATGGGGGCAGGAACGCGGTCCGTATATGAAAGTATCTGGAAAGAAAAGAAATACTCTTAGTGCATAAATTTGCAAAAGAAGGAAAGCTGAGGCATGTTATATAGTATTCTTCTGAAGCCATTCATCCGCTCAAAAGCCAAGCCGCCGCCGGTGCCGCGCGTCCGCTCCAGGATCAATCAATGTATGTATGTGCATCATCTAGGCATCCACTGGCCGGCCTTTGTATCTCCTAGCAAACATGCCCATGCATTGCAACGGGAGAAAAAATATCATGACTATCCCAATAAGCATGGCTCAAGACTCCTAACAGATCCACGTCCTCTAATTCAACACGACACCCGACGGTGTTGCTGCTTATCCTTTTTCCCACCCTCGCGAATGGTCACCATGATGCCTACCTGATGACAACGCTTCAAATGTGGTCAATCCCAAGGCGATGGGTTCGCCACCGCATGTCACACCAATCATTGTGCCCACGCAAGGAAATGTTCAAAACTTCAAAAACTAATCTCGGCATGCTACTCCTTGCCCCTGGTCCGTACACCTCCCCTCATACTTCTACACTATATTTTGTATATATGATCAAACAATTATTATGATGAATCAGGGTTGGCCCGGTCAAGGAGGTGCACCGGAGATGAAAGGCTCGTCGATTGCGAAGTGAGAGGGAAGGATGTAGAGGCCGGACGTCACACGGCGAGATGTGACACAGGTGTTCCTGCTTCCCTTTGTAGGAGAGAATGTGTAGTACCACATTGACATTGACACAGTGAGCGGCAACCATGGTTGTGTGTGTATAATCCATAACAGTGTATGTACGTGCATCGTGTATGTATAATCTTGCTTCAATCGGCTAGTGACGCATATCAAGGGTAGCATCAAAACGCCCGGGCTTCGCTGAAGGCGCTCCCAGTTGGGCCGGCCCACGTAGGTGTTGCTGTTTTCCTGTCTCTTTTTGTTTTTGTTTCCTTTTACGTTTCTTTTTTCTTTTTCTTTTTTTTTTCTGTTTTCAAATAGTTGTTCTAAAATTTAAAATATTATCCGGAATGCAAAATAATGTCCTCTTTTTAAAAATTTGTTCATAATTTCCAAAATTGTATGCATTTTAGAAAATATTTCTATTTTTTAAAATAAATCTTGTTTTAAAAATGTTCATGTTTTTAAATTTTGTTCTGCGTATATCACAAAATGTTCAATGTAAATTTAAATATGGTTGAACGTATATATGTTCAATTTGTATCTAAAAATTGTTCACCATATATTACAAAATGTTCAACTTACATTTAATTTTTTTAAATAACTATTTAAATATTTTTCAACATATATCACAAAAATGTACAATGTGTATCTAAAAATTGTTCAAAGTATATCAAACAATGTTCAATGTATATTTGAAATTGTTCATCGTATATAAAAATCAATAATTATTTGTAATTTCTAATTTTGTCCATGTTTACAATAATTGGTCACGTTTTCCAGAAAATGTTCAGGTTTTAAAATTTGTTCGAATTTCTAAATTTATTCATGATTTTCAAACATTATTCAAATATTTTAAGAAAAATTGTTCACATTTTTTCACAGGAATTGTTGAAAAAATAAACAGAACTACTTTAAATTTTACGCTGCTGTTTAGCCATACTCAATTGCTAGCTGGTTGGCTACGCAACTATACTCTATACGGCGTGAGGTTGCTGGTTCGGCTCTATCGCATGCGTTTTTTATTTTAAGTGTCATTTTAAAAATCGCTTGTTGCCAGGGTATGTACCAGGCCTCGAGGGTGAGCGTTCGATTATCACCGTCTCATTAAATTTTCGCACCCAAAGGACCAGTAAGCCCACACGTGTTGCTTGGCCCATAACTACATTGGGCCACGGAACAGGCTTAGAATCGTACGTGAGAGGAGGAGCCACGTACGAAGAGATCAGATCGTGACTCCAAGTCAGCGTTCTCTAGCGACGGACGAAAAAGTTACTGTAGACAAAAAAAAAGTGGAAAAACAATCCGTACTTTAATATTAGGTAGAGATAGAGATATCGTTTCTCAAATCCAAAAGCACCGGCAATCAGCACATGTGAGGCCAGCTTTAGGCAGAGACATAACGCTTGCCGGAAAGTCCGTGGCGACTTTCATCGAGAAGATCGCCTGATCGTGCCTGCCTCAATACTTCTGGCCGTGCTATGTATCTTGACGGGGGAACAAAATATCTGGAAAGAAAAGAAATACTCTCAGTGCATAAATTTGGAAAAGAAGGAAAGCTGAGGCATGTTACATATTCTTCTGAAGCCATTTATCCGCTCAAAAGCCAAGCCGCCGCAGGTGACGCGCGTCCGCTCCAGGATCAATCAATGTATGTATGTGCATCATGTAGGCATCCACTGGCCGGCCTTTGTATCTATGTCGTTTCTCAAGGCCAAAAGCACTGGCAATCAGCACATGTGAGGCCAGCTTTAGGCAGAGACATAACGCTCGCCGGAAAGTCCGTGGTGACATTCATCGAGAAGATCGCCTGATCGTGCTTGCCCCAATACTTCTGGGCATGCTATGTATCTCGACGGGGGAACAAATCTGAACTCGTCTATTCCGAGAGTCATGGGGAGATAGAGATCAAGGTCTGGACGGTTACACGCATGGGATAGCAGAAGAGAGGACGCTCAAATTTCCCTCTCTAAAGAAAGGTTTCCCTTTTTTCTAGGAAACATATACAGAGACCCAAGGGAGGAAGACTACTGTACGTGATTAAAAGACTTCCGTACGTGGTACTATAAGACAGCACATCTTAAATTCTAATCTAAGGATTAATGTGTGGACGCTCATATTTCCTTTTTTTTTTTAATATTGTTCAGGAATCGGAGAGAGACCCAAGAGAGGAAGACTCCTATATGTTGTCAATACGTCTTAGTTTCATCCGATGACTATGGATACATTATACATTAATCAAACGGTCAAAATTCTTTAATTATAAGGATTAATGTGGTGTCTCGTATGGTGCCTTCAATTAGTAAATATATATACTAGTCGTCAACCCGTGCATTCACACGGGCTAGTGTATATTTTTGCTTTACGTGTCTACACGATTTTTTTGTTTGAATGCTAAACTGTATTTATTTTATGTGTCGTAATATTTCATATTTTTATTTATTTCGCAACATTCGGTTACTTGTAGAAATTGGCTAGTCTACATTTATAGGAGTGTATATCATATTTACTCTTACGATGAAAACATGAAAATAATTTTGTTACTTTGGATTTGTAGAGTTACATATACGTTTAGTATTTCAGTAAACCATATATGTTAATACCATTAAAGTCTAGCTATTTAAAAACAAATATATATAGTACATGCATTAGCATTTCACTGAACAACAATCTCATATAAAAAGCCTACCTAGAACTATTTGTTTGGTTTGTGCTACAATACAAATTTACTATAGTTTTTACTGAGGAGTCAACCTTCAATTCATATTGCTCACAATTTAGAAATCCTCAATTTTCTTTGAATACCTATATTTTATGGAGATGTGTGGTTAGCTCAGTTAAATACAAACTAACATGGTACTAACCTGAGTGATATATGTACTACTCGTTCGAGATGCTATATATTGCTCTAAATAAGAGACCAAGATCTCATGTGAAACAGAAATTATTACGAAAAAAAATGCATAGACCAATCGAGCGCACTTAAAATTGTTAGCTAACCTAATTAATTGTAGCGTAGTTATAGTGATTAATGTATATTGTAGTCTTGTTATAAACACTTTTGATTATGAGAATAAGACAAAATGGATCAACTATTTTGTATATCTATCCTTCTGTGCTCCCTCTGAATACATTTCTCATGATTAGTGATTACCGAAAATGAGAGATGTTCCCATGATTAATATCAAAATACAGAAAATTAACTCTGCAATTAACTTGGAAACAAATAAAACAATAAAAATAGAAGTCCTTGGGTGGATGTGGCGTCTGTCAACTGTTTGAACACCAGCCGACGCCCATACACGGCTGATGGCGTTGAGGACTCAAAGACGGTGGGCCGCCGGGACACTCATGCCAGCACCTCGTCGGCCACAGAAGTGGCGCATCAGGTTGAATTCCAACCTAACAAAGGAAAATCCGTGACTTTTCTCTTCTTGAAATTCATAAGGGGTGAAGTAACGTGAGCAGTGAAATTCTGTATCTTAACATGGGTACACTTAGGCTAATAGTTCGTTCAATTACTATCAGACCTTCAGCTTTGTCAAACATTTGCATGTGATTGTGTCATGCCTCATTTCGGATTTATAAAGTATGAAACTATGTAAAAAATAGGAAGGTTGCATGTGTATTGGTGGGATATAGTGTTGCAAATGAAAAAATCGTTGGTTGTCCTTTTTCCGAAAGAATAGATGGAGTTTGGTCTTACATTATTACATACATTCAACAATTTCTGTCGACAATACTTTCTTATTGTTTTTCAGACCATATCTAAATTAGGATTTGATCATGATCATGCACTAATACTACATACAATATTTATGAAAAGTGTTTTATCAGGAGTACATGAGGGTAGTCATTTTTTTTCTTGGTGATGAATAGTAAATCCATGCACCATGTTCTATTTGGGAATATGTCATATACTTTTTGAGGGGAGAGAGGTGGGTGAAAATATGTCATAATACATGCATCAAAAGAGATTACTTATTTCGTACATTTCCTCCAAACTACATCTTCAGGTGATAGAAAATTTAATTTATTCTAGTAATGATCAAACCTCTAAAAAGAAAATCATCGCGCACATATGTGCATCGGTATATGACATAGATGCATGAGTTCTCCAGACATCTTTCTCACGGGTGATACATAGAAAGCAGGCGCAATTTGTTACCCTTGTAGGAGCACATTAGTATGGAAATTCACCATATAATGATTTTGAATTTGGCAAAAGTAAGGAGATATGTCGAGTTATCATACCTTGCGTTTAAGTACCATCAGACCCCACGCCTAAAGTCAAATCATAAGAACACCATGCCATCAGCAGCTATATATATGTGTGATTCATGCAATTAATTAATTGGTGCGAAATTGCACTACCCAAATCTAAAACACACTAAAGCTAATAGTGAATACACCAGCTCTTTTTTCTCAAAAGAACTTGTTTAGCATGTATGACGTAGGTACCTGTTTCAATCAAATTACCTTTGCCCGCATCTGTAGACATGGGATGCAGCCAACACGTACATGTTAGATCAGAGAAGCTCATGGAGCTGCCGTTGGCCAGTACTCACTATGGGCTCATCGGGCAAGGACGCCCTCATTAACTCATCGACTCAGCCTACGCAGTCCGGTATTCTTTCACGTCCGATGTACAGGTTAGATCAAAGAAGCTCAAGAATTCCTCCGGCTAGTACTCACCATCGGCTCATAGGGCAACGATGCTTTCACCGGAGCATCATCTCAGATAACACAGTCTCGTCCTCTTTCGCATCCAATCTGCAGGTTTTTCCAATCATTGATAAACTATACATAAGAACCACGCGACCACCAGCCATATATATGTGTGCTACATGCAAAAGCAATTACTTAATTGGTGACGAAATTGCACTACCCAAATCTAAAACACACTCAAGCTAATAGTGAAAACACCAGCTCTCTTTTCTCAAAAGAACTTGTTTAGGACGTACGACGTAGGTACCTGTTTGAGTCAAATAACCTTTGCCCGCGTCTGTAGACACGGGATGCAGCCAACACATACATGTTAGATCAGAGCTCATGAGCTGCCGCTGCCCAGTACTCCCTGTCGGCTCATCGGGCAAGAACACCCTCATCGACTCAGCCTACGCAGTCCGGTCTTCTTTTGCTTCCGATATACAGGTTAGATCAAAGAAGTTCATGGATCTTCCTCCAGCCAGTTCTAACCATCGGCTCAACGGGCAATGACGCTTTCACCAGAGCAGCACCTCAGGTAACACAGTCCCATCCTCTTTTGCATCCAATCTGCAGGTTTTTCCAGTTGCCGATGCACTATACAGACACGCCTCGTGTTTCTTGACAGAAAAGTACTATACATATACTCATTATAGTTTCTTTCCCTGTTATATTTGTCATGGCCATGAAGAACACGACAATAAGGAATTGAATCAGAATCCAAAAGAAAAGTTATAGTAAAAATACAAAGAAAAAAATCTCCAGAAAATAGTGTGAGAAACGAACCAGCTGATGTAGATGATGAAAACAAATTTGGGGAAATAAGCCCCTTGACTATGCCAGATCCATGCATTCACTTCTTTGCGTCAGTTTGAGAGAGTCTATGGCATTGATTTCCATGAGGGAAGCGAGATTTCCATGAGCTACCCAAAAGTTGTACATCAGTAGATTTTGGGATTCAATCTGAATCTAACAAATAAAGACCTGATTAGGATGAATTGGAGCACGTACAACACGCCCGAAGGACACAACAATAAATAGTTGAATTGAAATCCAGAAGAAAAGTTATTGTAAACAGACCAAGAAAAAAAAATCTGCACAAAACAGTGTGAGTAACGAACTTGATCTAGATGATGAAAACAAATTTGAGGCAATTACCCAATTCACCACGCCAGATCCATGCCCTTGTTTGCATCAGTTTGAGAATGACCATGGCATTGCTTTCCATGGAAGGGAAGGCAGAATAGTTTCCATGCGGGGAGAGGGAAAGAATAGAGTCCATGCGGGAGAGAGAGATTGGAGAGAGGACGGGACGATGGGATAATTCCATTGGGAGGAGAGAGAGAAAATAGAGAGGAGTGGTTGGTGGAATAATAGATGGAATGATATGGCGGTTAGGATCCATATCTTTTGTCACAAATTTGAGAAAGTTACGTCAGCCTTTAAATAAATAAAAACTCTTCACAGAGTTAAACAAAGAGGGTTACGTTGGTTGATTTACACGTAGTAACACCGTCCCACCAGAGAGAAAACAGAGACAAATGTCTTTTAATTTTGTACTGAATATTGATATTGTATCGGCTGATCTAAACCGTAATAACTCGGCCCCACCAGATTAACGGCTCCTATTTTCTGATTAATGTGATAATTTCTAGGGAGTCGCTAATTAGTATAAGTAAGTAAGTAAGTATAAGTATATGTCTTTTTAATTTTGTACTGAATATTGATATTGTATCGGCTGATCTAAACCGTAATAACTCGGCCCCACCAGATTAATGACTCCTATTTTCTGATTAATGTGATAATTTCTAGGGAGTCGCTAAGAGTATAAGTATAGATATAGATATAGATATAGATAGATATAGAAGTATAGATATAGATATAGATATAGATAGATAGATATTATAGATAGATATAGATATAGATAGATATAGATATAGATATAGAAGTATAGATAAGATAGTTCCAGCAAGAACTACGTGTATATGTGATGAGTTTATAGTGCAACAAAGTAATATATGGAGTCTAGAAGCATTTGTCTCTGATGATTTGGCTGTCATACCTAGAGCTAGAGTTGAGGCTAATGATCCTTTGATACTGATTTGTGTGTTTACAATTTCATGACAGGGTCTTAGTTAGAAGAATTTTGTCTCGCATTAAGTTTGCTTTTGAATTGTTAAGTGCATTAAGTTTACTTTGTACAAAACAACCAAGTTTAATTTGTGCATTAAGTTAAGTTTTCACAAGTTTTGACAACTGGTCGGCATCTTAGTAGCACTAATTAACATCAAATAATTATTTTAATGTGATGTAAAAAATATTTTAATGTTAAGTAATTGGTAGGTTTATATATTTAAGTAGTTTGTTTTAGATTTTCTTTCAAAAAAATCCTTCTAAAATATGTGATATTTTTAGGTGAAATTCCACTCTCTATGAGTGAAGAAGTTTGCAGTAAGGAATGCATAGATAATAGTTAATCCTATCATGTACAAAGGGTTTGTGCTATTGATTAGAAAAAGTCATTGACAGACACTAAAGTTTCAATGTCACAAGCCAATTGGATATCGGGGCATGGTAATGGCAAAGCACGATATATTCAGAAGCTAATTGGGTGAAAATATTGTAGGGACAGAGTACCATAGTAAACTACATCTTGGTTTTAGAGTCATACTTCAATTCATAGTCATTTTTTTTTTCCGATTACCTGCAGTTCTTAAATAAACTACATTCCAAAAAGAAACTCCAAAGAACATCCCCTAATTTTATGTATCTAAAACAATTACTAGCCCATGCAGTCGCACGGGTTGATGACTAGTTACTGATTAATGATTATGCCACATTTAATGTCGGAGTGTTAAATTTAGAAAATATGAATTTTCTTGGAAATCAATTGTTACAAAAAGTGTCCATCAAATCTCCTATATGATATGTATTTAACATTTTTAAACTACATAAAATGTTAATTGCTACTGTACATACCACTTGGAAACTAACAAGGGTTCCACCAGCATATACATGTCAATAACTTACTGCATGTCATTGAGAATTAATAATTTCTATACTACGATGGATTGGAATGAAATGAAACAAGAATGTTTTCTCATGATTACGGCAACTACTATATACTAAAATTTTCAAAAAAAACTACTATATACTAAACAACACATGACGGTAGATAGAAAAGGAAATAGACATCCTAACAAACATGCAAAAAAACACAAGATCTACTTTAGAATGATAAAACTTCAACTTTACCCTGTGCTCCGGCAGCCATCGGGGGATGGTGTCTAGTGCGGCACTATGGAGGAGTCCGCGATTCGCGCCTGTCAGTGACCGTGGCTGGGATGCTGTCCAATGCGGCCCTCCAGCGGTAAAAATTTCGTGCTATCACATGTGATTCCAGCGCCCTGCCGAGGTCATTACTGGAAATTCGCATACCAGATGCCACATGGCTTCCCCGGATTCCTGGCCTCATCCCCAATCGGGAACAAGCTAGGATTCCATCTTTCATTTACTACTCTTTCTACCTCTCATCCCTCTCGCATCCCTCGCAGTCGTAGCTCCTCTACCTTCCTTCTCTATGGCCCGAGCCGCCGCTGCTCCTCCGCGCCTCACTCCTCCTCCTGGCATTAATTGGAGATAGTAGGAGGATAGAGACCTTTTTTTTGAAGAGATGTGCTCCGACCTAGGCTCCCCGGACCTGACGCGCCTGGCCCTCCGTGCTGTCGCAAGTGGGGAACTTCCGTCACGGCCTCCGCGTTGCCTCTCACCACGTTCCCACTGCTTGTCGAAGGTGCCCCTCTCGGCCGGCTGTTCCCCATTCCGTCGCTCAGGAACCTGGCATCGGTCAGTCACAGAACAAAAAATCAGTCAAACACAGGGAAAAAATCCGTCAACCAAAATCCGCAAAATAGGAACCAAAATCCCTAACTGGAAAGGCCACACCAACTGCGCGACGCCGAAGGAAGAAAATCAAAATTGCAAATGAGTTCCGTGCGAGCACGCACCGGTCCGGAGGCGAAACCCCCCCAAAAATCAGAGGCCGAGGACCGCTGCCCAGGTGCGGAACCCCAAGCCCCCGGCCATTAACCTCCCTAGAATGAGCGGAAGGCGCGCCGATGGCTGGGCCCATGAAAGGGAGGGAGGCCCCAAGCGACGGCGCGCGAAACAGAGGAGGAGGCGGGCGGGCGGGCGAAGCGATATCTCTGCGGGTGGGCGCAAGACAGGCAGGGAATGCGGGCCGGTCGCGGCGGCGGTGACGGCGACAGAGGCCTAGGGTGTAGTGTGATTGCGGGTGGCGGGCGGCGGACGCGATGGTGTTTTGAGTAGCTTTGGTGGGAGAAAGAAGGGGAAACGCCGTTGTTACTGCGTCCCTTCCTGGCTCTTCCTTCCCCTTCTGTCCGGGTTACTGGTTATTGTGATCACACCATTGGGCCCTGGCATTTTGAGTTTCATGTACCCGTAATGAGGTACAACCTAAAACTTTGAGAATGCGTCACGCCCCAATAGGGCATGGTATCCGCTATGGAAGGGTACGACGTGGAAGAGTAGTTCTTCGGTCCTATAGTTTAGTGGAGTGCCGAACACTACGTCCAGAGTGATCCGTCCGGAGCAACGTGCCTCCTTGCCGGGGATGATTCCCCGGAACGTAGTGTAGCTTTGTTCGACTCGAGATCTGTCAAATTGCATCTTGTCGAGGGTATCCTGGTAAATGAGGTTTAGGCCGCTGCCTCCATCCATAAGCACCTTGGTTAATCTGAAGCCGTCCACGATAGGGTCGAGGACTAATGCAGCGGGTGCTCTGATGGATCGTGTCCTTGGTTCATCCTCTGCGTCGAAAGTGATTGGGTTGTCCATCCAGGAGCTTGTTGCTGTGACCTGGTGGACTTGGCTGAGCTCTCGAAGGGCTCTTTTCCTCTGATTGTTCGAGGAGAAGGTTTCGTAGATGGTTAGGACGTTATTGTCATTGGATGGGGGTGTTTCTGATCCTCTACTGGGGGTTTGAAGGCGAAGTATGGCTTCGCCACTTTTAGCGACCTGCCTAACAACCCAACAGGCTCGAAGTCTATGAGTTGGATTTGTGTTTAGCAGGGCCGAGTGTATGGGACACGACTTGTCCAACAGTTCGTCCAGGACCGATCTAGGTCCGGCGAGGGATCTGTTTCTTTTTTCAGCGGGCTCGTGTTGGGGCGACCGCTGTGCGTGTGCACGCTTTTCCCGGATTGTACTTGACTGTTCGGCATGGTTTTACTCCACGCGCATTTGTTTTTCTTTCCAGGTGCTCTCCATGGCGCGGTATTTGCGTACCAGTTCCGATAGTTCGGTGAAGCTCTGCACATGACGACGGGCGAGGGCATTCAAGACTCCTTCATCCCGGCAATTAAACCAAAAAGCTAATATTGCTTCTTGATCGCATCAATCTGTCATCTTGTTTTTAACTAGGAGAAATCTAGCCCAATAGTGATGGACCGTTTCTCTGGGTTGCTGCTTAACGTATATTAGATCCCATCCCGATTCTGGGGAATATTCTTCGTGGGTGGTGGGTGGAAAAAAATTGAGTGCTCCAGCTGGTGGCGTATTCGGAGCTTTAGCGGCTGCGCGGGGCACCTCTAGGGTGTACAGCATCCCGAGTTCGGATTCCGACTTGTCCAGGCCAGGCGGCGCAGATTCGAGATCGCGTTGCAGACCGGGGTCTCGTCCCGAGCTTTCTTCAAGGTGGAATTCAGGTCCCTGGCTCGAGGCCTGGGCGGGGTCGTCGCCAATTGGGATATAGTTCATTTTCAGTTTCGGTGGCCGCGCTCCTTCGGCCACTTCCTCAATAGTGGCGACAAGGTGTGTGATAGGCGTGGTGGCGATTTCCCTGTCATCGGGTCTTTGCCCAATCTGGTCATAAACCAAGGGCTGGCCGTTAGAGATTCCCATGGCGCAAATCCGGTGTAGCGCACTATTCAGTGATGAAAGATCTTCAGGATCCATGCTCCTCGAGTATTCGGGGTTGACCCACAGAACAGGCTCCCGAGCTTCATACACCGAAGACATACCACAGCTCGAAGCCGGATCCGGAGTGAGGAGAGTGGGTCCGGCCAGGGATGACTCCTGGTCGTCGGACGCCGAAGTCGTGTGACGGCTCAAAGCCGGGTCTGTGGTAGAGTGGGCGTGTCCGACCAGGGTTGACTCCGGGTTTTCGGACACATCAATCGCATTAGGGCTCGAAGCAGAGCGTGGAGTGAGAGCCGATCCGGAGGCCAGATCGGCAGGCGGCCCCAAAGCGGATGGTTCCAGGACCTCGAGTGTCTCGGGAGAAGCTGAGAAGATGGTGAGGACCAGATCGCCCCGAGCGTCCGCGAGGTACTATAGGCTACCGAACCTGATCTGGTGCTCAGGAGCGAGGTAGTTAATTCGGTCTAGATGACCGGCCGTGTTAGCGTGCAGAACGATGCTGCCGAACGCGAAAAGTTGGCCGGGGACAGAGGTGCCCCCGGTGTTAACGCCGTCTCCAATGATCAGGCGAGCCATCAATCCTTTCGGCGATCCGGCAGCGGAACTCTCAATGAAAGCACCAATGTCGGTGTCAAAACCGGCGGATCTCGGGTAGGGGGTCCCGAACTGTGGATCTTGGATTGATGGGGAACAGTAGACGTGGGACACGATGTTTACTCAGGCTCGGGCCCTCTCTAAGAGGTAAAACGCTACGTCCTGCTTGATTATATTGCTTGTGTATAAGGGGGTTACAGAGTAGATCTACCACGAGATCAGACGAACTAAACCTAACTAGTAGGATGGCGATTGTTCTTCTAGCCTCTACGGAGTAAACCCTCTGGTTTATATAGACACCAGGGGTACTAGGGTTTACACATAGTCGGTTACATCAAGGGGAACGCCGGATCTTCCATCTTGACTTGGAGCACACACCAAGGCAGAAAAGGTCTTTGGTTCGGACATAATGTAGCCCAACAGTCCGGCCCATGAGAGGTCGGCCGGCCTCCCGAGGAACCCCTAGTCTGGGACTCCCTCACCGGGCCCGTGGAGGGGAGGGAGGCCCCTGAGCGATGACGCGTGAAACAGAGGAGGAGGCGGGCGGGCTGGCGGGCGAAGCGGGTTGTGGGTGGGCACAAGACAGGTGGGGAATGCAGGCCGGTCGCGGCGGCGGTGACGACGACGAAGACCTAGGGTTTAGCGCGATCGCTGGTGGTGGGCGGCGGCTATGATGGGGTTTTGAGCAGCTCTGGTGGGAGAAAGAAGGGGGAAACGCTGTTGTTACCGCGTCCCTCACTGGCTCTTCCTTCCCCTTCTGCCCGCGCTTTGACCGTCTCGTCACGGGCCACTATAGTAGCGGTAGTGGCTTCTGAGTTGTAAATGTCAGGTCTCTCCCCCACCCCACCCCACCCCCACCATTGGACCAAAAGGAGTTGAATGTAATAATGTCATTATTGAGCAATTATTGTGGCGCATTTATTTTGGGGACGGAACAGACGAAGGACATTAATTCTACTAGACCGGAGTTGGTGGGACGTATCCGTCAGAGTATTTTTATCATCACGGTAAGCACATGAATAAATAATAGTATTGGAAAATACTGACGGTCAAACAGCTGGTGATAGATCAGACTAGATTGCCAGGGTGGGGCCGAGGTGAGTTGGGCTTGGCCTTTTGCTCTATTTCCTTTTTTGGTACGTATATTGGCTGCTCTAGATCTTAGGGTGGGGCATGTCCTACCCTACACCCTGTTGGATCTACCCTGAAATGAGCGGCGAGATCATATTTTTGATGTTGCGACAGGCGAAGGCTCATGCTCTCACCAACGGGTGGGTGCTTGCCGAGCTTATTCTGAAAGAATGGACATGGAATCGGGTGGTTCTGACTATGCTTCAGGAAGGTTTTCCGGCGACTCCCGCAACCACTGTATAAGAGAAACAACATATGATGTGCATAGGAAAGGAAATAAACATCATAACAAACAGCAAAAACACACACTAGATCAAAATTAGAATGAAAAAGCAGCAACCGGGGGCGAAGCTACGGGCGATGAAGATCCTGTGGAGGCAAATCCTTACCGGAGGTGGAGGCGTCAGAGACTTCAAGTGTTCGTCTGGGATGAAGAAGAAGAAGTCTGGGATCGCGAGGATTGCCGTGGCGGCTAGGGTTTGGGGCTATGGAAAAGAGTTGGTATGAAAAGGATTTATAGCCGAGTCTTTTAAGTAGGGTTGGCTCTGGGCCTATGGGGAGGGGGGACCGCGTAAGCCCCAAGCCAGGGAGGGGCCCAAGATCCTATATCTTGTGTGCATCCCTATACATAAACACATAGTGTGTCTCAAATAAAAAGGCCATGTAGCCAGGAATGCAGGTACAAGAATTTGTGAATGGTAAGTCACCTCGATCAATCATGCAATTACTGATTAATGAGTATGCCACATTCAATGTTGGAGTGTTAAATTTAGAAAATATGATTTTTCTTGGAAATTAATTGTTACAAAAAGTGTCCATCAAATGTCCTATATGATATGTATTTAACATTTTTAAAATACATAAAATGTTAATTGCTAGTGTACATACCACTTGGCAACTAACAAGGGCTCCACCAGCATATACATGTCAATAACTTACTGCATGTCATTGAAATTTAATAATTTCTATACTTCGATGGATTGGAACGAAATGAAACAAGAAGGTTTTATCGCGATTACGGCAACCACTATATACTAAAAACAAGATATGACATAGATAGAAAAGGAAATAGACATCCTAACAAACATGCAAAAAAAACACAAGATCTACTATACAATGATAAAACTTCAACTTAACGCTGCGCTCCGGCAGTCATTGGGGGATGGTGTATAGTGCGGCACTAAGGAGTCCGCCATTCGCGCCTATCAGGGACCGTGGCTGGGATGTTGTCCAGTGCGGCCCTCCAACGGTAAGATGTAGGGTAACGCAGCAGAAAATAAAAATTTTCTGACCTACGCACCAGCCCAGGACCACTATGGAGACTGCAAGAAATAAGGAAGGGCAGCAAGACAATAGCGGCGAGGGCGGGCGAGAAGACGAAGAATCTCCAGGACATGATCACGAAGTAGATGCAGGACACAGTCATCATGTAGAAGATGCCGGACATGATGATGAGGAAGATCAAGACGAAGGGCATGATCATGAAGATGAAGATGCCGGAGCAGACGACGATGGACCATCGATGGGCTGGGTGCAGGACCCTCATATTCAAGAGCTGCTTCTCAAGCAGACGGGTAACGCAAGAGCTGCCGCCCGAGAGAAAGCCAAGCTGGATCAACTGGAGATAGACGCGGCTACTCCATTGTATGAAGGATGCAGGCCCGAGGATACCCGCCTGAAAGTAACGCTCATGGCTCTGGAGATGAAGGTAAAACACAAAATGACCGACGCATGCTTCGACGAGAACATGTCATTCTGGCACGAACGTCTTCCCAAGGGGAACAAGTGCCCGACCAGTTTCGAGGAGGCGAAGAAAATCGTGTGTCCTCTGGATTTACCGCACATGAAATACCATGTGTGCATGAACGATTGCATCATTTATCGGGACGAGCACGCGGAGTCTACCATATGTCTGGTGTGCGGCGTCACTCGATACAAGAAGAGGAAGAAAGCTCCTCGAAAAGTGGTGTGGTACTTTCTGATCACTCCTCATCTGCAGCGGTATTTCGCGGACCCTAAGCTAGCAAAGCTCCTACGTTGGCACGCGGATAGGGAGGAGAAGAAGTGAGAAGATGACGGAAATGATCCGGAGATAAATAAAAAAGACAAGATGCTGAGTCACCCTAAGGATGCGAGCCAGTGGCAAGCGTTGAACTTCGAACACCCAGAATTTGGGGACGATCCAAGGAACATCGTGCTGGGCGCGAGCACCGATGGAGTCAATCCGTTTGGCAGCCAGAGAAGCACACATAGCACCTGGCCTGTGTTTGTGTGGATGTACAACCTTCCCCCCTGGTTGTGCATGAAGAGGAAGTACATTCACATGAGTATGCTAATTGAAGGGCCGAAACAACCAGGGAACGACATCAATCTGTATCTGGGGCTGCTGAAAGAGGAGCTAGACACGCTGTAGAAAATGGCAGCCAATACATGGGACGCCGCAGCGAAAGAATATTTCCCTATGAGAGCCGCACTTCTCACGACGGTGCACGACTATCTCGGTTACGGATATGTCGCGGGGCAGGTGGTCCATAGATTTTGTGCATGCATCAGGTGCATGGATGACACAACGTATCGCCAGCTAGATAGAGATCCCGGGTCTTCGAAAACTGTGTTCATGGGACATCGAAGGTGGCTTCGCGACGATGACGCATGGAGAAAACGCAAGGATCTGTTCGATGGTGAAACCGAACCCCGAAGACGCCCGCGTATGAGGAGCGGCGAGGAAATAGACGAGCTGTTGAAAAATTGGAAAGAGTGCCCACCGCCGGGAAAGAAGCGAAAGGCGCCAGAGCCGCTGCTAAAGGTATGGAAAACGAGGTCTGTTTTCTGGGACTTGCCGTACTGGAAGATCCTTCGTGTGCCTCACAGCCTTGATGTCATGCATATCACGAAGAACGTGTGCGAGAGTCTGCTTGGTACCCTGCACAACATGCCAGAGAGGACCAAAGATGGGCCGAAAGCAAGGGCAGACTTGCAATCAATGGGCATCAGGGAGGAGCTTCATGCAAAACTCCCTAATGATGATGATGATGATGATGAGGTGAAGGACACGGAAAGTCGTCGCAAAGGCAAAAAGGCCAAGAAGATCGAATATGACTGCCCTCCCACGTGCTTCACTTTAAGTCAGGAGGAGATCGAGCAGTTTTTCACCTGCCTCGTAGGAGTAAAACTTCCTTACGGTTACGCGGGGAAGATAAGCAGATACCTATACTCAGCGAAGCAGAAGTTCAGCGGGATGAAGTCTCATGACTGTCACGTGCTGATGACGCAGATACTTCCAGTTGCAATCCATGGGATCATGGATGCGCACGTCCGTGAAACGCTATTTGGCCTATGCAACTTTTTTGACGTCATCTCTCGGAAGTCGGTTGGCGTGAGGTAACTCAGAAGGCTACAGGAAGAGATCGTGGTGATACTATGCGAGCTTGAGATGTACTTCCCGCCCGCATTCTTCGACGTTATGGTGCATCTGCTGGTCCATATCATGGAGGATATCATCCAACTCCGGCCGACGTTCCTGCACAGCATGATGCCGTTCGAAAGGATGAATGGTGTCATCAAAGGATACGTTCGCAACAGGGCACGTCCAGATGGAAGCATAGCCAAGGGCTTTCTGACCGAAGAGTGCATCTCCTACTGCACGAATTATCTAGGCATCGAGAACCCCATTGGTCTGCCCGTCAACAGGCACCTCGGCAGGCTCGCTGGATGGGGTCACCGCGAGGGTCACCGCGAAATGCATGTCGACTTCAAGGGTCGACTCGCCGACTTTGAAAGAGCAAACCTAGTCGTGCTACAACACATAGACGTGGTCGATCCTTGGGTGGTAGAGCACAAAACCTTTATTGAGAAGACGTACAATGACCGAGGCCAACAGAGGACGGACGGAGATATAATCAAAGAGCACAACTCATGTTTCACGCGTTGGTTCAAGGACAAGCTTCTGTCGTACCCTTTACATGAGGATTCTTCCGCGGAAGAAAAACTCATATTCGCCTTGTCACAGGGCGCCGAGCACAACCTGATGACCTATGAGGCATACAATATCAACGGCTACACATTCTACACCGAGGAAAAGGACATGAAGAGCGATTATCAGAACTCCGGGGTAACGATGGAATCCTACACCGGTAACGACAAGGACAGATACTACGGAAGGATCGAGGAGATCTGGGAGCTGAGCTACACTGGAGAGAAGGTCCCAATGTTCCATGTCAGATGGGCCAAGAGCATCCTAAAAGAAGACCGGTATTTCACCACCATGGTTATACCTGAAGCCAAATCCAAGACCGCGGGCGGAAACGTCACCGCGAAAAATGAGCCATGGGTACTGGCTTCCCAAGTGGACCAATGCTTCTTCATTATCGACCCGTCAAAGCCCAGTCATGTTGTCGTGAGGAGAGGCAAGAGGAACATCATTGGAATGGATGGAGTCGCCAATGAGCAAGACTTCGACAAGTACGGCGACCCGAAGATGGAAGATGACGATGACGATGAAGTACCATACACCACAAGAAGAAGCAGGACCACCCTACCTAAAGGACGTCCGTTCAAGAGAAGAACTCCATTTGCAAAAAAGAAGGGCAAGAAGATTGTGAAAAGATAGCTAAGATCGAATCACGATGTGTCGGCCGCGTGTGTGTGTCAGTGGCAAGCTCAATTATTACATGCAACTAAGTTGAAGTATGGAAATGGCATTTCTTATGTTCTAGTCCTCTATCCAGTAACCTCATTTGTTCAAAACAGTGGGGATTAATGTTGTCTGTACTTACCTTCCTTTTGTAACTTCTCCATCACCAAGTTGAAGTATCGACCACACCTTCTTCTTGGATTTGTAATTTTTGTTCTTCTCCCTCTTGTTTTGTTGCAAATCATCATTTACAGGCACCTTGGGCTTCTTTGTGTTTTCTTCTGGTATTTTAATTGTTTTAAATGTTTTACCAATTCACAAATTTTTTGCAACGCAAGTATTTGAAAATTAGTAATAACTACTTATATCGTAACATTTTAAA
Organism: Thinopyrum elongatum; assembly: GCA_011799875.1. Taxonomy (NCBI): domain Eukaryota; kingdom Viridiplantae; phylum Streptophyta; class Magnoliopsida; order Poales; family Poaceae; genus Thinopyrum; species Thinopyrum elongatum. Next base: position 42,850,057 of record CM022302.1, read on the forward strand.
ATTTATTGTCATTTTCTAAAAAATTATTACATGCAACTAAAAATAAAAAAAAAAGTTAGTAATGGCGCACCAGGAGAAGGTGCGCCATTGCTATCACGGTGTTTATGGCGCATCTCTAAAAGGTGCGCCATTGCTAACCCTCCCCCTTATGGCGCATCTCTAAAAGGTGCGCCATTGCTAACCCTCCCCCCACTAAAAGATCCCAAATCCTCCCCAATCTCACACCTCTCTCCCCGGCTGCCCCTGACCTGCGTCCCCGACCTGCGCCGCCGCCCCGACCCACTGCGCCGCCGCCCCTACCTTCGCCGCTGCCCTGCCTCCTCGGGCCCCCATCCCCACTTGCCCCCTCGCGCTTCCCCTCGCCCTCTCCGCCTTCTCGTCTCCCCCAGATCCGCGTCGGCAACCCGCGCGCGACGCGCCCATCGCCGGCCACCTCGCACCGCCGTGGCAACCGTCGACCTCGTGCCACACCGACGTGCCCAAGCACTCCACCTCCCTCGACTACGTCTCCGCGGACAAGCCGCAGGACGCCAGACGGCCCCGCGACGCCTTCCCTGCCACCGGCTTCCTCCTCGGCCTGGCGGACTCCTTCGACAGCTCTCCCCCGAGCCCGCTTTGCTCACCTGCAGGTCACGGTGAGCTCCTTAAGGTTTGCCCTCCACTTCCCATCCCTTCCCTTCCTCATCTCGTTTCCTTCCCTTCCCTGCTCTCTTCTCTGACCCCCGTCTCATCTTGTTCCTTTAGAAGCAAGTTCTATTCTCTATTGGAAGCAATGGCGATAGGAACAAAAAAATTGTTCATTGGAAGCTAACACTATTATATTTTGGAAGCAATGTGGTAAAAATATGTCATTGGTGTCTAAAAGCTTCAACAGACTAGTGGAAGCAGAGGCCAAATATGTCATTGCTGGGATAGAATCAGCAGACTAGTGGTTAGTTGGTACAAGCAGAGGCATGTATAAGCACGGTAATTTTTTTTTTCCAGAAAGCTCTTAGCACTTCAAACCCATAGGATTTAAGGGACATAGTGAAAGTGATGGCAATACTCTGGTAGGATGCACTCTTTTCGTAGAACTTCAGGAGAGACATGCTTAAAGCGGAAACTTTACAGTCATTTGTAAGCCATACTGGGCAAGACAATATCTCGGTTTATGCCCTTCATAGTTCAAAACTAGCATATATTCTCACGGGTCTCACGGGTACAACCTTAGAAAAGCTTTTCAGAACTTGGGAATTGCAGAATTTAGATTCGATGAATCATCATCTCAACAAGGTGAGTTATCTAAGCAGTAACATGTGCTTGTAGCAGGGAACCATTGCAGGTAGGGGCACGTATTAGCATCCAAGCAAGGAAAAATTATGTACATTCCAAAAACAGATATCTGATAGGTAGCAAGGAAAAAAACATCTAAGAATAACAAAATGCCATGATTGTTGGCATGATATCATTATATCCTCATTTATTTTAATACTAGTAGTACATCTTTAGTTTGTTCACTCCCAAATCACAACCATGACAAACAAAGCTTCAACTATCACTGGCACCACGATAGAAAATACCTGCAAAGGATGCCCTGGTTCCAATGCTCTCTTCTGATGTTCCAATGCTGGCAGCTTCTGATTCCAATGCTGGTAGCTTCTGATGTGAAATGACCCCTTTATCCTGAAATGTTGATTAATTTCCGTTTCGGTTGAGAATGGGGCACTCCTAGGTCAAGAAAATTAGCAAAGGTCATGCCCAATTTTCTTGACCTAGAAGGTGCCCGATTCTCAACCGAAACAGAAATACAACGGCATTTGAATGATGCAAAAATACAGCGGCATTTGACCTAGAAGGTGCCTGCTCCTTGTAGTTGCAAATTCGAAGGATGGGTGGGTTATAAGGATTCTTCTAGGGAGGCTCTAATGCTGCATTTGCATAGTTGGAACTATGCATAAATAATGCATGTGAAAGTGATTCTATTGGACCGCCACAGTAGAAAATTTGCTGGAAATAGAAAGTTGGATGCATCTGTTACTGCTGTTTTTGTGCTTCTATTTTACTCCAAAATCCAAATAAATGTTTGCATTAGATGCTAGACAAAATGATATGCTTTTTAGTCACATAGAACCGTATCCTTGCTCCACACAAGTGACTCATGGCAGAGTTATAGTTCCTCCTGGATTAACTGTAATTTTTCTACAGCAACTTTCAAGTTTTAGTTTCTTTCCTGGAGCAATAGTTCAGAACTTTCACACTACTACAGCTCTGCAACCTCAGTTTCAAGCTAACCTAAAAGAATCAACTACTCTTATGGTTAAAAAAATGAGAACTTGTGTAGTAAATTACAGGATATCTATATGCATGGTGCATTGCTATACTGCAAATTCATAAGCAACAAAAATATGCCTGCAGCAAGAGCAATAGTGCACTTAATAGGATAGAAAATATATAACCTGCAATAGTGCACTTAGTAGGATAGCAATAGTGCACTTGGAACAATCTTTTGGGTAAAGGGGTGTTTATAACCTGTAATGTGAAAATATATAGGATAGAAGAATAGATACTACCCTGATCTCATCCAATAACTCTAGTAGCCTTTTTTCCTATTTAGAGTGAACATGGCTGACAACGATGAGGCCGGCGGTTCGGGCAAGCAATTCTGGGAGCTTTCCCAGGAGATGGAGGAAGAACCTCACCGCTATGAGGACGCCGCGGAAGACACCAATCCCGACTACACAACCCCTAGTGGCGTCGGGGATGACACCACTGATGGTGCCGCCGGGGATGCCACCACTGATGATGGCAGTGCATGCACAGATGGCAGCCAACCGAAGAGGCAACGGAAGGACCGGCGCCCGAACGTGCTCGGCACCATCAAGGAGGAATTTACTGAAGTGTCCTCCAGTGGGCATCCAACGGCGCCCAAAGAATTAGTTAGTGGGTACGCGGGACAACTCGGGTGCATTCTTCGGAGCACCATCTCGATCAACACCGAGAACCTAAGGCATCATGACCGAGGGAATTTGCGCAACCTCCTCTTCACGAAGCTGCACGAACGATACAAGTTCCCCGGTGACTTCGCAAACACACGCCTCTCAGGGAATAAAGTGAACAGTGCCGCCCTCACGAAGATGAGCACTGCCCTGGCTACTTGGAGAGCCGTGGTGAAGAGAAGGATTCTAAGTGGTGATAGTTATGAGAAGATCAAGGAGACAAATCCTTCGATCAGCGAAGCTGACTACCAGGAGTTCAAGATCAAGTGCGAGAGCAACGCATCTGCGGAATCAAGTCAGTGGGGGAAAGATATGCGGGACTTGAACTTAGGGGTCCACAAACTCGGTCCCGGCGGTTACAGAGTGGCGGAACCTATATGGGACAAGGAGGACGCGGAGTGTGCCGAGCAAGGCCTACCGCCCCTCTTCGATAAATACCATGAAAAGCAGACCAGGAACTATGTCAGGGCCCGGTACAAGGTGGACCCGGTAACAAAGGAGCTTACCACGGATCCGAAGACCAAGGCGCTTGAGCTTGTTCTGGTAAGGAATACACCCCCGCGTAATTAGCTCCATATGGTTGCATTCTAATTAATGAAGCCAAATTTCTAAATGGTTCACGTTCCTTCCACAGGAAACTGAAAGCAGTAGCGCGGGGTCTCAGAGTTCCCCGTCTGTCCCTTGGGACAGCACTTTAAATAGGGCGTTGAACGTAATGAAACACAAGGATAAGTTCAGTAAGCCGTCGTCAGCTAGTCGTGTGGCCGGCAAAGGCTTGTCCACGAAATGGTCGAAATACTATAAGGCTGGGCGAAAGGAGAGAAAGACCAGCTCGGAAAGCCAGGAGCGCTAGCTTAAAAACTCAAGGCACAAGTGGCGCGGATTCCGGAGATAGTCCAAGAGCAAGTGCGAGACCAACTGGGAGCGACGATCACCGCCATTATGCCTACCTTGCTTGAGGGGCTGCAGGCGTGGATTGCGGGCGGCCAACAGGGGCCGCCCCCGTTTCCCAGCTTCACGGGTAGCAACTCGCACAACGCGCCGGCGCCATTGGTGTCTCTGGCGGAGGCGGCATTTGTGTCTCCGGCGTCGGCGCCGGCATTGGAGCTTATTGCACCTGGGTGTGGGAAGAATACGGCGGCCGGCACCTCGGCAGCAAGCGGCCCCTCCGTCACTTGCACGCCCACCGTTGGCGGTGCCTCGATATTAGCCGAGCTCGATGCCATCACGGTAACTAAGCCTCGGCCGATGACTTCATCTCCTTGCCTTTGACTGGGCATCCCTAACGCCCTACATGTTTTCGCAGGGCGCCGCCGACGTTCCATGCACTCTCCTGCACTTCGTGGACGGCGAGTTGATCGATGTCGCCAAGGCCAAAATCGTTCAACCGGGCAACCGCGTGTTCCACGGTAATCCAATGCCACCCACCGTGTATAGGGTTCAACTGGTTCGGGTGCTTCGGGGCTGCGACGACTTGTTACATCCGTTTCGACCCCCTGGGGCTGACGAAGATGATGTGATGACCCTGAGCGCCTGCTTAAGCTGGCCCCTGCTTTGGCCGAAGAGCCAGATTCGTTTGGGGGTGGGGGACACCAGCCCACAGACAACACCGCCAGTCGTGCCGGCGCCAAGCCATGGCAAGACCGCCGCAACGCTACCGCCGTCAGCTGATCCGGACATGCATATGGCACAGGATCCGGACGACGACGACGGTACATTTTCCAACGTTGATAAGTACTTGAACGAACATGGGTATGGTGACGAATTCTTGGGGCCTCCTTCTCAAGAACCCAACCCTACAAAAGACGATCGCGATCTAGCTGGTACCGCGGAGAAACCCAATTGCAACAGGCGTCGTCTAGCGTTCAGTTCTCAGGAGACGCCTCCAGCTGCCGCCTTCACCGAGCCGCAAATAGCCAAGGTGCAAAATATTATCAGCCCCAACACACTCAAGAAGGTGGTCTCTGAGCAGAACTCGATCCCATTACAGCAGAAGAAGCAGAAGGGACGGAAAAGAAAAAATAACAAGGGTGCGAGCCAGCCGGCACCGAGTACGATCCGTGCTCAGGACGGGCCACCTTCACCTAAGGATATCTCGAGGAGGGTGCATGTGGTGGGTAGGCCGATGCTACCGTCTAATCTGCTCAATGCTGCAACCGGTGCTATGCGGAGTCTGCATGACAGTGTTCCTTCTATGGAGAAGCGGCATCTCTCCGAGAATGATGTGGCATACCTGGTTTTCGTGGCCAAGGTGCCAGAGGGCAAGGGCTTTGTCGATAGCACCATTAGGCGTGTGATCGTCCTGCAGTTTGATGACATCTTCGCTATGTTTAACCTTCATCTGCTGCACTACACCTTCATTCGGCTATTTTCGCTCAGTATGGAGATGCGGATCATTAGAGACAAGACCCCGGACATCGTGATAGTCGACCCCTTCTACATGCGTGCCAAGATCTTGGGCAGCGCTAGGGACCGGCAAGTCGCGAGTTCATACCTCGAAGGCGTCATTCTGGCGAACCCAGATAAGGATAACTTCCTCGTGCCTTACTTTTCCGAGTAAGTCATCCCCTCACCGCCCCGTAACATATGATTTCTTAGATATCGATCGTTCTTTTTTTTTCTAACAGTCCGTGTTTTGTGCAGTGACACACATTGCACACTCATCCTCTTAAGCCCGAAATATTCCATGGCCACGTATTTCGACTCGGACCGTCAGTCAAAGAAAGACTACACAAATATCAAGAAAGTTCTTGATGATGCTCTCCCCGGCTACGCCAAATCTGGAGGCACCTTCAAGAGGCCAATTTGTAGGTACGGCAAGCACGTGTCCACCCACGTAACGACGTTCCCCTGCGTCAAGCAGCCACCTGGCAGTCAGAAGGATGCCTACTACGCCCTCCATTACATGCGGGCGATCGTACGGGACCATAATCACCTTATGCTCCCAACTAATCTCAAAGATTGGGCCGCACGGTTGTCGGCAATCCAGGACGTGGACATCAGACAAGAATTCTTTCGCATCCAGTCAGAGTTTGCGGAAATCATCTATCAAGATATCCTTCATACCTCGGGGCAGTTCTACCTCAAATATCAACCGTCCAACAGTGAAATAGAAACAACGCTATAAATGCAGGCTGACAACGACCGCACATTCATGACCATCATGGAAGACGGCGGCTTCATCCACGCTTCGGTCCCTGAGTCGAGTCGAAAGCATTGATGCTATGTAGTTATGAAATATCGATTAGCTCATGTTATAATTAAACTTTAATGAACTTGTATGTCTCTTTAGTTTGGACAGTCGTTCAACTTATATGTAATCGATGCTATTTATTAGTAGGACCATGAATCGTGCTATTAATGTGTTGCTTTTCTCTTCCGATCCTTTTGTTGCATACTTATATATTGCTTATATATTATCTGTGAATTGCTACTAACATTTTGTTTGTCTAGTGCATAGAGATGCCGTCGTATGTCGTGTACAAGGGTAAGGTTCCCGGAGTCTACGACGACTAGGAGGAGTGTCAGAGATAGGTTCACCATTTCAGCGGTAACAGTTACAAAGGGTACACCACTAGGGCGGAGGCGGAAGCTAGATACGCGCGCTATCTAGCGGGAGAGAGGAGGGAGCGGAGGAGGAACCGGATGAAGACCAGTTTCATCGCGATGATGCTCATCGTGACCGCAGCTCTCTTCTATGTGATGGTAGTTTAGATGATCGATATCGACTTTGTAATGTGACGACAAACTCAGCTAATATGATGAACTTTGCTAATGTCTCGAGACCTAAACTTGGCTAATGTTTGAACTTTGTTCGCTATTTCGTATTTGGAGACTAATATGATGAATTCTATTGTGTGATGTTTATATTCTATGATGTAACGTATTTTGTAACCTGTGCAAATACCAGAAAAGCAAAAAATAATAATTCCTAATATTCATAGTAGTGGCGCAGCATATTGAGCATTAGTGGCGCACCAAGGCTAAATACCAATGGCGCATTATGGGGCATAGTAATGGTGCACTTGGGGGCATACGTGAAGGTAAATATGGCCCCCTAGGAGGCATAGTAATGGCGCACTGTTGGACATAGTAATGGCGCACTATGTGGTGCGCCACTATTATCTGGGATACTAATGGCGCACCAGAGGTGCGCCATTACTATTTGTTACTAGTGGCGTGTTAATAGTGGCGCACCTATAGTGCGCCATTAATAGCAAAAACTGGTGCGCCACTAACAGCCTTTTTTCTAGTAGTGTAGTGATAAAGCAAACAAGCATACACGAGAATATTCACCCCACGCTATTGCTCCCCGGCAACGGCGCCAGAAAAAGGTCTTGATAACCCACAAGTATAGGGGATCAATGGTAGCCTTTCTCGACAAGTAAGAGTGTCGAACCCAATGAGGAGCTAAATGTAGAATTTATATTCCCTTCAAGTTCTATCGACCACCGATAAAACTCTACGCGCACTTAACGTTCGCTTTACCTAGAACAAGTATGAAACTATTTTGTAGGTGTAAAGGGGTAGCTTTGCAAGATAATAAAGAACACGTAAATAAAAGCTAAGGGTTGTTTAGATAAAGAAACAATTAAGTTAGTTTTAGTGGAGAGCTTTTTGTCACAAGAAAGTTATTTGTCCCTAGGCAATCGATAACTAGACCGGTAATCATTATTGCAATTTTATATGAGGGAGAGGCATAAGCTAACATACTTTCTCTACTTGGATCATTTGCACTTATGATTGGAACTCTAGCAAGCATCCACAACTAATAAAGATCATTAAGGTAAAACCCAACCATACCATTAAAGTATCAAGTCCTCTTTACTCCCATACGCAACAACCCACTTACTCGGGTCTGTGCTTCTGTCACTCACGCCACCGACCATAAGCGAATCATGAATATATTGCAACACCATACAGCGGGGATCCCTCACGCTTGCACGACACGAAGAGCACCATATGACAACACCAATAATAAAACATACAACTCAAACCAATCACTATCATCAATTAACCCATAGGACAAAACGGATCTACTCAAACATCATAGGATAGCCATACATCATTGGGAAATAATATATAGCATTGAGAACCATGTTTAAGTAGAGATTACATCGGGGAGAAGAGGTGTTACACCGCTGCATAGAGGGGGAGAGAGTTGGTGATGACGGCGGAGAAGTTGTTGGTGTAGATCGCCGTCACGATGATGGCCCCGGCGGTGTTCCGGCGCCATCGGGAGAGAGGGGGAGAGAGCCCCCTCCTTCTTCTTCTTCCTTGACCTCCCCCCTAGATGGGAGGAGGGTTTCTCCTCTGGTCCATGGCCTCCATGGCAGCGGAGGGGCGGGAGCACCTCCGAGATTGGATATCCCTCTCTGTTTCCTTCTATTTCCCGTTCCTGTTTTCTGGCCTTTCACCGTTTCTTAAATTCTCGGAGATCCATAACTCCGATTGGGCTGAAACTTTAACACGATTTTTATCCGGATATTATCTTTCTTGCAGCGAAAGAAGGGCACCAACCGCCTTACAGGGGCCCATAAGCCTCCTGGCCGCGCCCAGGGTAGGGGGGCGCGCCCCTCGAGCTTGTGGGCCCCTCGGGCATCGTCTCGCGTTGATTCTTTTCCCCAAAAATCACAAATATTGTAAAATAAATCTCTGTAAATTTTTATCGCGTTGGACTTCGTTTGGTATGGATATTCTGCGAAACAAAAAACATGCAACAAACACGAACTGGCACTGGGCACTGGATCAATATGATAGTCCCAAAAATAATATAAAAAGTTGCCAAAAGTATGTAAAAGTTGTAGAATATTGGCATGAAACAATAAAAAATTATGGATACGACGGTGACGTATCACTGCTCCTTCGTGCCTCACTCCTCCTCTTGGCATTAAGTGGAGATAGTAGGAGGATAGAGTCCTTTTTTCTAGAGATGTGCTCCGACCTGGGCTCCCCGGACCCGACGCGCCGGGCCCTCCGTGCTGCCACAAGTGAGGAGCTTCTGTCATGGCCTCCGTGTTGCTCCTCGCCATGTTCCCACTGCTTGTCGAAGGCGCGCCTCTCGGCCGGCTGTTCACCATTCCATCGCTCAGGAACCTGGCATCGGTCAGCCACAGAACAAAAATTCAGTCAGACACATGGGAAAAAATCCGTCAGCCAAAATCCATAAAATAGGAACCAAAATCCGAAACTGGAAGGGCCACACCAACTGCGCGACGCCGAAGGAAGAAAATCAAAATCGTGAACGAGCGCCGTGGGAGAACGCATCGGTCCGAAGACAAAAAACCCCAAAAATCAGTGGCCGAGGACTGCTGCCCAGGTGCAGAACCCCAAGCCCCAAGCCATTCCCCTCCCCAGAACGCGCGGAAGGCTCGCCGGTGGCCGGGCCGTGGAGGTGAGGGGGGCCCCGAGCAACGGCGCGCGAAACAGAGGAGGAGGCGGGCGCGCAGGCGAAGCGGTGTCTCTTCGGGTGGGTGCAAGACAGGTGGGGAATGCGGGTCGGTCGCTGCGGCAAAGGCCTAGGGTTTAGCGTGATCGCGGGTGGCGGGCGGTGGCTGCGATGGGGTTTTGAGCAGCTCCGGCGGGAGAAAGAAGGGGGGAAACGCCGTTGTTACCGTATCCCTCCCTGGTTCTTCCTTCCCCTTCTGCCGCGCCGCGACCGTCTCCTCACCGGCCACTGTAGTAGCGGCAGTGGTTTCTGAGCTGTGAATGTCAGGTCTTTTCGCCGCCTCACCCCACCCCCACCATTGGACCAAAAGGAGTTGAATGTAATAATTTCATTATTGATCAATAATTGTGGCGCATTAATTGTGCGGGCCCAAAAGACGAAGAACATTAATTCTACTAGACCGGAGTTGGTGGGACGTATCAGCCAGAGTATTTTTATCATCACGGTAAGCACGTGCCTAAATATTAGTATTGGAAAATAAATACGGTCAAACAACTGGTGATAGATCAGACGAGATTGCTAGGGTGGGGCCTAGGTGAGTTGGGCTTGGCCTTTTGGTCTATTTCCTTTTTTTGGTAGGTATATTGGCTGGCCCTAGATCTTAGGGTGGGGCATATCCTACCCTACACCCTGTTGGATCTACCATGAAATGAGCGGCAAGATCATATTTTTGATGTTGCGACAGGTTAAGGCTCAGGTTCTCAGCAACGGGTGGGTACTCGCTGAGCTTATTCTGAAAGAATGGACATGGAATCCGGTGTTTCCGACTATGCTTAAGGAAGGTTTTCTGGCGACTCCCAGAACCACTATATAAAAGAAACAACATATGATGCGACATAGGAAAGGAAATAAACATCATACCAAACATGAAAAAAACACTAGATCCAAAGTAGAATGAAAAAGCAGCAATTTTACCGTGCACTACGGCGGCGTCCCGACCCACTAGGAGCATCGACAATAGGACACTTTCTCCTGTGCATCTTTCTCCAACTCAGGGGGGGGACTATGGTGGAACCGATGGAAAAACCTTTGAGGGTGGTGAGGACGGTTACCGAGGGTGAAGCTCCGGGTGATGAAGATCCTGTGGAGGCGAATCCTTACCGGAGGTGGAGGCCTCAGAGACTTCAAGTGTTCGTCTGGGGTGAAGAAGAAGAAGTCTGGGATCACGAGGATTGGGGTGGCGGCTAGGGTTTGGGGCTATGGAAAAGAGTTGGTACAAAAAGGATTTATAGCCGAGTCTTTTAAGTAGGGTTGGCTCTGGGCCTAGGCGGGAGGGGGGGAGGGGGCGTAAGAACCTAGCCTGGGAGTGGCCAAAGATCCTATATCTTGTGTGCATTGATGTCTAATACACAACTTGTTCTTGTAGACTTGTGTTGGGCCTCCAAACGCAGAGTTTTGTAGGACAGTAGCAAATTTCCCTCAAGTGGATGACCTAAGGTTTATCAATCCATGGGAGGCATAGGATGAAGATGATCTCTCTCAAACAACCCTGCAACCAAATAATAAAAAGTCTCTTGTGTCCCCAACACACCCAATACATTGGCAAATTGTATAGGTGCACTAGTTCGGCGAAGAGATGGTGATAAGAGTGTAATATGGATGGTAGAAATATATTTTTGTAATCTAAAAATTAAAAAAATAGCAAGGTAGCAATTGATAAAACGGAGCACAAACGGTATTGCAATGCTTGAAAATGAGGCCTAGGGTCCGTATTTTCGCTAGTGCAATCTCTCAGCAATGCTAATATAATTGGATCATATAACCATCCCTCAAAGTGCGATGAAGAATCACTCCAAAGTTCCTATCTAGCGGAGAACATCTATCTATCTATCTATACCTCTATACCTATACTAATTACAGACTTCCTAGAAATTACCACGTTAATTATTAATTAGGAGCCGTTCATCTCGTGGGGCCAAATTATAACGGTGTAGATTGACTGATAAAATCCTGGCAAAGAAAATAGTTTTCTCGGTTGTAAAAATAGAAAATAACAGAAATCCCGTGTCAATCTACGCTGGTTGTATGCAAAAGAACGAAAAAGCTATGTCGGTTGTAAAAACAGAAAAAAAACTCCCATGTCAATCGCTACAGCTCAGCTAACAGAAAATAAAATAGGAATCCAAACAAACCACGTTAGAGATTCTTAAGGACACCGGTTCCTCTGATTTGCTTGACGTGTACAACATGTACGCGGCGACATCCCACAACGCACACGACGCCGCTGCCTCCCCCGTCACCGACGACATCAACTCATTCATGACACTGAGGCTGGTCTGGTAGGACTGCGCTTGGCCGCACCACGCCTTCCCGCCGCCGGTACTGTCCATCGTCAAGCCGCAGTACCTTCAAGTGTTCCCGCAGCAACGCTATTGTGTATTCGAGCAGGAGTAGTGGCAGCCTAGAAGCAGTTTCCATTGCAGATGACGGGATCAGTTTCATGTCCATAGAATAAACATCATGCACGCCATGGATGCATATGCATTTGTGTATAGTCTATAGTGACGTGTGCTGGATGCCGGATGCCCGTACTTTACTATACATGTCGAGTAGTAATGAAGCATGTAATCAATGGAGCGATTCAGCGTGTGTGCTTTGTATTTTGTATCTAGCCAGAATTGATCTATATGATGGTTAGCTAGCTCGCTATTGTGTACGTTGATGCATAGCTAATTGATTAATACAGATGGTGTTTGTTTTTACAGGATTATGTCACGGAGGAACTGCCAGCTTGCTTCTTCGTCATCATGGTCGCCCCACTCCGGAAAGTAATCGTGTAGCAATGGGGCCAAGACGGTGAATCATGATTAGCGACCTAGGACAACCCATGGGTCATTAGTGATTGGTGTAATCATATCTTTCTGCTAATGTAATTATATATATCTTTCACTCTGACATTTATCTTCTATTCTCCAGCACATGAAAGTGGAATCCATGTAAAATTGTGTAGGGATGATGATGCTGATTTAAATGTTGTAGAAAATAGCTGCACACAAAAAATGTCATGTTGGAGATGGATTGTGTCAATGTATATGCATGGTATATACAATGTAATATAGATGAAAATCTGAATATGAAAGGTACTATGTGCTATCAGCATATGATAAATACACTTTCAGAACGTTGGTATGATTTTCAAGTATATAATTTACCTCGGGTTATTTATTCTTCTCACGTGGAAGGTTTGAACCAACCAGAAATCTTATGTAGCTTTCCTCTACGGTTAACCTATACAAAAAAGATTTCCCACCATGATAATGACCTGACCTGCTTTGACCTTGACATACATGCAGAGAAAGTTGTATGGCAGAGTGTCCTGATATGTGCCACTGGCCGCTTTGACCAATATAGGAACGTGGAAACCTATACTGAGGGGGAAAACCTGGCCGCACAGACCAGATTAGAAGATGAAAATAAAACTAGCGTCAACCAATAGTCCAATACCAATAACAGTTTAGGCATGATTAATATTTTTCATGCCTTCATAGTTTGGCTAGGGGTTTTTTCCACTTGAAAGATCTGAATGTTGGGAACCAAAGATAAATATTGCAGACCATATTCAGGATAAATTCCTAATTCCTTTCTGTTTTTTCTTTCAACAAAAGAACCAAGGTGATTATTTTAACTATTATAGTTACACTAATAGAACTATCCTAGCAGCGGAACCAATTTTTAGTCCAGTGATTAGATATTTAAAGTAGTGAATTTTATTTGTGCAATTTACCATGCCAGATTGTTACTATAGATGGAAATTAGCAAGATGAGAAATTGATGCCTTTCTCGATGTCAATAGTAGAAAAAAGGGCCTTCAGGTTTTCAATCACAATACAGAAATTGAGGTATCTTGATCTGTTCATAACATATTATGGTTAATTGTAATTGGCCTTATTAGAACAACAAACTAGATGATCTATAGCTCTTTGAAGTGTGACTATTTCCAGTTGTGCACTTTATTAATAAAAAAATGCAGGCAAACTAGCATATCCTATTGTGTGTATTGCACGCCTGTTCTCTAAATATTGGTCATTTGTCCTAAAAAAACTTTTATTCTTCTCGCTAAATTATCTGTTTCTTTCCTAACAAGCTTTGCTATCAATGGATTTCTAGAAAGTTGAAATCAGACATGCTTGAATTAATATATGGCCTTTTAGAGTTGGAAAGATAATAGTTGTCTTGCATGTAAGTATGCATCATTGATTCACAAAAAAAAATAAGTATGCATCATCACATTTTTATTGTTTCATGCTTCTGTTATACATCCACATTCGGGTCTACTCGCATATATTTTCACAAGATCAAGGACATAAAAGTTAAAATCTTTGAAATTTCGGAGGTAATGTGTCTTCGGAGGGGAAAGGTCTAAATTTTTGACAAACCATATTAAATTACAAAGTAATCCAATCTACCATATCAAATCAGAATGAGCAGCAAGAGGAAGTAGCACGTATGTAAATCTTCCTACTCTATATTGCATTCGTTTTGTTCAGATTGCACAAATCCATGCATTTTGTATATAGTTCGAATTGTTAGATTTTATTCTACAAACATTTTTGCTTAATTGCATGTGTATGATGTGAGTCTAATTGGTGAGTATCACTGTAGAAAAAAGTGTACTAACATATGGAACAATTTTTTAAACCAAGATGCCCATCTATGTATCAGACTATCACTTTTTCTGCTACTATTATTCTATGATTACATTGATTTATACAATGAAAAATAGTTCTACTAACACTGGTTCGTTGTTGGACAAGACGAAGAAGGGGAAATAATAGTTATCATTTTGTTATAAAGGATTGGGAGCTTCTAAAGATGCTTACCCTATGGGATCTAAGACAACCAAGTAACAAGGTATTGTACTCATGTTGTCCTATCTAAGCTCATTTTTAAGTTGAAATCCAGAAATAAAAAATGATCATGCTCGAAACCTATAACTTTATATTAGATCGCCTTTGGATTAAATTATTCAACAAGTGTATACATTCTCTTAAATTCACCTGCTCAGATAGTATTCAAAACATCTAGATATATATATGTAAATATTGTGTAGAACATTGTATCAAAAGGTATATATGCATGGCTATATAACATCTTGAATTTTAGGGGTAAACGATTGAGCAAGCATTAGCCCGTGCAGGTGCACGGGTTGACGACTAGTAAGAAGAAATTGTTTGTAGGGTACGAAACCACCTCAAAGCTATTCTTTCCGATCAATCTATCCTAGAGTTCGTACTAAAATAACACCAAGCTATTCTTTCCGATCGATCTAACCAAGAGTTGGTACTAAAATAACACCATATGACACACATCAACCAACTCTAATGTCACCTAGATACTCCAATGTCACCGCGATTATCTGTGAGTTGATTATATGATATGCATCAAACAATTTCAGATTCATAATACTCAATCCAACACAAAGAACCTCAAAGAGTGCCCCAAGATTTCTACCGGAGAAACAAAAGACAAGAACGTGCATCAACCCCTATGCATAGATTACCCCAATGTCACCTCGGGAATCCGCGAGTTGATTGCCAAAACATATATCAAGTGAATCAATATGACACCCCATTGTCACCGTGGGTATTCATAGCAAGACATACAACAAGTGTTCTCAAATCCATAAAAGTATTCAATCCGATAAAATGAAATCTCAAAGGGAAAACTCAATTCATCACAACAAGATAGAGAGGGAGAAACACCATATGATCCAACTATATTAACAAAGCCCGCGATACATCAAGATTGTGCCATCTCAAGAACACAAGAGAGAGAGAGAGAGATTAAACACATAGCTACTGGTAGAAACCCTCAGCCCCAAGGGTGGACTACTCCCTCCTCATCATGGTGGCCGCCAGGATGATGAAAATGGCCACCGGTGATGATTTCACCCTCCGGCAGGGTGCCGGAACGGGGTCTAGAATGGTTTCTCGTGGCTACAGAGGCTTGCGGCAGCGGAACTTCAGATCTAGGGTCTCCACTAGGGTTTTTGGAATATTTGGCAATTTATAGGGAGAAGAGGCGGTGCGGGAGGCCACCGAGGTGGGCACAACCCACCGGGGCGCGCCTGGGGGCCCAGGCATGCCCTGGTGGGTTGTGCCCCCCTCGGGGCACCTCCTAGGTGCTGCTCTGGCCCATTGAATGTCTTCTGGTCCATAAAAAATCCACAAAAAGTTTCGCTGCGTTTGGACTCCGTTTGGTATTGATTTTCTGCGATGTAAAAAACAAGCAAAAAACAACAACTGGCACTGGGCACTATGTCAATAAGTTAGTCCCAAAAAATGATATAAAGTTGCTATAAAATGATTGTAAAACATCCAAGAATGATAATATTGCAGCATGAATACTTCATAAATTATAGATACGTTGGAGACGTATCAGCATCCCCAAGCTTAATTCCTACTCGTCCTCGAGTAGGTAAATGATAAAAGAAATAATTTATGAAGTGTGAATGCTAGCAAAGTGCATAAGTTTGATCAATAGTAATTTCAATCACTTTTCCTAGCATCATAACAGCAACTCTTTCTCATAAAACTCATCATGTTAAAGTAGCAACCAATTCACATGTTAAGGTTCAAACAATGAATTCTCTTGAAACTCAACAACCTATATTCTTAGTCACCAAACAGTTGCAATTCAACTTATTCAACAGAGTCTAAGTAAGAGCTCCACATACTCAACCATCATATAGTCTTCTATGATTGCTAACACTCACCGCATACACATGAGCAAAACGTTTCAACTGGACACATAGAAAGATAGGGGCTTATAATTTCGCCTCCCAATGTATTCACCTCAAGGGTGATGTCAACAATAATAACGCATGCTACCCATATCCAACTAGATATATGTGCCTAGATCTTTCCTCACCACATGATGCTTGCCAAAAGAGAAAACTAAAAAGGAATAGAGAGAAAAACTTTGACTCTTGCATAAAGTAAATACATAAAAGTAAAAGGTAGGCCCTTCGCAGAGGGAAGCAGAGGTTGCCATGCGCTTTTTGTTTGTATGCTCAATCCCTTAGTGCAAAAGAACGTCACGTTATATTGCCCCTTGTGATAGCAACCTTTATTATGCAGTCTGTCGCTTTCATTCTTTGCCATCACAAGTTCGTACAATGCTCAATTTTCTCTTACACTAAATGATCTAACACTTTTAAAAGCAATTTTTATTGCCTTATTGCACCGATGACAACTTACTTGAAGGATCTTACTCAATCCTTAGGTAGGTATGGTGGACTCTTGAAAATAAGATTTGGGTTTATGGGTTTTTGGATGCACAAGTAGTATGTCTACTTGGTGCGGAATTTTTGGCTAGCAAAGATGGGGGGCAAGCACCACATGTTGAAGGATCTATGACAATATAACTTCTATCTGAATATGAACAAACATAAATCATTACGTTGTCTTCCTTGTCCAACGTCAATAATTTTGGCATATAATATTTTGATGGGGGCTCACAATCACAAAAGATTTCCAAGATAGTGTATTTGCATGTGAAAGTTCTCTTCCTTATAGTAATCATTCATGAATTGCTTGTATGACCAATATTGTGATTGTCAAGCTTCAAAAGATTTCACTTTCTAAACCCAATGTGAAGCTACCACTAGGCATGATATGAACATATAATTTCAACTTCATGATATTCAATTCATTCAACAATTTACTCATAGGATATAAGTGAAGCACGAGAGTAAATGACAAACTACTCCAAAAAGATATAAGTGAAGATCAAGCAAGTAGTTAAGTAAAGGGGTAGCTAATTGAGGACTCTCTCTTATTTAAAAACTTTCAGATCTAGGTATTTTATTAAAACAGCAAGTAAAATAAAACAAAATGACATTTCAAGAATAGCACAACTCAAGTGAAGAAGCAAAAACTTAGGCTCAACCGATACTAACCGATAATTGTTGATGAAGAAAGGTGGGATGCCTACCGGGGCATCCCCAAGCTTAGATGCTTGAGACTTCTTGAAATATTATCTTGGGATGCCTTGGGCATCCCCAAGCTAGAGCTTTTGCGTCTCCTTAATTCCTTTTATATCACGGTTTCCCTAAATCTTAAAAACTTCATACACATAAAACTCAACAAGAACTCATGAGATAAGTTAGTATAAACCAATGCAAAAACCTTATCATTCTCTACTGTAGCAAATCACAAAAAATTATTATTCAACATTGCATACTAAATGCCTCTGCATATTTAATACTCCTATCCTCAAATAGAATCATTAAACAAGCAAACATATGCAAACAATGCAAACATAACAGCAATCTACCAAAACAGTACAGTCTGTAAAGAATGCTAGAGTATCAATACTTCTTTAACTCCAAAAATTCTGAAAATTTACCACACTGTAGAAAATTTATCAGATCTTATTGTGCAAAAAGTTTCAACATTTTATCACATTCTGACTTTTCTCGGGAATTTTTGCAACATCGATAAACTTTCTGTTTTGAAACAGCAACTCATATACTTGCAAAATAAGCATGGTAAAGGCTATCCTTGACATTTTTATTGAAATGAAAGATGCAAAACGTTATTCTAAATAACAGAAAGAAAATCCTAACAAGAAAATGAAGCTCCAAGAAAAACACATATCATGTGACGAATAAAAATGTAGCTCCAAGTGAGGTTACCGATAATGTTGGAGATGAAAGAGGGGATGCCTTCCGACGCATCCCCAAGCTTAGTTGCTTGGATCTTCCTTGAATATTACCTTGGGGTGCCTTGGGCATCCCCAAGCTTAGGGTCTTGTCACTCCTTATTCTCCTCTTATCGACATCTCACCCAAAACTTGAAAACTTCAATCACACAAAACATAACGGAACTTCGTGAGATGGGTTAGTACGATATAGAGCAAACTATTTCACTTTCGTACTGTCAAAGACAAGATTCATAATTGTTTCCACACAGTGACTACTGTAGAATATCATTTCCACAATTTATATTGAGCAATATAAGCCATAGAAACTAGAAAACAAGCAAACTATGCATTGAAAACAGAATCTGTCAAAAACAGAACAGTCTGTAATAATCTGTACTCCGACCATAATTCTGCTACTCCAAAAATTCTCAAAAATTAGGAAAACGTAGAGAATTTGTATATATATCAACTGTAAAAATTTCAGAATTTTTCCCCGTTCTAGTAAAAGATAGGAATTTATGCACTGGACGCAAAAGTTTCTGTTTTTGCACAGAATCAAGTCAACTATCATCCACACTATCCCAAAGGCTTTACTTGGCACTTTATTGAAACAAAAGCAATAAAACATGATTACTAAAGTAGCATAATCATGTGAACACATAAAAACAGTAGGCGTAAATGTTGGGTTGTCTCTCAACAAGCGCTTTTCTTTAATGCCTTTTAGCTAGGCATGATGATTTCAATGATGCACGCATAAAAGATAAGAATTGAAACACGAAAAGAGCATCATGAATCATATGGCAAGCACATTTAAGTCTAACCCACTTCCTATGCATAGGGATTTTGTGAGAAAACAATTTATGGGAGCAAGAATCAACTAGCATAGGAAGGCAAAACAAGTGCAACTTCAAAACTTTCAACACATAGAGATGGAACTTGATATTATTGCAATATGTAAAAGCATATGTTCCTCTCTCATAGTAATTTTTAGTAGTATCATGAATGAATTGAACAATATAGCTATCACATAAAGCATTCTTTTCATGATCCACAAGCATAGAATTTTTATTACTCTCCACATATGCAAATTTATTCTCATGAATAGTAGTGGGAGCAAACTCAACAAAATAACTATTATGTGATTCTTGATTGGCATAATCATATTGAGCATTAAAATCATGATGACACGTTTCATGGATATCATTACTCTTTATAGCATACATGTCATCACCATAATCATCATAAATAGCAACTTTGTTCTCATCATAATCAATTGAAGCCTGCTCCAAAATAGTAGATTCATCACTAAATAAAGTCATGACATCTCCAAATCCACTTTCATCAATATAATCATCATAAATAGGAGGCATGCAATCATTATAACAAATCTGCGCATCAAATCTTGGGGGCGACTAAAAATATCATCTTCATCAAATATAGCATCCCCAAGCTTATGGCTTTGCATATCATTAGCATCATGAATATTCAAAGAATTCAAACCAACAACATTGCAATCATGCTCACCATTCAAAGATTTTATGTCAAACATTTTATTGAATTCTTCTTCTATCAATTGAGCACAATTTTCTTTTCCATCATTTTCACGAAAGACATTATAAAGATGAACAATATGATGCAACCTCAATTCCATTTTTTTATAGTTTTCTTTTTATAAACCAAACTAGTGATAAAACAAGAAACTAAAAGATTCGATTGCAAGATCTAAAGATATACCTTCAATCACTCACCTCCCCGGCAACGGCGCCAGAAAAGAGCTTGATGTCTACTACACAACTTGTTCTTGTAGACTCGTGTTGGCCCTCCAAGCGCAGCGTTTTGTAGGACAGTAGCAAATTTCCCTCAAGTGGATGACCTAAGGTTTATCAATCCGTGGGAGACGTAGGATGAAGATGGTCTCTCTCAAACAACCCTGCAACCAAATAATAAAAAGTCTCTTTTGTCCCCAACACACCCAATACAATGGCAAATTGTATAGGTGCACTAGTTCGGCGAAGAGATGGTGATAAGAGTGTAATATGGATGGTAGAAATATATTTTTGTAATCTAAAAATAAAAAAACAGCAAGGTAGCAATTGATAAAATGGAGCACAAATGGTATTGCCATGCTTGAAAATGAGGCCTAGGGTCCGTATATTCGCTAGTGCAATCTCTCAAAAATGCTAATATAATTGGATCATATACTCCATCCCTCAAAGTGCGATGAAGAATCACTCCAAAGTTCCTATCTAGCGGAGAACATAAGAAGAAATTGTTTGTAGGGTACGAAACCACCTCAAAGCTATTCTTTCTGAACAATCTATCCTAGAGTTCGTACTAAAATAACACCAGGCTATTCTTACTGATCGATCTAACCAAGAGTTCGTACTAAAATAACACCATATGACACACATCAACCAACTCTAATGTCACCTAGATACTCCAATGTCACCGCGATTATCCGTGAGTTGATTATATGATATGCATCAAACAATTTCAGATTCATAATACTAAATCCAACACAAAGAACCTCAAAGAGTGCCCCAAGATTTCTACCGGAGAAACAAAAGACAAGAACATGCATCAACCCCTATGCATAGATTACCCCAATGTCACCTCGGGAATCCGCGAGTTGAGTGCCAAAACATATATCAAGTGAATCAATATGATACCTCATTGTCACCACGGGTATTCATAGCAAGACATACATCAAGTGTTCTCACATCCATAAAAGTATACAATCCGATAAAACGAAATCTCAAAGGGAAAACTCAATTCATCACAACAAGATAGAGAGGGAGAAACACCATATGATCCAACTATATTAACAAAGCCCGCGATACATCAAGATCGTGCCATCTCAAGAACACGAGAGAGAGAGAGATTAAACACATAGATACTGGTACAAACCCTCAGCCCCGAGGGTGGACTACTCCCTCCTCATCATGGTGGCCGCCGAGATGATGAAGATGGCCACCGGTGATGATTTCCACCTCCGGCAGGGTGCCAGAACGGGGTCTAGATTGGTTTGTCGTAGCTACTGAGGCTTGCGGCGGCGGAACTTCTGATCTAGGGTCTCCGCTAGGGTTTTTGGAATATTTGGCAATTTATAGGGCGAAGAGGCGGTGTAGGAGGCCACCGAGGTGGGCACAACCCACCAGGGCGCGCCCCGGTGGGTTGTGCCCCCCTCGGGGCACCCCCCAGGTGCTGCTTTGGCCCATTGGATGTCTTCTGGTCTATAAAATATCCATAAAAAGTTTCGCTGCGTTTGGACTCCGTTTGGTATTGATTTTCTGCGATGTAAAAAACAAGCAAAAAACAGCAACAGGCACTGGGCACTATGTCAATAAGTTAGTCCCAAAAAATGATATAAAGTTGCTATAAAATTATTGTAAAACATCCAAGAATAATAATATAGCAGCATGAATACTTCATAAATTATAGATACGTTGGAGACTTGTCATGCATCCCTGTACATAAACACATAGTCTGTCTCAAATAAAAAGGCCATGTAGCCAGGTATGCATGTACAAGAATTCGTGAATAGTAAGTCACCTCGATCGATCGTGCAATTCCTGATTAATGATTATGCCACATTCAATGTAGAAGTGTTAAATTTAGAAAACGTGAATTTTCTTGGAAATCAATTGTTTAAAAAAGTGTCCATAAAATCACCTATATGATATGTATTTAACATTTTTAAACTACATAAAATGTTAATTGCTAGTGTACATACCACTTGGCAACTAACAAGGGCTCCACCAGCATATACATGTCAATAACTTATGGCATGTCATTGAAAGTTAATAATTTCTATACTACGTTTCATTGGAAGGAAATGAAACAAGAAGGTTTTCTCGCGATTACGACAACCATTATATACTGAAAACAACATATGACGGTAGATAGAAAAGGAAATGGACATCCTAAGAAAAATGCAAAAAAAACACAAGATCTACTTTACAATGATAAAACTTCAACTTTACCGTACGCTCCTGCAGTCATCGGGGGATGGTGTCTACTGCGGCACTATGAAGGAGTCAGCGATTCGCGTCTGTCAGTGACCGTGGCTGGGATGTTGTCTAGTGCGTCCCTCCAGCGGTAAAAATCTCATGCCATCGCATGTGATTCCATCGCCCCGCCGAGGGCATTACTAGAAATTCGCATATCCTATGCCACATGGCTTCCCCGGATTCCTGGCCTCATCCCCAATCGGGGGCAAGCTAGGGTTCCATCTTTCACTTACTACTCTTTCTCCCTCGCATCCCTCGAGCAGCCGTAGCTCCTCTGCCTTCCTTCTCTATGGCCCCAGCCGTCGCCGCTCCTCCGTACCTCACTCCTCCTCTTGTCATTAATTGGAGATAGTAGGAGGATAGAGAACTTTTTTTCAAGAGATGTGCTCCGATCTGGGCTCCCCGGACCCGACGCGCCTGGCCGTTCATGCTGTCGCAAGCGGGGAGCTTCTGTCACGGCCTCCGTGTTGCCCCTCGCCATATTCCCACTGCTTGTCGAAGGCGCGCCTCTCGGCCGGCTGTTCCCCATTCCATCGCTCAGGATACCCTGGCATCAGTCGGTCACCGAACAAAAATTCAGTCAGACATACGGGAAAAAAATCCGTCAGCCGAAATCCATAAAATAGGAACCAAAATCCCAAATAGGAAAGGCGACACCAACTGCGCGATGCCGAAGAAAGAAAATCAAAATCGCGAACGAGCGTCATGCAAGCACGCACTGGTCCGGAAGCGAAAAACCCCCCAAAAATCAGAGGCCGAGGATTGCTGCCCAGGTGCAGAACCCCAAGCCCTCGGCCATTCCCCTCCCCAGAACGCGCGGAAGGCGCGCCGGCGGCCGGGCCATGGAGGTGAGGGAGGCCCCGAGCAACAGCGCGCGAAACAGAGGAGGAGGCGGGCTGGTAGGCGAAGCGGTATCTCTTCGGGTGGGTGCAAGACAGGTGGGAAATGCGGGTCGGTTGCGGCGGTGGTGACGGCGGCAAAGGCCTAGGGTTTAGCGCGATCGCGGGTGGCGGGCGGTGGCTGCGATGGGGTTTTGAGAAGCTCCGGTTGGAGAAAGAAGGGGGCAAACACCGTTGTTACTGCATCCCTCCCTGGTTCTTCCTTCCCCTTCTGCCGAGCCGCGGCCGTCTCGTCATGGGCCACTATAGTAGCGGCAGTGGCTTCTGAGTTGTAAATGTCAGGTCTTTTCGCCACCCCTCCCCACCCCCACCATTGGACCAAAAGGAGTTGAATGTAATAATTTCATTATTGATCAATAATTGTGGCGCATTTATTATGGGGGCGTAAAAGACGAAGAACATTAATTCTACTAGACCGGAGTTGGTGGGACGTATCAGTCAGAGTATTTTTATCATCACGGTAAGCACGTGCCTAAATATTAGTAATGGAAAATAATTACGGTCCAACAACTGGTGATAGATCATATCAGACTGCTAGGGTGGGGCCTAGGTGAGTTGGGCTTGGCCTTTTGGTCTATTTCCTTTTTTTGGTAGGTATATTGGCTGGCCCTAGATCTTAGGGTGGGGCATGTCCTACCCTACACCCTGTTGGATCTACCCTGAAATGAGTGGCGAGATCATATTTTTTATGTTGAGACGGGTGAAGGCTCATGCTCTTAGCAACGGGCTGGTGCTTGCTGAGCTTATTCTGAAAGAATGGGCATGGAATCCGGTGGTTCCGACTATACTTAAGGAAGGTTTTCCGGTGATTCCCACAACCACTATATAATAGAAACAACATATGATGCCACATAGGAAAGGAAATAAACATCATAACAAACATGAAAAAAGACAATAGATCCAAATTGGAATGAAAAAACGGTAATTTTACCATGCACTACGGCGGTGTCCCGACCCACTAGGAGCATCGCCGATAGGATGCTTTCGCCTGCGCATCTTGCTCAACTCAGGGGGGAACTATGGTGGCACTGATGGAAAAAACTTTGAGGTTGGTGAGGATGGTTACCGAGGGCGAAGCTCTGGGCGATGAAGATCCTGTGGAGGCGAATCCTTACCGGAGGTGGAGGCGTCGGAGACTTAAATGTTTCTCTGGGATGAAGAAGAAGAAGTCTGGGATCGCGAAGATTGGCGTGGCGGCTTGGGTTTGGGGCTATGGAAAAGAGTTGGTACGAAAAGGATTTATAGCAGAGTCTTTTAAGTAGGGTTGGCTCTGGGCCTAGGTGGGAGGGGGTGCGTAAGAACCAAGCCTGGGAGGGGCCAAATATCCTATATCTTGTGTGCATCCGTGTACATAAACACATAGTCTGTCTCAAATAAAAAGTCCATGTTGCCAGGAATGCACATACAAGAATTCGTGAATAGTAAGTCACCTTGATCGATCGGCCAATTACTGATTAATGATTATGCCACATTCAATGTCGGAGTGTTAACTTTAGAAAATATGATTTTTCTTGGAAATCAATTGTTACAAAAAGTGTCCATAAAATCACCTATATGATATGTATTTAACATTTTGAAAATACATAAAATTTTAATTGCTAGTGTACATACCACTTGGCAACTAACAAGGGCTCCACCAGCATATACATGTCAATAACTTATTGCAGGTCATTGAAAATTTATAATTTCTATACTATGATGGATTGGAATGAAATGAAACAAGAAGGTTTTCTTGCGATTATGGCAACCACTATATACTAAAAACAACATATGACGGTAGATAGAAAAGGAAATGGACATCCTAACAAACATGCAAAAAAACACAAGATCTACTTTAGAATGATAAAACTTCAAATTTACCCTCTGCTCCTGCAGCCATCGGGGGATGGTGTCTAGTGCGGCACTATGGAGTAGTCCGCGATTCGCGTCTGTCAGTACTGTGGCTGGGATGTTGTCCAGTTTGGCCCTCCAGCGGTAAAAATCTCATGCCATCACATGTGATTCCAGCGCCCCGCCGAGGGCATTACTGGAAATTCGCATACCAGATGCCACATGGCTTCCCCGGATTCCTGGCCTCATCCCCAATCGGGGGAAAAGCTAAGGTTCCATCTTCCGCTTACTACTCTTTCTCCCTTGCATCCCTCTCACATCACTCGAGCAGCCGTAGCTACTCTGCCTTCCTTCTCTATGGCCCGAGCTACCGCCGCTCCTCCGCGCCTCACTCCTTCTCTTGGCATTAGTTGGAGATAGTAGGAGAATAGAGAACTTTTTTTTTCAAGATAGGTGCTCCGACCTGGGCTCCTCGGACCCGACGTGCCTGACCCTCTGTGCTGCCGCAAGAGGGGAGATTACATCACGGCCTCCGCGTTGCCCCTCGCCACGTTCCCACTGCTGGCCGAAGGCGCCCCACTCGGCCGGCTGTTCCCCATTCCGTCGCTCAGGAACCTGGCATCGGTCAGTTATAGAACAAAAATTCAGTCAGACACAGGGGAAAAATCCGTCAGCCAAAATCCATAAAATAGGAACCAAAATCCCAAACTGGAAAGGCCACACCAACTGCGTGACGCCGAAAGAAGAAAATCAAAATCGCGAACGAGCGCCGTGCAATTACGCACTGGTCCGGAGGCAAAAAACCCACAAAAATCAGAGGCCGAGGATCGCTTCCCAAGTACGGAACCCCAAGCCCCCGGCTATTCCCCTCCCCGGAACGCGCTGAACTTGCGCCGGTGGCCGGGCCCGTGGAGGGGAGGGAGGCTCCTGAGCGACAACGTGTGAAACAGAGAAGGTGGGCGGGCGGGCGAAGCGGTATCTCTGCGTGTGGGTGCAAGACAGGTGGGGAATGCGGGCCGGTCACGGCGCCAGTGACGGCGATGGAGGCCTAGGGTTTAGCACGATCGCGGGTGGCGGGCGGCGGCTGCAATGGGGTTTTGAGCAGCTCCGGTAGGAGAAAGAAGGGTGGAAATGCCGTTCTTACCGCGTCCCCCTGGCTCTTCGTTCCCCTTCTGCCCGCGCTGCGGCCATCTCGTCACGGGCCACTGTAGTAGCGGCAGTGGCTTCTGAGCTGTAAATGTTAGGTCTCTCCCCCACCCCACCCCACCCCCACCATTGGACCAAAAGGAGTTGAATGTAATAATGTCATTATTGAGCAATAATTATGGCGCATTTATTGTGGGGGCGCAACAGAGGAAGGACATTTATTCTACTAGACAGGAGTTAGTGGGACGTATCCGTCAGAGTATTTTTATCATCGCGGTAAGCACATGCATAAATAATAGTATTGGAAAATAATTACGGTCAAACAACTGGTGATAGATCAGAACAGATTGCTAGGGTGGGGCCGAGGTGAGTTGGGCTTGTCCTTTTGCTCTATTTCCTTTTGTGGTAGGTATATTGGTTGGCCCTAGATCTTTGGGTGGGGCATGTCCTACCCTACACCCTGTTGGATCTACCCTGAAATGAGCGGCGAGATCATATTTTTGATGTTGGGACGGGCGAAGGCTCATGCTCTCAGCAACGGGTGGGTGCTTGCTGAGCTTATTCTGAAAGAATGGACATGGAATCAGGTGGGTTTTCCGCCGACTCCCGCAAACACTATATAATAGAAACAACATATGATGCCACATAGGAAAGGAAATAAACATCATAACAAACATGAAAAAAAAACACTAGATAAATATTAAAATGAAAAAGCAGCAATTTTACTGTGCACTACGGCGGCGGCCGGATCCGCTTGAAGCATCGACGACAGTACGCTTTCTCCTGCGCATCTTGCTCCAACTCAAGGGGGACTATGGTGGCACCGATGGAAAAAACTTTGAGGATGGTGAGGACGGTAACTGAGGGCGAAGCTCCGGGTGATGAAGATCCTGTGGAGGCGAATTCTTACCGGAGGTGGAGGCATCGGAGACTTCAACTGTTCGTCTGGGATGAAGAAGAAGAAGTCTGGGATCGCGAGGATTGGTGCGGCAGCTACGGTTTGGGGCTATGAAAAAGAGTTGGTATGAAAAGGATTTATAGTCGAGTATTTTAAGTAGGGTTGGCTCTGGGCCTAGGCGGGAGGGGGGACCGCGTAAGCCCCAAGCCTGGGAGGGGCCCAAGATCCTATATCTTGTGTGCATCCCTGTAGATAAACACATAGTGTGTCTCAAATAAAAAGGCCCTGTAGCCAGGAATGCATGTACAAGAATTCGTGAATAGCAAGTCACCTCGATCGATCGTGCAATTACTGATTAATGAGTATGCCACATTCAATGTTGGAGTGTTAAATTATAAAATATGATTTTTCTTGGAAATTAATTGTTACAAAAAGTGTCCATCAAATCTCCTATATGATATGTATTTAACATTTTTAAAATACATAAAATGTTAATTGCCAATGTACATACCACTTGGCAACTAACAAGTGCTCCACCAGCATATACATGTCAATTACTTACTGCATGTCATTGAAAATTAATAATTTCTATACTATGATGGATTGGAACGAAATGAAACTAGAAGGTTTTCTCGCTATTACAGCAACCACTATATACTAAAAACAAGATATGACGGTAGATAGAAAAGGAAATAGACATCCTAACAAACATGCAAAAAAAAACACAAGATCTACTTTAGAATGATAAAACTTCAACTTTACGCTGCGCTCCGGCCGTCAGCAGGGGATGGTGTCTAGTGCGGCACTAAGGAGTCCGCGCCCCGCCGAAGGCATTACTGGAAATTCGCATACCCTATGCCACATGGCTTCCCCGGATTCCTGGCCTCATCCCCAATCGGGGGACAAGCTAGGGTTCCATCTTGCGCTTACTACTCTTTCTCCCTTGCATCCCTCTCGCATCCCTCGCGCAGTCGTAGCTCCTCTGCCTTCCTTCTCTATGGCTCGGGACACTGCTGCTCCTCCGCGCCTCACTCCTCCTCTTGGCATTAAGTGGAGAGAGTAGGAGGATAGAGTCCGTTTTCTCAAGAGATCTGCTCCTTCCTAGCCTCCTCGGATCCGCCGCGCCGGGCCCTCCGTGCTGCCGCAAGTGGGGAGCTTCTGTCATGGCCTCCATGTTGCCCCTCGCCATGTTCCCACTGCTTGTCGAAGGTGCCCCTCTCGGCCGGCTGTTCCCAATTCCATCGCTCAGGAACCTGGCATCGGTCAGTCACAGAACAAAAATTCAGTCAGACACACGGGAAAAACTCCGTGAGCCAAAATCCATAAAATAGGAACCAAAATCCCAGGCTGGAAAGGCCACACCAACTGCGCGATGCCGAAAGAAGAAAATCAAAATAGTGAACAACCGTTGTGCAAGCACGCACCGGTCCGTAGGCGAAAACCCCCCAAAAATCAAAGGCCGAGGACTGCTACCTAGGTGCAGAACCCCAAGCCCCCAGCCAGTCCCCTCCCCGGAACGCGTGGAAGGCGCGCCGGCGGCCGGGCCGTGGAGGGGAGGGAGGCATCGAGCAACGGCGCACGAAACAGAGGAGGAGGCGGGCGGGCAGGCGATGCCACATGGCTTCCCCGGATTCCCGGCCTCATCCCCAATCGGGGGACAAGGTAGGGTTCCATCTTTCACTTACTACTCTTTCTCCCTCGCATCCCTCGCGCAGCCGTAGCTCCTCTGCCTTCCTTCTCTATGGCCTCAGCCGCCGCCACTCCTTCGTGCCTCACTCCTCCTCTTGGCATTAATTGGAGATAGTAGGAGGATAGAGAACTTTTTTCAAGAGATGTGCTCCGATCTGGGCTCCCCGGACCTGACGCGCCTGGCCCTTCGTGCTGCCGCAAGCGGGGAGCTTCTGTCACGGCCTCCGTGTTGCCCCTCGCCATGTTCCCACTGCTTGTCAAAGGCGTGCCTCTCGGCCGGCTGTTCCCCATTCCATCGCTCAGGAACCTGGCATCGTTCAGTCACAGAACAAAAATTCAGTCAGACATACGGAAAAAAAATCCGTCAGCCAAAATCCATAAAATAGGAACCAAAATCCCAAACAGGAAAGGCGACTCCAACTGCACAACGCCGAAGGAAGAAAATCAAAATTGTGAACGAGCGTCGTGCAAGCACACACTGGTCCGGAGGCGAAAACCCCCCAAAAATCAGAGGCCGAGGACTGCTGCCCAGGTGCAGAACCCCAAGCCCCCAGCCATTCCCCTCCCCAGAACACGCGGAAGGCGCGCCGGCGGTCGGGCCATGGAGGTGAGGGAGGCCCCGAGCAACAGCGCGTGAAACAAAGGAGGAGGCAGGCGGGTAGGCGAAGTGGTATCTCTTCGGGTGGGTGCAAGACAGGTGGGGAATGTGGGTCGGTTACGGCGGCGGTGACGGCGGCAAAGGCCTAGGGTTTAGCGCGATTGCGGGTGGCGAGCGCTGGCTGCGATGGGGTTTTGAGAAGCTCCGGTGGGAGAAAGAAGGGGGGAAACACCGTTGTTACTGCATCCCTCCCTGGTTCTTCCTTCCCCTTCTGCTGCGCCGCGGCCATCTCGTCATGGGCCACTATAGTAGCGGCAGTGGCTTCTGAGTTGTAAATGTCAGGTCTTTTTGCCACCCCACCCCACCCCCACCATTGGACCAAAAGGAGTTGAATGTAATAATTTCATTATTGATCAATAATTGTGGCGCATTTATTGTGGGGGTGTAAAAGACGAAGAACATTAATTCTACTAGACTGGAGTTGGTGGGACGTATCAGTCAGAGTATTTTTATCATCACGGTAAGCACGTGCCTAAATATTAGTATTGGAAAATAATTACGGTCAAAGAACTGGTGATAGATTATATCAGATTGCTAGGGTGGGGCCGAGGTGAGTTGGGCTTGGCCTTTTGGTCTATTTCCTTTTTTGGTAGGTATATTGGCTGGCCCTAGATCTTAGGGTGGGGCATGTCCTACCCTACACCCTGTTGGATCTAACCTGAAATGAGCGGCGAGAACATATTTTTGATGTTGCGATGGGTGAAGGCTCATGCTCTCAGCAACGGGCAGGTGCTTGCTGAGCTTATTCTGAAAGAATGGACATGGAATCCGGTGGTTCCGACTATACTTAAGGAAGGTTTTCCGGGAAATCCCGCAACCACTATATAATAGAAACTACATATGATGCCACATAGGAAAGGAAATAAACATCATAACAAACATGAAAAAAGACACTAGATCCAAATTAGAATGAAAAAGAGGTAATTTTACCGTGCACTACGGCGGCGTACCGACCCACTAGGAGCATCGACGATAGGACCCTTTCTCCTGCGCATCTTGCTCCAACTCAGGGGGGAACTATGGTGGCACTAATGAAAAAACATTGAGGGTGGTGAGGATGGTTACCGAGGGCGAAGTTCTGGGTGATGAAGATCCTGTGGGAGCGAATCCCTACCGGAGGTGGAGGCGTCGGAGACTTCAAGTGTTCCTCTGGGATGAAGAAGAAGAAGTCTGGGATCGCGAGGATTGGAGTGGCGGCTTGGGTTTGGGACTATGGAAAAGAGTTGGTACGAAAAGGATTTATAGCCAAGTCTTTTAAGTAGGGTTGCCTCTAGGCCTAGGCGGGAGGGGGGCGCGTAAGAACCAAGCCTGGGAGGTGCCAAATATCCTATATCTTGTGTGCATCTGTGTACATTAACACATAGTCTGTCTCAAATAAAAAGGCCATGTAGCCAGGAATGCATATACAAGAATTCATGAATAGTAAGTCACCTTGATCGATCGGGCAATTACTGATTAATGATTATGCCACATTCAATGTCGGAGTGTTAACTTTAGAAAAAATGATTTTTCTTGGAAATCAGTTGTTACAAAAAGTGTCCATAAAATCACCTATATGATATGTATTTAACATTTTTAAAATACATAAAATGTTAATTGCTAGTGTACATACCACTTGGCAACTAACAAGGGCACCACCAGCATATACATGTCATTAACTTATTGCATGTCATTGAAAATTAATAATTTCTATACTATGATGGATTGGAATGAAATGAAACTAGAAGGTTTTCTCGCGATTACGGCAACCACTATATACTAAAAACAACATATGACGGTAGATAGAAAAGGAAATAGACATCCTAACAAACATGCAAAAAAACACAAGATCTACTTTAGAATATTAAAACTTCAAATTTACCCTGCGCTCCGGCCATCTTCAGGGAATGGTGTCTAGTGCGGCACTAAGGAGTCTGCGCCCCGCCGAGGGTATTACTGGAAATTCGCATACCCGATGCCACATGGCTTCCCCGGATTCCTGGCCTCATCCCCAATCGGGGAACAAGCTAGGGTTCCATCTTGCACTTACTACTCTTTCTCCCTTGCATCCCTCTCTCATCCCTCGCACAGTCGTAGCTCCTCTGCCTTCCTTCTCTATGGCCCGAGACGCTGCCGCTCCTCCGCACCTCACTCCTCCTTTTGGCATTAAGTGGAGATAGTAGGAGGATAGAGTCGTTTTTTTCAAGAGATCTGCTCCGTCCTAGGCTCCCCGGACCCGCCGCGCCGGGCCCTCCGTGCTGCCGCAAGCGGGGAGCTTCTGTCACGGCCTCCATGTTACCCCTTGCCATGTTCCCACTGCTTGTCGAAGGCGCCCCTCTCGGCCGGCTGTTCCCCATTCCATCGCTCAGGAACCTGTCATCGATCAGTCATAGAACAAAAAATCAGTCAGACACACGGGAAAAAATCCGTCAGCCGAAATCCATAAAATAGGCACCAAAATCCCAAGTTGGAAAGGCCACACCAACTGCGCGACGCCGAAAGAAGAAAATCAAAATAGTGAACAACTGTCGTGCAAGCACGCACCGGTCCGGAGGCGAAAACCCCCCAAAAATCAAAGGCCGAGGAGTGCTGCCTAGGTGCAGAACCCCAAGCCCCGGCCAGTCCCCTCCCCGGAACATGTGGAAGGTGCGCCGGCGGCCGGGCCGTGGAGGGGAGGGAGGCCCCGAGCAACGGCGCGTGAAACAGAGGAGTAGGCAGGCGGGCAGGCGAAGCGGTATCTCTTCGGGTGGGTGCAAGATAGGTGGGGAATGCTGGTCGGTCGCGGCGGTGGTGACGGCGGTAGAGGCCTAGGGTTTAGCGCGATCACGGGTGGCAGGCGGTGGCTGCGATGGGGTTTTGAGCAGCTCCGGTGGGAGAAAGAAGGGGGAAATGCCATTGTTACCGCATTTCTCCCTGGTTCTTCCATCCCCTTCTGCCGCGCCACGACCGTCTTTTCACGGGCCACTGTAGTAGCGGTAGTGGCTTCTGAGCTGTAAATGTCTGGTCTTTTCGCCACCCCAACCCACCCCACCATTGGACCTAAAGGAGTTGAATGTAATAATTTCATTATTGATCAATAATTCTGGCTGATGACCCACAAGTATAGGGGATCTATCGTAGTCCTTTTGATAAGTAAGAGTGTCGAACCCAATGAGGAGCAGAAGGAAATGACAAGCGGTTTTCAGCAAGGTATTCTCTGCAACCACTGAAATTATCGGTAACAGATAATTTTGTGATAAGATAATTCGTAATGGGTAACATGTAACAAGTGTAACAAAGGTGCAGCAAGGTGGCCCAATCCTTTTTGTAACAAAGAATAAGCCTGCACGGACTCTTATATAAAGCAAAGCGCTCCCTGAGGACACATGGGAATTATTGTCAAGTTAGTTTTCATCATGCTCATATGATTCATGTTCGTTACTTTGATAATTTGATATGTGGGTGGACCGGTGCTTGGGTATTGTCCTTACTTGGACAAGCCTCCCACTTATGATTAACCCCTCTCGCAAGCATCCGCAACTACGAAAGAAGAATTAAGATAAATCTAACCATAGCATGAAACATGTGGATCAAATCAGCCCCTTACGAAGCAACGCATAAACTAGGGTTTAAGCTTCTGTCACTCTAGCAACCCATCATCTACTTATTACTTCCCAATGCCTTCCCTTAGGCCCAAATCATGGTGAAGTGTCATGTAGTCGACGTTCACATAACACCACTAGAGGAAAGACAACATACATTTCATCAAATTATCGAACGAATACCAAATTCACATGATTAGTTATAACAAGACTTCTCCCATGTCCTCAGGAACAAACGTAACTACTCACAAAGCATATTCATGTTCAAGATCAGTGGGGTATTGAATATCATTAAGGATCTGAACATATGATCTTCCACCAAATAAACCAACTAGCATCAACTACAAGGAGTAATCAACACTACTAGCAACCCACAGGTACCAATCTGAGGTTTTGAGACAAAGATTGGATACAAGAGATGAACTAGGGTTTGGAGAGGAGATGGTGCTGATGAAGATCTTGGTGGAGATTGACCCCTCTCGATGAGAGGATCATGGGTGATGACGATGGCTTCAATTTTCCCCTCTTGGAGGGAAGTTTCCCCTGCAGAACAGCTCCGCCGGAGCCCTAGATTGGTTCTGCCCAAGTTCCACCTCGAGACGGCGGCATTTCGTCCCAAAATCTCTCCTCTAATTTTTTCCAGGTAAAAACCCTCCATATAGCAGAAGATGGGCACCGGAGACCTGCCAGGGGCCCACAAGCCCTAGGGGCGCGCCCAGGGGGTTAGGGCGCGCCCCCCATACTTGTGGCCACCTGGTGGGTCCCCCTCTGGTATTTCTTCGCCCGATATTTTTTATATATTCCAAAATAATTCTTAGTAAATTTTCAGGACTTTTGCAGTTTTACATAATAGGTCTCTCAGATTTGCTCCTTTCCGGTCCAGAATTCCAGCTGCCGGCTTTCTCCCTCTTTGTGTAAACCTTGTATAATAAGAGAGAAAAGGCATAAGTAATGTAGCATAATGTATAATAGCAGCCCATAATGCAATAAATATCAACATAAAAGCATGATGCAAAATGGACGTACCAACTCCCACAAGCTTAGACCTGGCTTGTCCTCAAACGAAAGCCGAAATAGATAATGATGTCTGATGTCTACTATGCGACTTTATTCTTGTAGACTCGTGTTGGGCCTCCAAGCGCAGAGTTTTGTAGGACAGTAGCAAATTTCCCTCATGTGGATGACCTAGGGTTTATCAATCCGTGGGAGGCGTAGGATGAAGATGGTCTCTCTCAACAACCCTGCAACCAAATAATAAAAAGTCTCTTGTGTCCCCAACACACCAAATACAATGGTAATTTGTATAGGTGCACTAGTTCGGTGAAGAGATGGTGATACAAGCGTAGTAATGATAGTAGATATTGATTTTTGTAATAGGAACAATAAAGAAACAGCAAGGTAGCAATTGATAAAACGGAGCACAAACGGTATTGCAATGCTTGATAATGAGGCCTAGGGTCCGTACTTTCGCTAGTGCAATCTCTCAACAATGCTAATATAATTGGATCACATAACCATCCCTCAACGTGCGATGAAGAATCACTCCAAAGTTCTTACCTAGCGGAGAACATAAGAAGAAATTGTTTGTAGCTATTCTTTCCGATCGATCTATCCAAGAGTTCGTAATAAAATAACACCAAGTTATTCTTTCCGATCGATCTATCAAGAGTTCGTACGAAAATAACACCATGTTATTCTTTCCGATCGATCTATCAAGAGTTCGTCCTAAAATAACACCAAAGAAAGTTCATATTCATAATACTCAATCCAACTCAAAGAACCTCAAAGAGTGCCCCAAGATTTGTATCGGAGAAACAAAAGACGAGAACGTGCATCAACCCCTGTGCATAGATTACCCCAATGTCACCTCAGGAATCCGCGAGTTGAGTACCAAAACATATCTCAAGTGAATCAATATAATACCCCATTGTCACCATGGGTATTCATATGCAAGACATACATCAAGTGTTCTCAAATCTATAAAATTATTCAATCCGATAAAACAAAATCTCAAAGGGAAAGCTGAATTCACAACAAGATAGAGAGGGGAAAACACCATATGGTCCAATTATATTAACAAAGCCCACGATACATCAAGATCGTGACATCTCAAGAACACGAGAGAGAGATTAAACACATAGCTACTGGTATAAACCCTCAGCCCCGAGGGTGGACTACTCCCTCTTCATCATGGTGGCCGCCGGGATGATGAAGATGGCCACCGGGGATGATTTCCCCCTCCGGTAGCAGGGTCTAGATTGGTTTTTCGTGGCTACAGAGGCCTGCGGCGGCGAAACTTCTAATCTAGGGTTACCCCTGATGGTTTCTCTATTTATAGAAATTTTTGGCGTTGGTTTCACGCTAGGATGGGCCTCGAGGTGAGCACAACCCACCGGGGCGCGCCTGGGCCTCCTGGCGCACCCCGGTGTCTTGTGCCCTACTCATTCACCTTCTGGTCCTTCCACGAAGCTTTGGGGGTCTCTTTTGTTCCAAAAAAAAATTGTCCAAAAGTTTCAGCTCATTTGGAGAACTTTCATTTCTGCACAAAAAACAACAACACAGTAGTTCTGCTGAAAACAGCGTCAGTCCGGGTTAGTTCCTTGCAAATCATACCAAAACCATATAAAATTGTTGTAAACATGGCAAGAATACTTCATAAATTATAGATACGTTGGAGACGTATCAGCATCCCCAAACTTAATTCCTGCTCGTCCTCGCGTAGGTAAATGATAAAAGAAATATGTTATGAAGTGTGAATGCTAGCAAAGTGCATAAGTTTGATCAATGATAATTTCAATCACTTTTCCTAACAACATATCAGCAATTCTTTCTCATAAAACTTTTCACGTTAAAGGAGCAACCAATTCACATGTTAAGGTTCAAACAATGAATTCTCTTGAAACTCAACAACCTATATTCTTACTCACCAAACAATTGCAATTCAACTTATTCAACAGAGTCTAAGTAAGAGCTCCACATACTCAATCATCATATAGTCTTCTATGATTGCTAGTACTCAAAGCATATTCTTAGAACAAATGGCATCCATCGAACACAGAGAAAGATAGGGGCTTAATATTTCGCCTGCCAACTCATTTATCATAGAGATAATTGTCAACAATAATAAATCATGATCAAATATATTTGATTGGTCATATGTGCCTAGATCTTTCCCCACCACATGATGCTTGCCAACTAGTGAATAATTGAGGTTGAAATAAGAATTCATTCTATTGACTCTTGCATAAAAGTAAATACTAAAAAGTAAAAGATAGGCCCTTTGTAGAGGGAAGCAGAGGTTGTCATGCGCTTTTTATTTGGATGCCCAAGCTCTTAATGCAAAGGAACGTCATGTTACATTGCCCCTTATGATAGCAACCTTTATTATGCAGTCCGTCGCTTTTATTACTTTGCCATCACAAGTTCATACAACGCTCAATTTTCCCTTACAATAAAAGATCAAACATATTTAGGAGCAATTTTTATAGCTTTATGCACCGATGACAACTTACTTGAAGGATCTTTTTCAATCCATAGGTATGTATGGTGGACACTGATGACAAGAAACTGGGTTTAAGGGTTTTTGGATGCACAAGTAGTATCTCTACTTAGTACGAATTTTTGGATAGCAAAAGATCCTAGGCAAACACCACATGTTGGAGGATCCATGACAATATAACTTGTATGCAAATATACACAACCGTAACTCATTACGTTGTCTTCCTTGTCCAACTTCAACTAATTTTCTCAAGTTTTAAAATAATTAATAGGTATTCACAATCATAGAAGATGTCCAAGATAATATATTTGCATGCGAAAGTTCTCTTCCTTCTACTAATCATTCATGAATTGCTTGTATGACCAATATTGTGATTGCCAAGCTTCAAAGGATTTCACTTTCTAAACCCAATGTGAAGTTACCACTAGGCATGATATGAGCATATAATTTCAACTTCATTACATTGAATTTATTCAACAATTTACTCATAGGATATAAGTGAAGCACGAGAGTAAATGACAAACTACTCCAAAAAGATATAAGTGAAGATCATGCGAGTAGTTAAGTAAATAGGTAGCTATTTGAGGACTCTCTCTTATTTAAAAACTTTCAGATCTAATTATTTTATTAAGACAGCAAGCAAAATGAAAATAAAATGACATTCCAAGGATAGCACAACTCATGTGAAGAAGCAAAAACTTAGGCTCAAACGATACTAACCGATAATTCTTGATGAAGAAAGGTGGGATGCCCACAGGGGCATCCCCAAGCTTAGATGCTTGAGACTTCTTGAAATATTGTCTTGGGATGCCTTGGGCATCCCCAAGCTTGAGCTTTTGTGTCTCCTTAATTCCTCTCATATCACGGTTTCCCTAATTCTAAAAAACTTCATCCACACAAAACTCAACAAGAACTCGTGACATAAATTAGTATAAATCAATGCAAAAACCTTATCATTCCCTACTGTAGCAAATCACTAAAATTATTATTCAACATTGCATAGTAAATGCCTCTTCATATTTAATACTCCTATCCTCAAATAGAATCATTAAACAAGCAAACATATGCAAACAATGCCAACATAACAGCAATCTGTCTAAACAGGACATTCTGTAAAGAGTGCAATTGTACTCATACTTCCCTAACTCCAAAAATTATGAAAATTTCCACACTGTAGAAAATTTATCAGAGATTATTGTGCAAAAAGTTTCAACATTTTATCACATACTGACTTTTCTCAGGAATTTTTACAACCCCGCTAAACTTTCTGTTTTGAAACGGCAACAAGTAGACTTGCAAAATAAGCATGGTAAAGGCTATCCTTGCCACTTTTATTGAAATAAAAGGTACAAAAAATTATTCTAAATAACATCAAGTAAATCAAAACAAAATAAAATGACGCTCCAAGCAAAACACATATCATGTGACGAATAAAATTATAGCTCCAAGTGAGGTTACCGATAATGTCGGAGACGAAAGAGGGGATGCCTTCCGGGGCATCCCCAAGCTTAGTTGCTTGGATCTTCCTTGAATATTACCTTGGGGGTGCCTTTGGCATCCCCAAGCTTAGGGTCTTGTCACTCCTTATTCTCCTCATATCGATATCTCACCCAAA
This sequence comes from Thinopyrum elongatum, assembly GCA_011799875.1. Classification (NCBI taxonomy): domain Eukaryota; kingdom Viridiplantae; phylum Streptophyta; class Magnoliopsida; order Poales; family Poaceae; genus Thinopyrum; species Thinopyrum elongatum. Next base: position 42,887,930 of record CM022302.1, read on the forward strand.
AACTTGAAAACTTCAATCACACAAAACTTAACGGAACTTCGTGAGATGGGTTAGTATGATAAAGACAAATCATTCACTTTGGTACTATCAAAGACAAGATTCATAAATGTTATCACACAATGCCTACTGTACTCTACAATTTTCACAATTTATATTAAGCAATATAAGCCATAGAAACCATAAAAAAAGCAAACTATGCATTGAAAACAGAATCTGTCAAAAAACAGAACAGCACGTAAAGATCTGAATTAAGTCCATACTTATGTACCTCCACAAATTCTGAAAATTTTGGAAACGTAGAACATTTGTATACCCAACAACTGTAAAAAATTCAGAGATTTTTGATGCTCCAGTAAATTTAAACAATTCTTTTACTTGGCGCAAAAGTTCCTGTTTGTGCACAGAATAAAGTCAACTATCATCCACACTATCCCAAAGGCTTTACTTGGCACTTTATTGAAACAAAAGGACTAAAACATGATTACTACAGTAGCATAATCATGTGAACACATTAAAAAGTATTGGTAAGTGTCGGGTTGTCTCCCAACAAGCGCTTTTCTTTAATGCCTTTTGGCTAGGCATGATGATTTCAAAGATGCTCGCATAAAAGATAAGAATTGAAACATAACAAGAGCATCATGAATCATAAGTTCCTCTCTCATAATAATTTTCAGTAGCCTCATGAATAGATTCATCAACATAACTATCACATAAAGCATTTTTTTCATGATCAAAAAGCATAGAAAATTTATTACTCTCCATATAAGCAATTTTATTCTCATTCACAATAGTGGGAGTATCATATGAAACTCGAATACTAAAAAATGCTTCCACATTAAAAGAGTAATGTTCAGTAAAAGGATATTCAAAATTACGACAATAATTATCACTACTTTTTATAACATAAGTATCATCACAATAATCACCATAAGTAGCAACTTTGTTCTCATCATAGATAGGAGGCATGCAATCATCATAGCAAATTTGATCATTCAAAGTAGGGGGGCTAAAAAGATCATCTTCATTGAGCATATCATACCCAAGCTTGGGACAAACATTAATTGCAGCAAATAAATTCTCAAACATGTCATTCTCATCAAACATAGCATCCCCAAGCTTGTGGCTTGGCATATCATAAGCATAATCACTCTCATCATTAATAGTATGAATAGCACCAACGGTATAATAATTGCTATCATCATAATTTCCCAAGTTGGTGCCAAAAAGATTTCCAAGATTATAAGAAGTATCAGTATCTTCCCAATCATAATCATCACAACAAGCAATAGGCATAACAAAATCATCATCAATAGTGCTCTCGGACATTGTGCCATAAGACAAAGAAGCAATATCATCATCAAGTGCATCATCTTCCACAATTATTTTTGATTCATTTCCATGAGGCACAACAATAATAGGAGCAACATTATTTGGGTGAGATACCTTTTTACCTCTATTATTTCTTCTTTTTTTCTTCTTCACCACATCATGTGTGGGTTTAATTAATTTTTCAAGCTTCTTATTGATGAGATTGGTTGAATAGGGAGCTCCTCCTCGTCACCTATTTCATCATGAGAGACAATAGGAGGAAAAGTGGAAATATTTACCCTTTCATTAGTATTCCTTTTATATTCTATAGCTTTCCCCATCTTTCTATAGTTGGCAATATAAGCATTCTCATTGCAATTTACCACGCAAAACATATAGATATTTTTTAGATTAGTTTCAATGTCATCCGTGAGAATGAATACTTCAAACCAACTATTTTTATGTGTCAATTCTTCACTCCCCCAAAAATAGACAAAGCTCATTATAAAGTTCAAGGGTGATCAAATCATTACAATATTTGGCCATTATTCGATCATGAAAAAGTTTGCATTGGAAATTAAGATGACCAACCTTATTGCAAAGTTAACAAGTAATAGGACAAAGAGAACATAATTTTGTAGCAAATTCATCTATCACTTTGAGCAAAAAATTGGTTCTAACATGTTTATGCTTCTTACAAAATCTATCTTCCCTATAAGGCACGTCTTCACAAAGTCTTTCCACTCTACAAAAATGGACATGCTTATAAGAAACATTTTTGTCATGACTTGTGCAATCATCATTAGCATTTTGGATATTCAAAGAATTCATACTAACAACATTGCAATCATGCTCATCATTTATGCCAAACATTTAAAAGGATTCTTCCTCTATCAATTGATCACAATTTTCCTTTCCATCATTTTCACGAGAGACATTATAAAGATGAACAATATGATGCAACCTCAATTCCATTTTTTGTAGTTTTCTTTTATGAACCAAACTAGTGATAAAACAAGAAGCTAAAAGACTCAATTGCAAGATCAAAATATATACCTTCAAGCACTCACCTCCTCGGCAACGGCGCCAGAAAAGAGCTTGATGTCTACTATGCAACTTTATTCTTGTAGACTCGTGGTGGGCCTCCAAGCGCAGAGTTTTTTAGGACAGTAGCAAATTTCCCTCAAGTGGATGACCTAAGGTTTATCAATCCGTGGGAGGCGTAGGATGAAGATGGTCTCTCTCAAACAACCCTGCATCCAAATAATAAAAAGTCTCTTGTGTCCCCAACACACCAAATACAATGGTAATTTGTATAGGTGCACTAGTTCGGCGAAGAGATGGATACAAGCGTAGTAATGATAGCAGATATTGATTTTTGTAATAGGAACAATAAAAAAACAGCAAGGTAGCAATTGATAAAATGGAGCACAAACGGTATTGCAAAGCTTGAAAATGAGGCCTAGGGTCCGTACTTTCGCTAGTGCAATCTCTCAACAATGCTAATATAATTGGATCACATAATCATCCCTCAACGTGCGATGAAGAATCACTCCAAAGTTCTTATCTAGCGGAGAACATAAGAAGAAATTGTTTGTAGCTATTCTTTCCGATCGATCTATCCAAGAGTTCGTACTAAAATAACACCAAGTTATTCTTTCCGATCGATCTATCAAGAGTTCGTACTAAAATAACACCAAGTTATTCTTTCCGATCGATCTATCAAGAGTTCGTACTAAAATAACACCAAGTTATTCTTTCCGATCGATCTATCAAGAGTTCGTACTAAAATAACACCAAAGCAAATTCAGATTCATAATACTCAATCCAACACAAAGAACCTCAAAGAGCGCCCCAAGATTTCTACCGGAGAAACAAAAGACGAGAACATGCATCAACCCCTATGCATAGATTACCCCAATGTCACCTCGGGAATCCGCGAGTTGAGTACCAAAACATATCTCAAGTGAATCAATATAATACCCCATTGTCACCACGGGTATTCATATGCAGGACATACATCAAGTGTTCTCAAATCCATAAAAGTATTCAATCCGATAAAACGAAATCTCAAAGGGAAAGCTCAATTCACAACAAGATAGAGAGGGGAAAACACCATATGATCCAACTATATTAACAAAGCCCGTGATACATCAAGATCGTGACATCTCAAGAACATGAGAGAGAGATTAAACACATAGCTACTGGTACAAACCCTCAGCCCCGAGGATGGACTACTCCCTCCTCATCATGGTGGCCGCCGGGATGATGAAGATGGCCACCGATGATGATTTCCCCCTCCGACAGGGTGCCGGAATGGGGTCTAGATTGGTTTTTCATGGCTACAGAGGCCTGCGGTGGCGGAACTTCTAATCTAGGGTTACCCCTGATGATTTATCTATTTATCGGAATTTTTGGCGTTGGTTTCACGCTAAGATGGGCCTCGAGGTGAGCACAACCCAGCGGGGCGCGCCTAGGCTTCCTGGCGCGCACCGGTGTCTTGTGCCCTACTCCTTCACCTTTTGGTCCTTCCACGAAGCTTCGCGGTCTCTTTTGTTCCAAAAAAATCATCAAAAAGTTTTAGCTCATTTGGAGAACTTTCATTTCTGCACAAAAAACAACACCACGGTAGTTCTGCTGAAAACATCTTTAGTCTGGGTTAGTTCCATGCAAATCATACCAAAACCTTATAAAATTGTTGTAAACATGGCATGAATACTTCATAAACTATAGATACGTTGGAGACGTATCAATGTCCACATGTTTAGAGATAGAGGTGTCGATAAAATAAAATACGAACATGAAGGCATCATGATGATCTTTAGAACAGCAACATATTGTCATATAACTTCTCATGCCAAAGTGACAATTCATTCACAAAGTAAAATATGAATCAAAAACTCTATTGAGAACCAACAAACTATAATCTCAGTCATTGAAGCAATTGCAATTTATCATAACATCGGAAAGAGTCAATATAAGAGCTTGTCTAGCAAATCCACATACTCAACTATTTTTAGTCTTTCATAATTGCTAACACTCACGCGGTATTTATGAGATCAAAGCTTCCATCAGACACATAGAAAGATAGGGACTTATAATTTTTCCACCCAACTATTCACCTCAAGGGTAATGTCAACACTAACAACTCATGATCACCTACATCCGAGTGGATATATGTATCTAGATCTTTCCCCAACACATGACGCTTGCCAAAAGAAAAAGGCGAAATATAGGAAGTGGTGATGATCACCATGACTCTTGCATAAAGGTAAATACTAAAAAGTAAAAGATAGGCCCTTCACAGTGGGAAGCAGAGGTTGCCATGCGCTTTTTGGTTGGATGTACAAAATCTTAATGCAAAGGAACATCACTTCATATTGCCTCTTGTGATAAATAACTTTATTATGCAGTCCGTCGCTTTTATTTCGTCCATATCACAATTTCATATAAAGCTTATTTTCCTCACACTAATAGATCATACATGTTTAGAGAGCAATTTTTATTGCTTGCACCGATGACAACTTACTTGAAGGATCTTACTCAATCCATAGGTAGGTATAGTGGACTCTCATGGAAAAACTGGGTTAATGGTGTTTGGATGCACAAGTAGTATCTCTACTTGGTGCGGAAGTTTCTGGCTAGTATGAGGTGGAAGCAACCATGACATGTTAGAGGATCCATGGCAATATAACTTCTATTCGGAAGTAAGCAAACATAACTCATTATGTTGTCTTCCTTGTCCAACATCAACTTCTTAGCATATAATATTTTAATGAGTGCTCACAATCACAAAAGATGTCCAAGATAATATATTTATATGTGAACCTCTCTTTCTCTATTACTTCCTTTTAATTGCAACAATGACCAACACTATGTTTGTCAAGCCGCAACAAGTTTCAATCCTCATACTTCTTATATGTGAAGTAATCACTCTCCATAAGATTGCTATATACTCTTTTTACTTCTTTTATTCTTTTTATTTATTTCTTTTTCTCAAGATCATAGCAAGAAAGCAAAGCCCTCAACTCAAAACTACTCTTTATTATATAGCTCTCGGACTTGATTACATAGAGGGAACACAAAGCCAAACTCAAAGCTAGATCAAACTAAAAACTTTATTCTACTAAACCAAGATATAACCAAAAGGATCGAACTAAGAAAAACGATAAAGGTAAAGGTGTGATGGTGATACGATACCGGGGCACCTCCCCCAAGCTTGGGGAAAGCCAAGGGGAGTGCTCATACCCGTGTACTCAATTCCCCTTCTTCGGAGGTGGTGGTGCAATATTCTTGGCAATAATACTCTTCAGGATGTGATTTTCTTCCTCGAGCCTATTGACTTGCTGTTTGAGATCCATTATTTCCTTACGGAGTTTGCCCATGATGGCTAGAGCTCCGATCACCCATGGATGCTTCCTGGCTGTGGGGGAAAAAGCAACACTCTTTTTCATGTTATCATAAGAGAGAAATCTAGCATTAGGAGGTATGACCGAATCCGGTATTGCTGAGATCTGGATTTCCTCGAGCATGGCTCTAGGTTGAGGGCAAGAGGTAACTTCTTGATCCTCCTTGAAAGTGCGTTATATCGACTAGAGGGGGGTGAATAGGCGATTTTTACAAATTCGTCACTGAGGAATTTCACGATGAGGAAATTCCTAAGTAACGAACTACTTAGCAGCGGAATAAGTACTCAGATGCAAACATAACATGGCATAAGAACAGTCATCATGATGAAATGAAATAGGCACAGAGTACAGGTAGCGTGAAACACAGGATAAGCAGGCTGAAGACTAAATGACTGAAGAAATAGGATTGAGGAAATTGACAAAGTCTTCAGTCAAAGTCTTCACACAGTAACGATCAAGTATATTAACACATGAATGAGGAAATGAAAGGGTTGAGGAAATAGAACCAGTAGCTCGGTGAAGACGATGATTTGGTAGACCAGTTCCAACTGCTGTGACAGTTGTACGTCTGGTTGGAGCGGCTAGGTATTTAAACCTGAGGACACACAGTCCCGGACACACAGTTCTCACCGTATTCTCCTTGAGCTAAGGTCACACAGACCTCGCCCAATCACTCGTGGTAAGTCTTTAGGTGACTTCCAAACCTTCACAGACTCGATCACTCGGCGATCCACAATTTCCTCTTGGATGCTCTAGACCATGATGCCTAACCGTCTGGAGGATGCACAATCCTCAAAGGTAACAAGCGTCGGTTCCACACAGGAACAATTTCTTCAGTGATGCTCAATCACTTTGGGTTTGTAGGTGTTTGGGTTTTTTGGTTTTTCCTCACTTGATGATTTTCGCTCAAAGTCCTCAGAGGATGGGATGCTCTAAATGACAAGTGTCAATCTATCTCTCGGAGCAGCCAACCAGCTAGTGGTTGTAGGGGGCGGCTATTTATAGCCTAGGGAGCAGCCTGACATGATAAGACATAAATGCCCTTCAATGATATGACCGTTAGGTGGGTAGGATATTTGGACAGCTGGCGCGTAGCGCAACAACGGTCGGAAATTTGAGTATCAAATTCCTCAGGGCTATCATGTTCCTCACTTGTAGGCAATCCGCACTGGCAAATTCCTAACTCCTCAGTCAGAACAAATTCCTCAGAGAACAGAAGAACTTCGTCTCTGTCACTGAAGAAATTGACCGAACTGTATGAGATTTTCAATGGCTTCACTCGAAAGGATTGGGTAGGTGTAGGATTTTGAGATGAGCATCAATTGGAAACTTTTCCTTAGTTTTACCTCGACCCCCTTTAATAGTACGGTGTTTCTATGACTCAAGAAGAAGAAAATGAAACTACGAAAACAAAAGTTTTCACACTTCATAATCCTCGCATGAATATCAAGTCTTCAGGGTCACACCAATTTGTTCACTGTCAAAGTCTTCAAGAAAACCAAAGTCTTTAGTTGAAGACATTCATTTTTAGGGGTTGACTTTCATCGTAAATATCAAACTCCTCATAGACTTATAGAACCTGTGTACACTCACAAACGCATTAGTCCCTTAACCTATAAGTCTTCAATACACCAAAATCACTAAGGGGGACTAGATGCACTTACAATCTCCCCCTTTTTTGTGATTGATGACAATATAGGTTAAGTTTTCAACGGGGATAAACATATGAAGTGTAAATACTGATAATGAGGAATTTGATTGCAAGATATAGAAGAACTCCCCCTGAAGATGTGCATATTGAGGATTTTGCTTTGGATTGCAAATGCACATTGTAGAGTAATATCATGGAGATCTCCCCCTATATCTTGTAATTCATACACGCATTTAACATATGATGTGAAGAATTTGAAATGCATGATGAAATATGGTGACTGATGTAATTCAGTATGCGTGCATTAACATATTGAGGAAATAGCATGCAGAAAAACAGAGCAAAAGTATCAGACCACCATAGGACTTAAGTTTACAACTCGATCCAACAAATACTTCAGAAGAACGAGAGTTGTAACTTAGCAAAAAATGCCCATATATAGAGACCCGCTTGAAGACTAACTCAAATTTCTCCCCCTTTGTCATCGAATGACCAAAAGGGACGAAAAATGAGGACTAACGCCCCTGAAGAATATCATCATGATGTCGATGGAGGAGTGCCAGCTTTGTCGGGGTTGTCCATTGGAGTAGGGCCTGCCGCGGTGTCGTTTAAGTCTTCAGCTTCATCCGTCTCGCGCGATGAAGAATATGAACTGGCAACAAGCTGAGGAACTTTGACCTTCTTGAACTTCTTCGAAGGTGGCTGAGACCAGTCAAAGTCCTGTTGGAATCCCATCTCCTTGAGATCTTCAGCACTATAAAGATTAGACAGAATAGCCCAAGTGCGGTCAAAGACTTCATGCAAGTAGTAGTGATTCTTCTTCATAGTATTTTGAGTGACTGTCATGTTCTAAAGAATTGCACCAAACTGACGCTTGACCCACTTGTGATTTCGATCAACTTTGTGATGAAGACTAAGGAGAAGTTCACGATCAGTCATCACACGCGGAGCTGTGGCTTGAGGATTATGTTCTGAAGCTTTGGCGGCAGGATCTTGTGTTGCAGAGTCATCATTGGTGGAATATGAAGTAGCTTTGCGAAACTGTCCATCCAATGGACGAGTACCTTCATCAATAACTGCAGCCTTGCCCTTCTTGTCAGCTGAGGAAATAGTCCGTTTGAGGACTTCAATAGGGGGCAAAAAGCTGAGATGATTTTGAAAGTCAGCCTTATAATGAATTGAAGACCTTGATCTGATGAACTTCATGATCCAGGGAGCATAAGGCTTCAACTCAAAAGGCGACAGAGCAGCATTGGCCAAAGTCCTCATGAAGAAATCATGGTAGTTGATAGGAATACCATGAATGATATTGAACAGCAGATTCTTCATAATGCCAACAACCTCTTCATCATCAGAGTTATGGCCCTTGATTGGACTGAGGGTTTTGGTCAATATGCGATAAACTGTCCTTGGCACATAGAGCAATTCCTTGATGAGGAATTTGGTCCTTGGAGCTTGGCCTGGCTTCAAAGGCTTCATCAGCACTTGCATCAGATGATCAGATAGTTCAGGTTCAACATAGAGAAGCCTTGCACCTTCAGTGGGAGGACTGACTGGGACGGCATGAAGCAATTCAGAGGCCGGTGCTTTGAAATGAGTATTTTCAGTCATCCAGTCCAATACCCATGAATTGACATCATCAACATTTCCAGTAATGTGCAGCGTGGCGAAGAATTGAAGAATGAGTTCTTCATTCCAATCGCAGATGTCGGTGCAGAAGTTGAGTAACCCAGCGTCATAAAGAACACTGAGGACTGGGGTGAAGCATGGCAGCGATTCCATATCCACATGAGGAATTTGCTCATGATCAAAGATCTTGTCCTTATCAAACAACAGTGAGGAATAGAAGTTCATCTGGCTAGCAGTCCAGAAGCACTTGCAATGAAGTCGAGCAGAGTCATAGGGATTGTAGTCAGTGAAGAATATGTGCTCATTGAACAAATCTTCAGCATTGAACTTCTGCTTCTTGGAGTGAGGGTTCTGTGGCTTGGGCTGAAGATTAACAGTTGAAGTCTTCACAGCCTCTTGAGGTATAGCCACTAGAGCCACAGGCTGAGGAATTTCAGTAGCTGTATCAGCAGCAGCCTTGGCCTCCATTTCTTCAGCACTAGCGGCTGGAACTTCTTCAGGAATAGATTGAAGTGAAGATTGAGGTCCATCAGAGCCCGTATGAATTTCTTCAGTTGGCACAGGGGACTGAGGAACATGATGTAGTGGTGTTGTCAGAGGTGAATTGGGGTGATGACTTTCCCAAAAGTCATCATTCAGAATAGGAGTTGTAGACCCAATATCCACATCCTCATCTTTAACATCAAATTCCTCAACGCCTGCCTCTTCAGCTGTGAACTGAGGCATGGGCGATGATACCAACGGAGTTGAAGTGATATTGTCCACTTCAATGTCTTCATCCAACTGCTCTGTCGAAGCAGTAGAAGGATCTTCTTCATCAGATTTACTTGGAATTGCATATTCCTCACCAAAGGGAATAATCTCCTTTGATGGCATGCTTGATATTGGAACAACATCAATCGGGTTTTCAGTTGAGCTCGTCAAAGTCTTCACTTTCTTGGGAGCAGAAGACTCTGAGGAGGTAGATGCTTTCCTTTTCTTCACTGCAGCCTTCTCTGCGGCTTTGGTCTTCTTCGCTTTTGATGCAGAAGGAAGGACATCTTTCATCTGTGATGACTTTGCAGGAGGAGCAGATGAAATTGGTTGAATTTCTTTAGGCACAACTGATGCAGTTGCCCTGGCTTGTTCAGATTCCTCAGGCGCAGTAGCAGATGTATCAACTGGCCTGGTTGGCTCTTCAGGCGCAACATTGGTGGTTGCCCTGGCATTTTCTTCAGAGACTGGAATTTCTTCATCAGCCCTGGTGCTTTCATTTTCTTCAACAGTCTGATTTTCATCAGATGTGCTTGCATGTTCTTCAGTAGGCTGAGCAGATGTGTCAGTCTGAGGAAATTTGGGTTGCGATGAAGCTGCAACATTTAGAGTGAATCCCTTTGCCATTCTGAAGAATCTGACTTTGGCACCTAGCCAATCTGCATGGTATGCGTGAAATTCATCACTGAGTGCTTTGATCTCAGCCTGCATAGTCACAAGTTCTTTAGGAGACATTTTCACAACATTGTTCTTCAGAAAACGCTCCTTCTTGTACTGAGCCTTCTTCACCTGCCTGGCCTTTTCAAATTTCCATTTCTCTTCAATAATGAAGGCCGTCAACATGTGACTTTGACCAGGAGTGAGGTTTAATTTAGGCAAAGGTGTGTTAGGGTTCTTGTGCCATAGATCAATGAAATCAAGGATCTTCCTTGGATCCAGCATGAGGGGCACAGCACTGCCTTTGGCACTATCGGCCCTCTATTGTCGATCTCTGATGATCTCAGCTAATTCTTCATCATCAGCTTCGTCGTCACTTGACGGAACCTGAAAGGCGACCTGCTTTTTGTGAGGACTTGGCCTTGTGCCTCGTCCAGAAGTGGCCTTTTTCTTCAGCAAGGTCGGAGCTGTTGAAGACTGAGGTGGAGCTGAGGAACCTACAGAGACTCCAGAAGCAATTGAGATTCCAGTAGTCCTTTGGTATGTGGCAAGATGCACAGGTGCTGAGGACTTTGCAATTGAGGGAGTTGGAGCTGCTTTTGAAGAAGTTGCTTGAGGATCAGGCCATGAGGGCTTTGAAGAGCTTGGTCGTGAGGGCATTGCAACTGAGGAACTTGTCTTGAGAGCTGGTTTCTTTGGCATAGCCTTCTTAGGCTTGCTAGCAGAGGCCTCAGCAGTGGCAACAGCAAACTCTTCGTTGAATTTCTTCACTGCCTCTTTAGCCACTTTGGCCAGCTTGGCTTGACGCTTAGCCCACTCCTGAGGAAATTCCTCACCTCTTCTCATGCTTGTGGGATCAGCTTCTTGGCCTAGAGCCAATGGAGGTCTTGGGCATGGAGGGTTAACATCGAATTTCTTCATGTACTTTGGAGTCACATATCGATACTCTCTCCATTCTCTTGCCCATCTTCTCTCAATCTTCTGAATGCGCACTTTGCGCTGATTTTTGTTCTCCTTGCCATGAGTTGCTTCATCAGGAGTACAATATTCATCATAGATGTCTTCAGGGATCTCAAAAGCAGTATTTGTTTCTGGCCTCTTTCCTCCCTTCTGAGATCTTTTACCATCAGCCATTTTCTTCACTTGAGGATTTTGAACAATGGATGTTTCTGAGGAAGTGTGCAACTTTTCTTCGAGGAACGCTGCAAATGAGTTAAGTTGATGAGAACCTAGAGATTCAGCAGTGGACATGTGTACCTGTGAACATAATATAGGTGCAAAGAATTTGGAGAGGTCATATGCGTTCTCAGAAGTTTTTCAAAAGTATCAAGTTTGAGGAATTTGACCAGGGGTGTCTTGAGGAATTTCACTAAGCGTTCTTTGACTTAGGTTCCAGAGTTGTATAGATTGAAAATCCACACAGTTGAGGAATCTTGAAGAAAAACATTGCTTAGAGAAACAGATCAAGAACAGAAGCAAGTTGGTGTTTAAGAACATGAAAGTTGAAGAATAAACACCTTTTGAAGATTTTGTGGAAATCATCTGAATCAACAAGGGTAGTAAAAATAGATTTTGTTTACCCTTGGCGAAGAACACGACGAACTGAGAGTAGCAGTGGAGAAGCTCGTCCGTTCAGATCTTCCACGCCCTAACTTGGCGATGGAAAACAGCTACGGCGGCGGCGGAGTGAAGATTTCCGCGGCCGGCGTGAGTACAACGGCGATGAGGTCGAGGCAGTGAAGCTCTTCCTCACCGGCGATGATGGAGTGTAGCGGCGGCGGTAGGTCTGAGAGCTCAAGCGAGGGAGTAAGATCGAGCGGGGTAAATGAGATTTGAGGAGGGCGAGGGGTCTTTATAGCCGAGGTGAAAAACCGCTCGTCCGAAAAAAATGGACGAACATGCCCCTGACCCTTCTCATCCTAACGACATGTGTCACCCATGTACTGTGAAGTGGAGATCGTGTTAGATCGTGGGTGAATAGATAAATCTTATCGAGGGATATGGAACGGTTTGAGCGGCAAAAGCCGAAAATTCAGGTAAGAATATTTTAATGTTTTCGTTCGCAAATTCTTCAGCTGTCAAGGACACAGTGAAGACTTTGAACGGGTTTCAAATATAACGCACATGAATAATTTGTGAACAGACTGGGTTGAGTTTAGCATAGAGGGGGAAAGGGTCCGATCACATTCACTTAGACGAAAATCAATTTTGAAGAATTAGCAATAAGTGAATGCTGTAGAGGACATGAAAACTCAAATATATATATATATATATATATATATAGTCAATGAAGAACACAGTCGGAAAGAGTGAAGACTTTGCAAAGTTGAAGAATTTGAAAATTTGAAGAATTTGCAAAATGAAGAAAAACTCAATTTTTGAAGATTTTCAACTTTTTGTGGTGGCGTGACCCACCGTATAGGAATGATGATTTCAGACGCCGCGTACAATTGTCGTAGGGCTCTGAGAATCAAATTCTTCGTTAATTTCTTCACACTTAGAGGGTTAGTCTTCATTGATTGAAGAAAAACGTTTCTTCGTGTGTTGCGCATCTAAGTCATCAATTTGCATAAGTGTTAGGATGTGTGTCCTTTTCAAAGGACATTCGAAGATTCTAAGATATTTAGCTCACACCGCAACTTGCTAAATCTCTTCTCATCCAAGGGCTTTGTGAAGATATCGGCTAGCTGTTCTTCAGTCTTCACGTGCTCGATTGAGATGTCGCCCTTCAAGACATGATCTTGAAGAAAATGATGACGAATCTGGATGTGCTTTGTCTTCGAGTGCTGAACTGGGTTATGAGCAATCTTGATGGCACTCTCATTGTCACAGAAGAGTGGCACATTCTTCACATTGATGTTGTAGTCCTTGAGGGTTTGCTTCATCCACAGCAGTTGAGCACAGCAAGAACCAGCAGCAATGTACTCAGCTTCAGCAGTAGAGAGTGATACGCAGTTCTGCTTCTTTGAGGACCAACATACCAAAGATCGTCCGAGGAATTGGCATGTGCCTGATGTTGACTTGTGATCCACACGATCACCAGCATAGTCAGAGTCAGAATATCCAATGAGATCAAAAGCCGAGCCCTTGGGATACCATAATCCAAGTGTTGGAGTGTGAGCTAGATATCGAAGAATATGTTTCACAGCCTTATGGTGTGATTCCTTCGGTGTAGCTTGAAAACGGGCACACATGCAAACACTAAGCATAATATCTAGCCTAGATGCACATAGATACAGTAAAGAGCCAATCATGGAGTGGTATACCTTTTGATCGAAGTCTATACCATTTTCATCAGTGCATTGATGGCCATTTGTGGGCATAGGGATTTTGACGCCTTTGCATTCTTGCATACCGAATTTCCTCAGAACGTCCTTGAGGTATTTCTCTTGAGAAATGAAGATGCCATTGCGTTGTTGATGAATTTGAAGACCTAAGAAGAATTTCAATTCTCCCATCATGGACATTTGATATTCCTCACTCATCATATAAGCAAATTCGTCAGTATAACGTTGGTTAGTACAGCCAAAGATAATATCATCAACATATATTTGGCACACGAATAATTCATCATCATATGTTTTGGTGAAAAGAGTTGGGTCGAGTGAACTGGGTTTGAAGCCTTTCTTCATGAGGAATTCCTTCAGAGTATCATACCACGCCCGAGGGGCCTGCTTGAGGCCATAGAGGGCCTTATTGAGTCTGAAGACTTGATCAGGATGCTTAGGATCTTCAAAACCTAGGGGTTGAGCAACATATACTTCTTCCTCAAGCTTACCATTGAGGAATGCACTTTTCACATCCATTTGATGTAAGATGATATTATGATGGTTAGCATAGGCAAGCAATATGCGAATAGCCGCAAGTCTAGCAACAGGTGCAAAAGTTTCATCGAAATCAATTCCTTCAACTTGTGTGTAGCCTTGAGCTACAAGACGAGCCTTGTTCCTCACTACTAGGCCATTTTCATCTTGTTTGTTGCGGTAGATCCATTTGGTGCCGATGATATTGTGCTTGCGAGGGTCTGGTCGCTTGACAAGCTCCCACACATTGTTCAGCTCAAATTGATGTAATTCCTCTTGCATCGCTTGAATCCATTCAGGCTCCAGAAATGCCTCATCTACTTTGGTGGGCCCTGTGATAGAGACGAAAGCAAAATGCCCACAAAAGTTAGACAAATGTGAAGCTTTTGAGCGAGTGAGAGGACCTGGTGCGTTGATGTTGTTGATGATTCTTTCAGTCTGTACTTCATTTGCAACGCGAGGATGAGCAGGTTGATGACTTTGATTTAGCTCAGCAGTTTCTTCAGAGCCATTTTCGTCAGATGCACCAGCATGATTTTCTTCACGATCTGGAATGACTTCTTCAGCAGATTCTTCGGTAGGAATAACATCCTCAGTAGCCTTTAGCTTGATGAATTCCTCAGGAGACATTTCATCTAGCACAGGAGGTAGGTGCTCTCTTTGCGAGCCATTAGTTTCATCGAACCGCACATCTACAGTTTCAACAACCTTGTTGTGATAGGTGTTGAAGACCCTGTAGGTGTGCGAGTCCTTTCCGTAACCAAGCATAAAACCTTCATGTGCTTTCGGTGCAAATTTAGAAATGTGATGGGGATAAAGGAGTGTTCATCAGTAAGCTCTTGTCACCAGTCATGTGATTAGTACATCCACTGTCGAGGACCCACTCAGTAGCTTTGGGTAAGTCATCCTGCAGATGAATTAGTGCATCTTACGAACACATATCTTCAGAGTGAAGAATATGACATCAATTTCATCAGACAGAAATTCATCAGTTAATGCAACATATGTATATATAGCAGTATAAGGACGTGAGAAATGAATGATTCATTTCTTCATGATTAGCTTGCGTCCTTTCAAGCATTTCAGGTCTCCAGAAAATTCTTCAGACGATTTAGTTCGTCTGGAGACCTGACCCTGCATAAGAGGTTAGTTCTTTTTCTTCACCATCCACATCTGGAGGGGTGGCACAGAGTTCATCATTCTGCGATTTCCATAAGAGAAAGGTGGCATTGAAGCCAAAGCGCTTCGTTTCACAGGAGAGGGATTAGTATAGGCATATGAGTAAGCAGAGAAATTCTTCGAGGACTTATGAACATAATGATTTGAAGAATAATGCACATAATCAGAACTCTTAGATTTTCCCTGCGAAACAGAAGCATTAGCATGATGATCATATGAGGACATGGATCCACGTGAAGAATTTGATCCATAAGAGGACTTGGATCCATATGAAGACTTTGATCCATTGAAGAATTTGATCTGGGGTTCCTATTTTTCACAGGTGGTGTCATGAGGACATTCACCTGAAGACTTTCAAGGCACCTTTTGGGAACCCAGATTTTCTTCATAGGGGGACCATTCCTGCAGTTAGATCCAACATATCTGGCAAATACTTCACCATTCTGATTTTTGAACAGTTTATAGTTGGAGTCAAATGACTCGTCAGATGAATATGAGGATTCACAAGTAAAGCCAGATAAAGTGGATGGATCTATGGGAGGTCCCTTCGTAGCAACCCATGAGGTTTTGGGATACTGCTCAGGTTTCCAGTAGGTTCCATCAGCATTGAGTTTCCTCTCAAATGCAATACCCTCTTTCCTAGGGTTCCTGTTCAAGATCTGCTTTTTGAGCACATCACAAAGAGTCTGATGCCCTTTGAGGCTTTTGTACATGCCTGTCACATACAATAACTTCAATCCTGCATTTTCGTCAGTGATACTAGTGGTATCCTCAGATGAGGAATTTGTGACCACAGAGATAGTTGAAGAATTTGCAGCAATAGAAGCATTTGAACATTCAGGTGAAGAATTAGCAGTTTCACGTTCAATGCATTTCAAGCATGGTGGAATAAATTCTTTCTGAGCGGAACTGATCTGTTGAGCAAGCAATGAATCATTTTCCTTCTGAAGATCTTCATGACTCACCCTTAGCTTCTCAAGATCTTGCTTTCTTTGAAGAAATTCATAAGAAAGCTTCTCATGATCGGCTAAGAGAGTTTCATGACGACTTTGAAGGTTGTCAAACTTAGACTGTAGTTGCTGAAGATTATCAGTCAGTGTTTGAGTTCGATCCATTTCCTCACCTAACAGATCATCGCTTTTGTCTAGCATATTTTGAACCTTTTCCAAAGCCTTTTGTTGTTTAACAGCAATATTAGCAAGTTTGGAATAGCTAGGTTTGAGGTTATCATCAGATTCATCCTCACTTGATTCAGAGGAGGGATATTTGAATACCTTGGCACCTTTTGCCATGAAGCAATAGGTGGGAGCATAGTCATCATTGCCGTCATCAGCAGTGTTGGGGAAGCCATTTTCCTCAGTGTTGAAGATGGACTTGCTGACGTAAGCAGTAGCGAGGGCTAGGCTCGCCACACCAGAGTCTGACTCCTCAGATGCCTCCTCTTCCTCATGTTCCTCAGATTCAGCTTCAGAGTCCATTTCCTTGCCAATGAATGCCCGAGCCTTCTTGGAACTGCTCTTCTTGTGAGATGAAGACTTTGAAGATTTTGACGATGAGGAATTTGAAGATTTCTTCTTCTTCTTAGAGTCATCTGAACTATCATCCTTGTATTTCTTCTTCTTTGATTCCTTCTCCCACTGAGGACAATCAGTTATGTAGTGACTAGGTTTCTTGCATTTGTGGCAAGTTCTCTTCTTGTAATCACGGGATGAGGAATCAGATTTCATGTCATCACCTCTTGAGGATTTTCCAAATCGGCCACGTCTAGAGAACTTCTGGAATTTCCTCACGAGCATTGCTAGCTCCTGACTCAGTTCTTCAGGATCACCAAGGCTGCTACCAGAATCTTCATCTTTAGATTCAGAGACTGCCTTGGCCTTCAGTGGACGAGATCTGCCATAGCTCGGTCCGTAGAGATCTCTCTTTTCAGCTAGTTGGAATTCATGAGTGTTCAGCCTCTCAAGAATATCAGCAGGATCAAGTGACTTGTAGTCTCCATGTTCTTGAATCATCAGTGCCAGTGTATCGAATGAAGAATCGAGTGACCTTAGCAATTTCTTCACCACCTCATGGTCGGTGATGTCAGAGGCACCCAGTGCTTGAAGCTCATTTGAAATGTCAGTGAGGCGATCAAAGGTTTGCTGGACATTCTCATTGTCGAGTCTTTTGAAGCGGTTGAAGAGATTGCGAAGAACTTCAACATGAGAATCACGTTGAGTTGAGATTCCTTCGTTGACCTTGGACAGCCTGTCCCAGATAAGCTTTGCAGACTCCAAAGCACTCACTCTGCCGTACTGTCCTTTGCTTAGATGGCCACATATGATATTTTTTGCTTGAGAGTCGAGTTGCTTGAATCCCTTCACATCAGCAGCATTCACGGAAGGAGTGACAGAGGGACTGCCATTTTCCACAATGTACCAGCGATCGTTGTCAATTGCCTCAAGATGCATGCGCATCTTATTTTTCTAGTAGGGATAGTCCGTCCCATCAAAGGTAGGACACCCAGCCGAGCCTTTGATCATGCCTGCAGTCGACATAACTAAAACTCTAGGTGGTTAAACCAAAATCACACAGAACAAGGGAGTACCTTGCTCTGATACCAATTGAAAGTGTGTTATATCGACTAGAGGGGGGTGAATAGGCGATTTTTACAAATTCGTCACTGAGGAATTTCACGGTGAGGAAATTCCTAAGTAACGAACTACTTAGCAGCGGAATAAGTACTTAGATGCAAACATAACATGGCATAAGAACAGTCATCATGATGAAATGAAATAGGCACAGAGTACAGGTAGCGTGAAACACAGGATAAGCAGGCTGAAGACTAAATGACTGAAGAAATAGGATTGAGGAAATTGAGAAAGTCTTCAGTCAAAGTCTTCACACAGTAACGATCAAGTACATTAACACATGATTGAGGAAATGAAAGGGTTGAGGAAATAGAACCAGTAGCTCGGTGAAGACGATGATTTGGTAGACCAGTTCCAACTGCTGTGACAGTTGTACGTCTGGTTGGAGCAGCTAGGTATTTAAACCTGAGGACACACAATCCTCACCGTATTCTCCTTGAGCTAAGGTCACACAGACCTCGCCCAATCACTCGTGGTAAGCCTTCAGGTGACTTCCAAACCTTCACAGACTCGGTCACTCGGCGATCCAAAATTTCCTCTTGGATGCTCTAGACCATGATGCCTAACCGTCTGGAGGATGCACAGTCCTCAAAGGTAACAAGCGTCGGTTCCACACAGGAACAATTTCTTCAGTGATGCTCAATCACTTTCGGTTTGTAGGTGTTTGGGTTTTTCCTCACATGATGATTTTCGCTCAAAGTCCTTGGAGGATGGGATGCTCTAAATGACAAGTGTCAATCTATCTCTCGGAGCAGCCAACCAGCTAGTGGTTGTAGGGGGCGGCTATTTATAGCCTAGGGAGCAGCCCAACATGATAAGACATAAATGCCCTTCAATGATATGACCGTTAGGTGGGTAGGATATTTGGACAGCTGGCGCGTAGCACAGCAACGGTCGGAAATTTGAGTATCAAATTCCTCAGGGCTATCATGTTCCTCACTTGCAGGCAATCCGCACTGGCGAATTCCTAACTCCTCAGTCAGAACAAATTCCTCAGAGAACAGACGAACTTCGTCTCTGTCACTAAAGAAATTGACTGAACTGTATGAGATTTCCAATGGCTTCACTCGAAAGGATTGGGTAGGTGTAGGATTTTGAGATGAGCATCACTTGGAAATTTTTCCTTAGTTTTACCTCGACCCCCTTTAACAGTACGGTGTTTCCTATGACTCAAGAAGAAGAAAATGAAACTACAAAATCAAAATTCTTCACGCTTCATAATCCTCGCATGAATATCAAGTCTTCAGGGTCACACCAATTTCTTCACTGTCAAAGTCTTCAAGAAAACCAAAGTCTTCAGTTGAAGACATTCATTTTTAGGGGTCGACTTTCATCGTAAATATCAAACTCCTCATAGACTTATAGAACCTGTGTACACTCACAAATGCATTAGTCCCTTAACCTATAAGTCTTCAATACACCAAAATCACTAAGGGGCACTAGATGCACTTACACTCCTCCATTGCATCCACTCTTTTCAGGTCAGCCTCCATCTCTTCCTTCATTGACCACACAAAGTGGTCAGCTTCGCTGTATGCTCTTGGGCCCGGTATCGGGTGAGAGACACGACTCTCCCCGACTGACTCTTTCTCCGAATCTACTGCAGAATTAGCTAAACACAAGAACAGAGGATTTTGCCATGATACGTTGGTCAAAACCCTCGAGAGAATATATAATGAATTTTTACCGACCAAAAGGAGTGTACTGCAAGAAAACAGAGTCCGGAGGGCACACGAGGTGGCCACAAGCCTGGGAGGCGTGCCCAGGGGGTAGGGCGCGCCCCCAAGGCTTGTCGCCTCCTCGTGCACTTTTTGAACTACTTTTTATTTTCCTAATTTTTTAAATATTCCAAAATAGAGTAAAATTACTTCTGGAAAAGTTTTGGAGTTGGTTTACTTACCGTGTCACATACCTATTCCTTTTCAGAGTCTGGAGCATTCTGGAAGGTTTCCCTTATGTATTCCTCCGTTGTTATGGTATTAATAATATTGGTTTCAACATTTATGGGAGTCCCTGAGATATAATGTTTGATTCTTTGCCCGTTTACAACCTTCGGGTTAGTGCCTTCGGCATTGTTAATTTTGATGGCACCAAAATGATAAACCTCCTTGATAATGTAAGGACCTTCCCATTTAGAGAGAAGCTTTCCTGCAAAAAATCTTAAATGAGAATTGTATAGCAAGACATGGTCACCTACATTGAATTCACGCTTTTGTATCCTTTTGTCATGCCATCTTTTAACTTTCCCTTTAAACAATTTGGCATTCTCATAAGCTGGGGTTCTCCATTCATCAAGTGAGCTAATGTCAAATAACTTCTTCTCACCGGCAAGTTTGAAATCATAATTGAGTTCTTTAATTGCCCAATAAGCTTTATGCTCTAGTTCCAGCGGTAAGTGACAAGCTTTTCCACAAACCATTTTATACGGAGAAGTGCCCATAGGATTTTTATAAGCAGTTCTATAAGCCCATAATGCATCATCAAGTTTCTTAGACCAATTCTTTCTAGATCTATTAACAGTCTTTTGCAAGATCAATTTTATTTCTCTATTACTTAATTCTACTTGCCCACTAGACTGAGGATGGTAAGGAGATGCAATTCTATGGTTAACATCATACTTGGCAAGCAATTTACGGAAATCACCTTGAATAAAGTGTGAACCACCATCAGTCATTAAATATCTAGGGACTCCAAACCTCGGAAAAACAACTTCTTCAAGCATTTTAATGGAAGTGTTATGATCAGCACTACTAGTTGGAATAGCTTCTACCCACTTAGTAACATAATCAACAGCAACCAAAATATGTGTATACCCATTAGAGGAAGGAAAAGGTCCCATATAATCAAATCCCCAAACATCAAATGGTTCAATAACAAGTGAATAATTCATAGGCATTTCCTGACGTCTACTAATATTACCAATTCTTTGACATTCATCACAAGACAACAAACTTACGGGCATCCTTGAAAAGAGTAGGCCAATAAAAACCGGATTGTAGTACCTTGTGTGCAGTTCTATCAGCACCATGGTGTCCTCCGTAGGCCTTAGAGTGACACTTGGATCTATTCCTGTTCATGCTTAGGTACACAACGTCTAATAACACCATCTACTCCTTTATAAAGATGTGGGTCATCCCAGAAGTAATGTCTTAAATCATAGAAAAACTTTTTCTTTTGTTGGTATGTAAAACTAGGTGGTATAAATTTAGCAACAATAAAATTAGCATAGTCTGCATACCATGGAGTACTACTAGAAGCATTTATGACAGCTAATTGTTCATCAGGAAAGCTATCATCAATAGGGAGTGGGTCATCAAGAATATTTTCTAACCTAGACAAGTTGTCTGCTACGGGGTTCTTAGCTCCCTTTCTATCAATAATATGTAAATAAAATTCTTGTAACAAGAGAACCCACCTAATGAGCCTAGGTTTAGCATCTTTCTTGTAACCAGTGAACAATAACTTTGGAATCAACAATATAAGATCTGAACTTATCACAAGCAAATACAACTGCTAAAAATTCTTTTTCATTGGTAGCACAGTTTCTTTGAGCACTGTCTAGAGTTTTACTAGCATAATGGATAACATTTAATTTCTTATCAACTCTTTGTCCTAGAACAACACCAACAACATAATCATTAGCATCACACATAATTTCAAAAGGCAGGTTCCAATCAGGTGGTTAAACAATAGGTGCAGAGATTAAGGCTTTCTTAAGTATTTCAAATGCTTCTACACAATCATCATCAAAAACAAATGGAACATCTTTCTGCAAGAGATTAGTGAGAGGCCTAGAAATTTTAGAGAAGTCTTTAATAAATCTCCTATAGAAACCAGCATGACCAAGGAAACTTCTTATACCTTTGATATCTTTAGGACAAGGCATTTTCTCAATAGCATCAGCTTTAGCTTTATCAACTTCAATACCTCTTTCAGAGGTTTTATGCCCCAAGACAATACCTTCATTAACCATAAAGTGGCACTTCTCCCAATTCAAGACAAGATTAGTTTCTTCACATCTCTACAAAACTCAATCAAGGTTGCTTAAGCAATCATCAAAAGAAGTTCCATAAATGGAGAAATCATCCATGAAAACCTCACCAATCTTTTCACAAAAGTCCGAGAATATAGCAGTCATACATCTTTGAAAGGTAGCAGGTGCATTACATAAACCAAAAGGCATACGCCTATAAGCAAAGGTACCGAAAGGGCAAGTAAAAGTAGTTTTTTCTTGATCCTCTTGTGACACAGAATAACCATCTAGAAAGCAAAAGTGTGTATGTTTTGATAGTCTTTCTAGCCTTTGATCAATAAAAGGTAGAGGGTAATGATCTTTCCTAGAAGCTTTGTTTAACTTTCTAAAATCAATTACCATTCTATAACCTGTGACAATTTTTTGTGGAATCAATTCATTTTTATCATTATGAACAACGGTAATACCACCCTTCTTAGGAACACAATGAACAGGACTTACCCATCTACTATCAGCAATAGGATAAATTATACCTGCTTCCAGAAGCTTTAGTATTTCATTTACTACCACTTCTTTCATCTTAGGATTCAATCGTCGTTGATGATCAACAACTGGTTGAGCATCAGACTCCATATTAATTTTATGCTGACATAGAGTGGGACTGATGCCCTTAAGATCATCAAGAGTATATCTAATAGCCGCACGGTGCTTCTTCAGAGTTTTCAATAATTTCTTTTCTTCATGCTCTGAAAGGTTAGCACTAATAATAATAGGATATATCTTCTTTTCATCAAGATAAGCATATTTCAAAGTGTCTGGTAATTGTCTAAGTTCGAACATAGGATCACTCTTGGGTGCTAGAGGATCTCCAAGAGTTTCAACAGGCAATTTGTGTTTCAAAACAAGCATTTGTTTAAAGAATATTTCATCTAATTCCTTTCACTCATTCATGAACATGCCATTTTCATGGTCTTGCAAATATTGTTCTAAAGGATCAGTAGGAGGCACAGCAATAGAAGCAAGACCAATAATTTCGTCTCTATTAGGCAATTTTTTCTCATGAGGTTGTCTACAAAATTTGGAGAAATTAAACTCATGAGACACATCCCCAAAACTTACACTAACAGTTTCTGTCTCACAATCTATCTTAGCATTAACAGTGTCCAAGAAGGGTCTACCAAATATGATGGGACAAAAATCATCTTGTGGGGAACCAAGAACTAGAAAATCAATAGGGTATTTTATTTCCCCACACAAGACTTCAACATCTCTAACAATCCCAATTGGTGAAATAATATCTCTATTAGCAAGCTTAATAGTAACATCAATATCTTCTATTTCAGCAGGTGCAATATCATTCATAATTTCTTGATATAAAGTAAAGGGAATTGCACTCACACTAGCACCCAAATCACACAAGCCATGATAACAATGATCTCCTATGTTAACAGAAACAACAGGCATGCCAACAACGTGCCTATTTTTATCTTTTTCATCGGGTTTAGCAATTCTGCAGCTTCATCGTAGAAAGAAATAACATGCCCATCAATATTATCGACCAAGAGATCTTTAACCATAGCAATACTAGGTTCAACTTTAATTTGTTCAGGGGATGTAGGTGTTCTAGTATAACTCTTATGAACCACAGCTGAAGCTTTAGCATGTTCCTCTATCCTAACAGGAAAATGTGGTTTCTCAATATAAGCAATAGGAATAATAGGATCAACACTGTAAGTAACTAGCCGTCAGCCCATGCTACTGCACGGGCTAGAGATTTCTCTACTTGACCATAATATATTATAGAATCGAAGATATTTTTAACCATGAAAATGTGACTTGCAATTGGGGAGTCGAAGAGATGTACAAATGAATATTAGAACATCCGTACATTTTTTAAAATATAGTGTGAGTTGAAGTAATCACATAGATAAAAATATGAATGTTATTTGATGCACCTTCTATTATTTTCATAAGCAATTAGTTATTTTAAACTAATAAGCAGGAGTACAAAGCATAAAAACTGTAGATATAAGAAATGATACCAAAATTCTTTGGATCATCACCTGTCGCCGTCACATATATTCTTATGATGGTACTTATTGGCATTATTTCTTAATGATCAGTAATCTACGAAAGAGAAAGAAAACAAATGGGGAAATTTCATGATACAGGGCTTGAAAATGTATTGGTGTTTTCTCTGGTTTTTCGAAAATACACATGTGTAAAAAAAAAGATCAGGAATCTGTATTTGATCCACTATATTTTTATACTGCACACAGTAGGTACCATATTATCAGAACAGTGACCAAAAAGAAACTACAAAGTGCTTTACAGGAACAATGAATTAATAGGTAGTGTGTTCACCCACTTGATGGGCCTGTAGCCCAATGTTGCATCTGCTAAGTACAATATAAGCGCTTATATATGTTTATTTCAGATTGCATGGTACCACATTCAACTTACTATCAAATAGCTCGAACAGCAAATTTATCATTAGATACTAAGAAAGCTTATTCATGTTATGGAAATATGGTCTTAACTTAAATATAATTAGTTGGTGGACAAAGAGACATTCAAGAGGCTAATATACATCACTTAATTGGCACATAAAAATTGTATTTAGGTTAAAATGCTGAAGTAATAAAAAGAAGATGATAGCCATGGAAACTTAGATCTTAATCTGCAGCAGAAGGAACAATCAAATTCAAGGAACTGACATTAAAAACTAACAGGAAATATTTTGTTAGTACTCAAAAGACAACATAGGGACTGTAGCAGTCATCACCCAAATGCATGGCATATATGATGGTATTATTTGACAAATCTGGCCCCTTTGAACGACTTCACGCCCCGACGCCCCTTGCCCGCCCCGAAGCCGCCCGCCGTGCGCCCCTGCCTGCCCCGATGCTGCCCGCCGTGCCCCCTGCCCCTGCCCCGACGCCTCCCTCTGTGAGCACCGCGCCCCTGCCCTGCCCCCGCCGCCGTGCTATTTTTTTGTTACATGTTTTTAGATGTTTTTAGATATTCATATATGTATGTATGTATTTTTTAGATAGATGTTTCGTGGAGATGAGATGAGATGGAAGAGAACTTTTTAGAGTAATTTGCATAGAGAATTTTTTTGAGAAATGGTAGAGTTCACATATAATGTATATATGTTGATATTTTTTATATGATGAAAATTGTTTTGTTCATATATAATGTATATATATATATATGTATGTGGCTATGTATGTATGGATGTTCATAAAATTGTTTTGTTCATATATGTATTAATTGTTTTGCTCATAGCATTTTTTTATGATGAATTTTTTTTATAGCATTTTTCATAGCCATATATATGTATGTGGCTATATGTATGTATATATGGATGTTTATAGAATTTTTTTATATGTATGTGGCTATATGTATATGTCGTTGTCGATATAGCCCCTCACCGATAACTTCGACATGAGGGGGGGGGGGGGGTCGATATACCCCCTCCCCGATAACATTTTTTTTATATGATGATTTTTTTTTCATAGCCATATATATGTATGTGGCTATATGTATGTATGGATGTTCATAGGACTTTTTAATATGTATGTGGCTATATGTATGTCGTTGTCGATATAGCCCCTCCCCGATAACTTCGACATGAGGGGGGGGGTCGATATACCCCCTCCCCGATAACATTTTTTTCTAAGTTACTAAAGTAAAATGTTCACCCCCCCTCTCGATATACCGGGCGACCAACTCTCGAGGCCACCCAAACCCTAGAAAAAAAGCGTTGTCGATCTCCTACCCCCTCCCGCCCCTACCCGACAAACTCTCGAGGCCACCCAAACCACTAGAAGAAAACTCCGGTAACTTCGACATGAGGGGGGACGTCGATCAACCCCCTCTCGCCCGAACAAGTGTATGTACCATTTTATATTGCGGTGGACATATATCAAAGTTTGATCATATGTTAAAGTTTGAATTTTGACATATGCAACATTTGATCATATATCAAAGTTTGATCATATGTCAAAGTTTGAATTTTGACATATGCAACATTTGATCATATGTCAAAGTTTGATCATATGTCAAATTTTGACATATGCCTTCCAAATAGCGATATTGTCGAGGCCACCCCAAACCCTAGAAGCGTTGCCGAGGCAACCCCAAACCCTAGAAGCGCCGAGGCCACCCAAATTTACCAAGTTAAAAGAGCATTGTCGAGGCCACCCCAAACCCTAGAAGCGTTGTCGAGGCCACCCCAAACCCTAGAAGCGTTGTCGAGGCCACCCCAAACCGTAGAAGCGTCGAGGCCACTAATTAATATTCCTTGTTGTGATTAGCTAGCTAGGTCTATGTTTGCCACTAATATATCCATCTCTCATGTTTGTATATTAATTGCCATGTTGTAATATTTGCAGAAACTATGGATCAACAAAGAGACTTGGAAACAGAAGAGTTGTTGGGGGACATCATCCTCGGCGGAGGTGATGTCTTGTCGTATCTCAACGACACCGATTGTCTGGAAGGAGAGGGTGAAGTCTCCGGTGATCGAACAATGGAGGAGGAAGGACATGATCATGATGGCTCCGGCGACCGAATGCCGGAGGAAGAAGGAGACCATGATGAAGGCTCCGGTGATCGAACGGAGGAGGGAGCTGTTGCAAAGTCTGGCGAGGTATATATATTAATTAAGCCTATGCTGACTAGCTAATTGATGCATTAATTGTTTTGGTATGTACATATATTAACTCTTCTTTCTTCTTTTAAAGCCCTCCGGATCGAGCCAAACTTCGGTAACGAGACGAGGCCCGAAGAAAAGGTTGCGTCAGGATGAAAGGTTCACGATCACAGCAATCGCGAACGATGGCTAGCCGATTCAACCGAGGCGGACCAAGGATGCATTTTCAGCTCAGTGCGGAGCTATTGTTAGGGACAGCATCCCGATCAGCATCCAGCTATGGAATGAGCCTAAGAAGAACGAAGAACCTCAAATTTCTTATGTCACCGATAGACAGAAAGATGATCTTTGGACCTCTCTGAAGGCAAATTTCACCCTACCGCCAGAGGAGGATCCGGATAAGCCAGTTATAGAGCCATTGGTCAAGGCGTGTGTTCTTAAGAAGATGGCAGATCTATTCAGGAGGTGGAAGAATGAGTTGAAATCAACGTTTGTCGACAAAGGGAAGACTCCAGAATTCACCGGCCGATTTGAGAAGATAAGAGATCACTGGCCCGCATTTGTGGCCTACAAGACATCGGACAAGAGTAAGAAGACGTCAGAGACAAATAAGATAAATGCTTCAAAGAAGAAGTTTCACCATCGCACGGGGTCAGGTGGCTACCTCAAAGCCCGGCCGCTATGGGACAAAGCTGAGAATGACCTGCTTGCTAAAGGGGTCGAACCAGAGACATTGAACTGGGCAGACCGTTCAAGGACTTGGTTCTTCGGGGTTGGGGGAACCTTGGACCCTGAAACACGGAAGTGCGTTTGGACGGACGAGCAACTTGCAATACCCGTCAAGAAGCTTCAGAAGTGTATCGCCGCAGCGCAGCAAGGGACGTTCATTCCCGACAGAGAGAATGATGAGCTGACCGAGGCCCTCGGGAATCCTGAGCACCCTGGACGAACACGAGGCACGCCAGGCTCCATTGCGTGGAAGGTTGCGTTTCCCGGCGCAGGCGGTTACAAAACCTGGGAGAGGAAGAGGAAACTGAAGCAGAGCGAACTGCAGAAGCTGAATGCAAGGGTACAAAAGCTAGAGGAACAAGTTGAGAGCCAGCGAGCTGCCGGAGCTACCCCAGAAGCTACCCCACCATCTCAGCGGAGAAGCAGCGTGGCTTCCACCGAGCTCGTTCAGCAGCCTGACTTCACGGCTCCTAGCTACCCCGTGGATGCTATCACGGAGGCTCAACATTGCCAGCTTATGATGCAATGGCAGAACCACAAAGTCAAGGCGGCTGTCAGCTCTGTTGCACCTCCGCAACCCGACGAAACTTTTCACTGCCGTCCGATTCCACAAGGCTATGCTGTTGTGATGGTGGATAATGTAACGGAGGGATTTGAGGAGCTCGAGCTTGACCACCCTACAGGTGAAGGGGAGACTCAGCTGGGTCTTGCTCTGAAGACTCCATGTCTATGGCGGAAGGAGCACATCAAGCTTCCGAACTGGACGCCTCCGCCTCCGGCGATTCAGGGCACTCGGCCTCCTCCTCCTCCTCCTCCGGTGAGTGATTAGGGCCCTCCGCCTCCTCCGGCGCGTGAGGGCGGCACTCCGCCTCATTCTCCACCTGCTCCGGCACGTCCGAGCAGCCCACCTCCTCCTCCGCCTCATCAGCAATGGCGGAAGATAGAAGCCGCCGCTCCGGCTGCTCCGGCGCGTCGGAGCACTCCGCGTCCTTCTACTACTTGTCAGCAGCAACGGAAGAGAGACGTCGCCAATCCGGCGTCTAGCAGTACAGCCAGAGGCGGGAGGCAATACAAATTCGGTCCATCTCTCAATCCTCTAGAGAAGTTACCATACGAGATGACCGAGGAGGAAAACGCGGAGATCTGTAAAGCCCAGGTGAGGGACTTTTTTTCAAAGAAACCTCCACCTCCGGAGGAGAAGATAGATCCGGTGAAAGCGAAGCGCACTCTCGATGCCCTAAAGCGACCACCACCGTCTCCGCCGCAAACCAACTATGAGCGCATTATTGAAAGGACATATCAGGAAGCGGAGCGGTCGGGAAGTACTTGCAGTGATCGAAGGTTAGCAGAACGAAGAAGTGGGAAAAAATTCCCCAGCTCGGCGAACAAGCGAACCAATAGTGCCCCCCACTCAAGGTGTCTAGCGATATCATCGCTAATCATCCGGGGATGGTGCCCGGTAACAATCCTGCAGATTACCTGCCCGACGATGCACATTATGAAATAATGGAGGTGAACGAACACAAATACCGGCACGGGAAGCCTCTCGTCAAACCTGGTCATCCTCCTCTTACAACGATGATGCGAAGATTCCATGAGTGGTACATGGACACCTGCAAGGAGTCTGGGAAGTATACTTTGACGCTGAGAGTTAAAGAGGAGCATGACCTTGTTGGAATTGATCTGTTGTCTGTTCCATTTGAGGAGTTCTTCCGGTTTTTCAATCAAAAGGCCCTCGATAAAATAATCGTCACTTGCTACTGTCTGTAAGTATTGCTTCTGTAATTAAGTCTCTATATATAGCTCAGCTCTTTCATTGCATTTATATATAATTATCCTCACTATATTATGCAGATTGAAGATCGTCGAATGCAGAAAAGCACAAATCTATGATATTGGGTTCATTAACACAAATCTCATAGATGAATGGACGGTTAAATATAATGCCAAAGAAACCGAGGCCAACTTGCTACAGTCGTTGCTTCGAAATCAAAACAAAGATAAAATACTCTTTCCTTACAACTTCAAGTGAGTGTTACTGTCTTGTGCATATTCGGTTTCCCTTATAACTCATCAATTACATTACTATAACCTCGAGTAATAAGGGAAACCGAATATGCAGAAGACAGTAACACTCACTTGAAGTTCTAAGGAAAGAGTATTTTATCTTTGTTTTGATTTTTAAGCAACGATTATAGCAAGTTGGCCTCGGTTTCTTCCGCATGATATGTAACCGTCCATTCATCTATGAGATTTGTGTTAATGAACCCAATATCATAGATTTGTGCATTTCTGCATTCGACAATCTTCAATCTACATAATATAGTGAGGATAATTATATATACATGCAATGAAAGAGCTGAGCTATATATAGAGACTAAATGACAGAAGTATAGTACTTACAAACAGTAGCAAGTGATGATTATTTTATCGAGGTCCTTTTGATTGAAAAACTGGAAGAACTCCTCAAATGGAACAGACAACAGATCAATTCCAACGAGGTCGTGCTCCTCTTTCACTCTCAGCGTCAAAATATCCTTCCCAGACTTGCAGGTGTCCATGTACCACTTATGGAATCTTCGCATCATCGTTGTTAGAGGAGGATCACCAGGTCTGACGAGAGGCTTCCCGTACTGGTATTTGTGTTCGTCCACCTCCATTGTATCAAAATGTGCATCATCGGGCAGGTAATCACCAGGATTGGGACCGGGCAGCATCCCCGGCAGATTTGCGACGATATCGCTAGACACCTTGAGCGGGGGGCACGATTGGTTTGCCTGTTCGCCGAGCTGGGGAATTTTGTTCCCTCTTCTTCGTTCTTGTAACCTTTTGTCACTTGAAGTAGTTCCCGACCGGCGCGCTCCTTCCACTACCTTTTTCAGAGTGCGGACATGGTCGTCATCCGGCAGAGGCGGTGGTGGTCGCTTCAGGTTCTTCAAAGTGCGCTTCAATTTCACCGGATCCATCTTCTCCTTCGGAGGTGGATTTTTCTTTGCAAAAAAGTCCTTCACTTGGGCTTGACAGATATCCGTGTTTTCCTCCTCGGTCAACTCGTATGGTAACTTCTCTAGAGGCTTGAGAGATGGACCGAATTTGTATTGCCTCCCGCCTCTGGCTGTACTGCTAGACGCCGGAGTAGCCGGAGCGGCTGCGGCTGTCTTCCTTCGTTGCTTACGAGGAGGAGAAGGAGGCGGAGTGCTACGACGCGCCGGAGCAGCAGGAGCGGCGGCGGCTGTCTTCCGCTGTTGTTGACGAGGCGGAGAAGGAGATGGGCTACTCGGACGCGCCGACGCAGGCGGAGAAGGAGGCGGAGTGCCGCCACGCGCCGGAGCAACTGGAGAAGGAGGCGGAGTGCCGCCACACGCCGGAGCAGCCGGAGAAGGAGGCGGAGTGCCCTGATCACTCGTCAGAGGAGGAGGCGGAGGAGGAGGCGGAGTGCCCTGACTCGCCGGAGGAGGAGGCGGAGGCGTCCAGTTCGGAAGGTTGATGAGCTCCTTCCGCCATAGACATGGAGTCTTCAGAGCAAGACCCAGCTGAGTCTCCCCTTCACCGGTAGGGTGGTCAAGCTCGAGCTCCTCAAATCCATCCGTTATTTCATCGACCTTCACAACAGCATAGCCTTCTGGAATCGGAAGGCAGTGAAAAGTTGCACCGGGTTGAGGAGGTGCAATAGAGCCGACAGCCACCTTGACTTTGAGGTGCTGCCATTGCGCCATAAAGTGGCAATCTTGAGCCTTCGTGATAGCATCCACGGGGTAGCTGGGAGCCGTGAAGTGAGGCTGCTGAAGGAGCTCGGTGGAAGCCACGCTGCTTCTCCGCTGAGATGGCGGGGTAGCTTCTGGGGTAGCTTCGGCAGGTCGCTGCCTCTGAACTAGTGCTTGTTCCTCTAGCGCTCGTACCCTTGCATTCTGCTTCTGCAGTTCGGTCTGCTCCACTTTCCTCCTCCTCTCCCGTGTTTTGTAACCGCCTGCGCTGGGAAACCATTCCTTCCACGCAACGATGCCTGCCGTGCCTCGTGTTCGTCCTGGGTGCTCAGGATTCCCGAGGGCCTATGTGAGCTCGTCGTTCTCTCTGTTGGGAACGAACGTCCCTTGCTGCGCTGCGGCGATATACTTCTGAAGCTTCTTGACGGGTATTTCAAGTTGCTCCTTCGTCCAACGGCACTTCCCTGTTTCAGGGTCCAAGGATCCCCCAACCCCGAAGAACCAAGTCCTTGAACGGTCTGGCCAGTTCAATGTCTCTGGTTCGACCCCTTTATCAAGCAGGTCCTTCTCAGCCTTGTCCCACAACGGCCGGGCTTTGAGGTACCCACCTGACCCCGTGCGATGGTGATACTCCTTCTTTGCAGCATTTTTCTGGTTTGTCGCTGACATCGTCTTACTCTTCTCCGATGTCTTGTGGGCCACAAATGCGGGCCAGTGATCTCTTATCTTCTCAAATCGGCCCGTGAATTCTGGAGTCTTCCCTTTGTCGACAAACGTTGATTTCAACTCATTCTTCCACCTCCTAAATAGATCTGCCATCTTCTTAAGAGCATGAGCCTTGACCAATGGCTCTATAACTGGCTTATCCGGATCCTCCTCTGGCGGTAGGGTGAAATTTGCCTTCAACGCGGTCCAAAGATCATCTTTCTGTCTATCGTTGACAAAAGACACTTGAGGGTCTTCGCTCTTAGGCTTATTCCATTGGTGGATGCTGATCGGGATCATGTCCCTAACAAGAACCCGCACTGAGCATAAAATGCTTCCTTGGTCCGGCTGGGTTCAATCGGTTGGCCATCGCCCTTGATTGCTGTGATCGTGAACCTTTCATCCTGGCGCAACCTTTTCTTCGGGCCTCGTCTCGTTACCGAAGTTTGGCTCGATCCGGATGGCTAGAAAAGAAGAAAGAAGAGAGTTAATATGTGTACATACCAAAACAATTAATGCATCAATTAGCTAGTCAGCACAGGCTTAATTAATATATATACCTCGCCAAACTTTGCAACATCTCCTTCCTTCGTTCGCTCACCGGAGCAGTCATCACGGTCTCCTTCTTCCACCGGCATTCCGTCACCGGAGTCATCATAATCATGTCCTTCCACCTCCATTGTTCGATCACCGGAGCCTGCTTCACCCTCTCCTTCCAGACCATCGGTGTCGTTGAGAAACGACAAGACATCACCTCCGCCGAGGATTATGTCCCCCAACAACTGTTCTGCTTCGATGTCTCGGTGCTCCATAGTTTCTGCAAATATTACAACATGGCAATTAATATACAAACATGACAGATGGATATATTAGTGCAAACGTAGACCTAGCTAGCTCGATGCTTCTATGGTTTGGGGTGGCCTCGACAACGCTTCTAGGGTTTGGGGTGGCCTAGGCAACGCTTCTAGGGTTTGGGGTGGCCTCGACAACGCTTCTAGGGTTTGGGTCAGACCGCCTCTCTCATGAATGTCCGACGTCCGGACCGACAAGGGATTTAACAAAATGACGCCATTCTGGATGTGCAGAAAATGGTCCATATTTTTCCTGATCTCATCTACCCTTCTATATGTCACGTTGTCTAGTGTCAAAGAATTCAAGAAAACCATGACTTCATCATTAGCCGGAAATGACAGGCGTATAATGGTATGAAGCTCTTCAAAGTTGTTTTGGAACGGAGTTCCCGATAGAATAATTCGCTTTTTGGTACAA
The DNA here is from genome assembly GCA_011799875.1 of Thinopyrum elongatum. Lineage (NCBI taxonomy): Eukaryota > Viridiplantae > Streptophyta > Magnoliopsida > Poales > Poaceae > Thinopyrum > Thinopyrum elongatum. Next base: position 42,920,989 of record CM022302.1, read on the forward strand.
AGTTCAGCAAGAGCCTTCTGAATATCGCTATTTGGAAGGCCTTTGCTGAAATTCATACCAAAAGGCGAATTATTCTATCAGGAACTCCGTTCCAAAACAACTTTGAAGAGCTTCGTAGCATCATACGCCTGTTACTTCCGACTAATGATGAAGCCATGGATTTCTTCAATACTTTGATAGACAACGTGACATATAGAAGAATATATATATAGATGAGATCAGGAAAAAATTGGATCAACTTGTGCACATCCATAATTGGGGCATTCTTGATAAATCTATATATGTCAAAATTCAAACTTTGACATATGATCAAACTTTGACATATGATCAAATGTTGCATATTTCAAAATTCAAACTTTGACATATGATCAAACTTTGATATATGATCAAATGTTGCGTATGTCAAAATTCAAACTTTGACATATGATCAAACTTTGATATATGTCCACCGCGATATAAAATAATACATAGACTTGTTCGGGCGACGTGGGGCGGCGACCATGGAGCTGTGGCAGAGCAAGGCCGAGCTCGGGGGAGCACGCGGCGAAGTTATCGGGGAGGGGGTATATCGACCCCCCCTCATGTCGAAGTTATCAGGGAGGGGGTATATCGACCCCCCCCCTCATGTCGAAGTTATCGGGGAGGGGGTATATCGACCCCCCCTCATGTCGAAGTTATCGGGGAGGGGGTATATTGACCCCCCCTCTCATGTCGAAGTTATCGGGGAGGGGGTATATCGAGCCCCCCTCATGTCGAAGTTATCGGGGAGGGGTTATATCGACCCCCCTCCTCATGTCGAAGTTATCCGGGAGGGGGTATATCGACAATGACGACATACATACATGGAAAAAAATGTTATCGGGGAGGGGGTATATCGACCCCCCCCCCTCATGTCGAAGTTATTGGGGAGGGGGTATATCGACAACGACATACCCGATAAAAAATAACTTTTGCATATATAAAAGTTTTTCTTCTTCTTCCTTCTTCCTAGCTAGATATATAAAACTTTTCTAAAAATGTAACTTTTGCATATATAAAACTTTTTCTTTTTCTTCTTCTTCCTTCTTCCTTCTTCCTTCTTCCTTCTTCCTAGATATATAAAACTTTTCTAAAAATGAAACTAACCTAAAATGCACTAAATCAGAGAACATACATAGATAATTTTCTAAAAATGTAACTTTTGCATATATGAACATATATACACAGAGAACATATATACATATATACATTTTTCTAAAAATGCAAAAAACAAATCATCATATACATGAACAAAAAATCTGAAAAAAAGAGGACATATAATCATATATACACACATACATATAATCTGGAAAAAAATCATCATATATCTATAAAAAAATAGAGAGGAGAAGGCCGGCCGAACCGAACGTGGCGGCGGCGTGGTCGGGGCAGGCCGGGGGCGCGGGGTGGCGTCGGGGCAGGCCGGGGGCGCGGGGCGGCGTCAGGGCAGGGCCACGGGGCGGCCGGCGTCGAGGCAGGGGCCACGGGGCGACGACGATGAGGCAGGGGGCACGGGGCGGCGCGTCGGGCAGGGCTGGGGCGGCGCGTCGGGGCAGGGGAGGGGCGCGGGGCGATGGCGACGAGGAGCGGGCGGCGATGGCGAGCACGGGCAGCCTGGCGGCGTCGATGAGCTCGGCGTCATCGAGGGGCAAATGGTCGATGAAAACTGAAAAATTTCTAAGTCCTGCTTATATACACAAAGCATTGGTCCCGGTTCGTGGCACAAACCGGGACGAATGCCACCCTTTGGTCCCGGTTCGTGCCACCAACCGGGACCAAAGGTCTCTTTTCAGCAGCCCATTGGGCGGGAAACTCAGACCTTTGGTCCCGGTTGGTGGCACGAACCGGGACCAAAGGGGGGGCATTGGTCCCGGTTTGTTCCACCAACCGGGACCAATGCCCCCCCTTTCGTCCCGGTTGGTGCTACCAACCGGGACCAATGGCCTTACGCTGGCGCGGTGCGGTGGGATGTTTAGTCCCACCTCGCTAGTTGAGAGAGCTCGAGAGTGGTTTATAAGCGCTGCTGCGCCGACCCTCTCGAGCTCCTCTCAACTGCAGGCTTTCGGGCCTTCTCTGCTACTCTTTGCCCGTGGGCCTGCTGGGCCTCTGCGGGCCTGAATCCTGGCCCATGGATGGGTTTCTAGTCGTATTCAGGCCGTGGTGGCCCAGTAGGTGGCATTTTTTTAAATTTTTTTCTAGTTTTTTTGTTTTCTTTTTTGCTTTATTTATTTTATTTTGTTTCTACTTACAACAAAATACAAACTGTTTTTCAGTGATTCTTTTTGCTTTTAGGTAATAAAAATTGTAAACTTGCTGTTAGTGCCATTAGTTTTCCAATTTGAATAGTTTAAATTTGAATACATTGAAATTTGTGAGAATCACTAGTTTGTGATTAACTTTACTATAAAAATAGATTTTGGGGTGATTCTTTTTCCTGCTATTTAATATTACTGTGTCTTATCATTATATTCAAAAATAGTTTTTGTTATTTTAGTTTCTAACAAAAAAATCTTTATGATAATTCCTTTTGCTATTAAAGTTTCTAACAAAAAAAGTTCTTTATGAAAATTCATTTTGCTTTTAATTATTTGAACAGAAAATACTTTGATAATTTTAGTTGCATAAATTTTAGTTGATTCCTTTTGCTATTAGAGTTTCATTAAAGTTTTCTAGTTCATTCTTTTTTCTATTAGAGTTTCATTAAAGTTTTCTAGTTCATTCTTTTAGTTTATTATTTTTGCTATCAGAGTTTCATAAAAGTTGAGAGGGTTACGGCAAAAACTTGATGCACTTCGTGTACAAAATGGACAATCTCTTTCGAAGTATCAGGGTTTCGGACGAAAACTCATCTGTCACAAAGGGATTTCATTTTTTTGAACTTATTTGAACTCCAAACTTTTTGTGTGTTCAAAATGAACCATTCAAAGCCACATCATCAATTTTCAACCCTTTCTAACTTCATCTGTTATTTTTCATGCATTTACTGATTTTTTATAGCTAAATGACCCTGAAATTGAAAAGCACTTCAGATGAACTCTGAAGAGGTTGAAATTTGGCATGGTATCATCATTTCACCCACATAGCATGTGCTAAAAAGTTGAGAGGGTTACGGCAAAAACTAGATGCACTTCATGTACAAAATGGACAATCTCTTTCGAAGTATCAGGGTTTCGGACGAAAACTCATCTGTTACAAAGGGATTTCATTTTTTGAACTTATTCGAACTCCAGATTTTTTTGTGTGTTCAAAATGAACCATTCAAAGCCACTCATCAATTTTCAACCACCCTTTCTGACTTCATCTGTTATTTTTCATTCAATGCATTTACTGATTTTTTTGAGCTAAATGACCCTGAAATTGAAAAGCACTTCACATGAACTCTGAAGAGGTTGAAAATTGGCATGATATCATCATTTCACCCACATAGCATGTGCTAAAAAGTTGAGAGGGTTACGACAAAAACTGGATGCACTTCGTGTACAAAATGGACAATCTCTTTCGAAATATCAGGGTTTCGGACAAAAACACATCTGTTACAAAAGGGATTTCATTTTTTTAAACTTATTTGAACTCCATACTTTTTGTGTGTTCAAAATGAACCATTCAAAGCCATATCATCAATTTTCAACCCTTTCTGACTTCATCTGTTATTTTTCGCGCATTTACTGATTTTTTTGAGCTAAATGACCCTGAAATTGAAAAGAACTTCAGATGAACTCTGAAGAGGTTGAAAATTGGCATGGTATCATCATTTCACCCACATAGCATTGTGCTAAAAAGTTGAGAGGGTTACGGCAAAAACTGGATGCACTTCGTGTACAAAATGGACAATCTCTTTCGAAGTATAAGGGTTTCGGACGAAAACTCATATGTTACAAAGGGATTTCATTTTTTTGAACTTATTTGAACTCTAGACTTTTTGTGTGTTCAAAATGAACATTCAAAGCCACATCATCAATTTTCACCCTTTCTGACTTCATCTTTATTTTCATGCATTTACTATTTTTTGAGCTAAATGACCTGAAATTGAAAAAGCACTTTCAGATGAACTCTGAAGAGGTTGAAATTGGCATGGTATCATCATTTCACACATAGCATGTGCTAAAAAGTTGAGAGGGTCTACGGCAAAAACTGGATGCACTTCTGTACAAATGGACAATCTCTTTCGAAGTATCGGGTTCGCGACAAAACTCATCTGTTACAAAGGGATTTCATTTTTTGAACTTATTTGAACTCCAGCTTTTTGTGTGTTCAAAATGAACCATTCAAAGCCAATCATCAATTTTCAACCCTTTCGACTTCTCTGTTATTTTTCATGCATTTACTGTTTTTTTGAGCTAAATGACCCTGAAATTGAAAAGACTTCAGATGAACTCTGAAGAGGTTGAAAATTGGCATTATCATCATTTCACCCACATAGCATGTGCTAAAAAGTTGAGAGGGTTACGGCAAAAACTGGATGCACTTGTACAAAATGGACAATCTCTTTCGAAATATCAGGGTTTCGGACAAAAACTCATCTGTTACAAGAGGATTTCATTTTTTTGAACTTATTTGAACTCCAATTTTTGTGTGTTCAAAATGAACCATTCAAAGCCACATCATCAATTTTCAACCTTTCGACTTCATCTGTTATTTTCATGCATTTACTGATTTTTTTGACTAAATGACCCTGAAATTGAAAAGCACTTCACATGAACTCTGAAGAGGTTGAAATTGGCATGGTATCATCATTTCACCCCACATAGCATGTGCTAAAAAGTTGAGAGGGTTACGGCAAAAACTGATGCACTTCGTGTACAAATGGACAATCTCTTTCGAAGTATCAGGGTTTCGGACGAAAACTCATCTGTTACAAAGGGATTTCATTTTTTAAACTTATTTGAATCCAGACTTTTTGTGTGTTCAAAATGAACCATTCAAAGCCACATACAATTTTCAACCCTTTCTGACTTCATCTGTTATTTTTCATGCATTTACTGATTTTTTTGAGCTAAATGACCCTGAAATTGAAAAGCACTTCACATGAACTCTGAAGAGGTTGAAAATTGGCATGATCATCATTCACCCACATAGCAGTGCTAAAAAGTTGAGAGGGTTAGGCAAAAATGATGCACTTCGTGTACAAAATGGACAATCTCTTTCGAATATCAGGGTTTCGGACAAAACTCATCTGTTACAAAGGGATTTCATTTTTTTAACTTATTGAACTCCAGACTTTTTGTGTGTTCAAAATGAACCATTCAAAGCCAATCTCATTTCAACCCTTTCTGACTTCATCTGTTTATTTTTCATGCATTTACTGATTTTTTGAGCTAAATGACCTGAAATTGAAAAGCACTTCACGATGAACTCTGAAGAGGTTGAAAATTGGCATGTATCATCATTTCACCCACATAGCATGTGCTAAAAAGTTGAGAGGGTTACGGCAAAACTGGATGCACTTCGTGTACAAATGGACAATCTCTTTCGAAGTATCAGGGTTTCGGACAAAACTCATTGTTACAAAGGGATTTCATTTTTTAACTTATTTGAACTCCAGACTTTTGTGTGTTCAAAATGAACCATTCAAAGCCACATCATCAATTTTCAACCCTTTCTGACTTCAATCTTTATTTTTCATGCATTACTATTTTTTGAGCTAAATGACCCTGAAATTGAAAAGCACTTCAAGAACTCTGAAGAGGTTGAAATTGGCATGTATCATCATTTCACCACATAGCATGTGCTAAAAAGTTGAGAGGGTACGGCAAAAACGGATGCACTTCTGTACAAATGGACAATCTTTTCGAATATCAGGGTTTCGGAAAAAACTCATCTGTACAAAGGGATTTCATTTTTTTAACTTATTTGAACTCCAGACTTTTTGTGTGTTCAAATGAACCATTCAAAGCCACATCATAATTTTCAACCTTTCTGACTTCATCTTTTATTTTTCATGCATTTAACTGATTTTTTTTGAGCTAAAGACCCTGAAATTGAAAAGCACTTCATGAACTCTGAAGAGGTTGAAAATTGGCATGTATCATCATTCACCCACATAGCATGTGCTAAAAAGTTGAGAGGGTTACGGCCAAAAACTGGATGCACTTCGTGTACAAAATGGACATCTCTTTCGAAATATCAGGGTTTCGGCAAAAACTCATCTTTACAAGGGATTTCATTTTTTTAATTATTGAACTCCAACTTTTTGTGTGTTCAAAATGAACATTCAAAGCCACATCATCATATTTCAACCTTTTGACTTCATCTGTTATTTTTCATGCATTACTGATTTTTTTGAGCTAAAGACCCTGAAATTGAAAAGCACTCACATGAATCTGAAGAGGTTGAAATTGGCATGGATCATCATTTCACCCCACATAGCATGTGCTAAAAAGTTGAGAGGGTTACGGCAAAAAACTGATGCACTTCGTGTACAAAATGGACAATCTCTTTCGAATATCAGGGTTTCGAACAAACTCAACTGTACAAAGGATTTCATTTTTTAACTTATTGAACTCCAACTTTTTGTGTGTTAAAATGAACCATTCAAAGCCACATCATCAATTTAAACCTTTTGACTTCATCATTTATTTTTCATGCATTTACCGATTTTTTTGAGCTAATGACCCTGAAATTGAAAAGCACTTCACATGAACTCTGAAGGGTTGAAAATTGGCATGACATCTCATTTCACCCACATAGCATGTGCTAAAAAGTTGAGAGGGTTACGGCAAAAACTGGATGCACTTCTGTACAAAATGGACAATCTTTTCGAAGTATCAGGGTTTCAGACGAAAAATCATGTTACAAAGGGATTTCATTTTTTTAAACTTATTTGAATCCCAGACTTTTTGTGTGTGTCTAAAAGAACCATTCAAAGCCAATCTCAATTTTCAAGCCCTTTCTGATATCATCTGTTTTTCATGCATTTACTGATTTTTTTGAGCTAATGACCCTGAAATTGAAAAGCACTTCACATGAACTCTAAGAGGTTGAAAATTTGCATGATATCATCATTTCACCCACATAGCATGTGCTAAAAAGTTGAGAGGGTACGGCAAAAACTGGATGCACTCGTGTTCAAAAAGGACATCTCTTTAGAATATCGGGTTTCGACAAAAATCATCTGTTACAAAGGGATTTCATTTTTTTAAACTTATTTGAACTCCAGACTTTTTGTGTGTTATAAAAACCATTCAAAGCCAACATCATCAATTTTCAACCCTTTCTGATTCATCTGTTTTTTCATGCATTACTATTTTTTGAGCTAAATGACGAAATTGAAAAGCACTTCAATGAACTCTGAAGAGGTTGAAAATTGGCATGGTATCATCATTTCACCCACATAGCATGTGCTAAAAAGTTGAGAGGGGTTACGGCACAAAACGGAGCAACTTCGTGTACAAAAGGACAATTCTTTCGAATATCAGGGTTTCGCAACAAACTCATCTTGACAAGGGATTTCATTTTTTGAACTTATTTGAACTCAGACTTTTGTGTGTTAAAATGAACCATTCAAAGCCACATCAATATTTTCAACTTTCTGACTTCATCTGTTATTTTTCATGCATTTACTGATTTTTTGAGCTAAATGACCCTGAAATTGAAAAGCACTTCACATGAACTCTGAAGAGGTTGAAAATTGGCATGATATCATCATTTCACCCACATAGCATGTGCTAAAAAGTTGAGAGGGTTACGGCAAAAACTGGATGCACTTCGTGTACAAATGGACAATCTCTTTGAAATCAGGGTTTCGGACAAAAACTATCTTTACAAAGGGATTTCATTTTTTAAACTTATTTGAACTCCAACTTTTTGTGTTCAAAATGAACCATTCAAAGCCACATCATATATTTTCAAACCTTTCTGACTTCATTGTTATTTTTCATGCATTTAATGATTTTTTGGCTAAATGACCTGAAATTGAAAAGCACTTCACATGAACTCTGAAGAGGTTGAAAATTGGCATGATATCATCATTTCACCCCACTAGCATGTGCTAAAAAGTTGAGAGGGTTACGGCAAAAACTGGATGCACTCGTGTACAAATGGACAATCTCTTTCGAATATCAGGGTTTCGGACAAAACTCATCTTTACAAAGGGATTTCATTTTTTAAACTTATTGAACTCCATACTTTTTGTGTTCAAATGAACCATTCAAAGCCACATCATCAATTTTCAACCTTTCTGACTCATCTGTTATTTTCATGATTTACTGATTTTTTGAGCTAAATGACCCTGAAATTGAAAAGCACTTCAGATGAACTCTGAAGGGTTGAAAATTGGCATGTACTATCATTTCACCCACATAGCATGTGCTAAAAAGTTGAGAGGGTTACGGCAAAAACTGGATGCACTTCGTGTACAAAAGGACAATCTTTCGAGTATCAGGGTTTCAGACGAAAATCATCTGTTACCAAGGGATTTCATTTTTTTAACTTTATTGAACTCCAGACTTTTTGTGGGTTCAAAAGAACCATTCAAAGCCACATCATCAATTTCAAGCCTTTCTGACTTCATCTGTTTTTTTCATGCATTTACATGATTTTTTGAGCTAAATGACACTGAAATTGAAAACACTTCACATGAACTCTGAAGAGGTTGAAAATTGGCATGATATCATCATTTTCACCCACATAGCATGTGCTAAAAAGTTGAGAGGGGTACGGCAAAAACTGGATGCACTTCGTGTTCAAAACGGAACATCTCTTTCGAAATATCAGGGTTTCGGACAAAAACTCATCTGTTACAAAGGGATTTCATTTTTTTAAACTTATTTGAACTCCAGACTTTTTGTGTGTTAATGAACCATTCAAAGCCACATCATCAATTTTCAACCCTTTTGACTTCATCTGTTATTTTTCATGCATTACTAATTTTTTGAGCTAAATGACCCTGAAATTGAAAAGCACTTCAGATGAACTCTGAAGAGGTTGAAAATTGGCATGGTTCATCATTTCACCCACATAGCAGTGCTAAAAAAGTGAGAGGGGTACGGCAAAAACTGGATGCACTTCTGTACAAAATGGACATTCTCTTTCGAAGTATCAGGGTTCGGACGAATACTCATCGTTACATAGGGATTTCATTTTTTTGAACTTATTTGAACTCCAGACTTTTTGTGTGTCAAAATGAACATTCAAAGCCACATCATGAATTCTCAAGCCTTTCTGACTTCATCTGTTATTTTCATGCATTTACTGATTTTTTTGAGCTAAATGAACCTGAAATTGAAAAGCACTTCACATGACTCTGAAGAGGTTGAAAATTGGATGATATCATCATTTCACCACATAGCATGTGCTAAAAAGTGAGAGGGTTACGGACAAAAACTGGATGCACTTCGTGTACAAAATGGACAATCTCTTTCGAAATACAGGGTTTCGGACAAAAACTCATCTGTTACAAAGGGATTTCATTTTTTTAACTTATTTGAAATCCAGACTTTTGTGTGTTCAAAATGAACCATTCAAAGCCAATCATCAATTTTAACCTTCTGACTTCATCTGTTATTTTTTCAATGCATTTACTGATTTTTTGAGCTAATGACCCTGAAATTTGAAAGCACTTCACATGAAATCTGAAGAGGTTGAAAATTTGGCATTGTATCTCATGTCACCACAAGATGTGCCTAAAAAGTGAGAGGAGGTTACGGCAAAAAACTTGAGCTGCACTTCGTGTACAAAATGGACAATCTCTTTCGAAGTATCAGGGTTTCAGACGAAAACTCATCTGTTACAAAGGGATTTCATTTTTTTAAACTTATTTGAACTCCAGACTTTTTGTGTGTTCTAAAAGAACCATTCAAAGCCATATCATCAATTTTCAAGCCTTTCTGACTTCATCTGTTTTTTTTCATGCATTTACTGATTTTTTGAGCTAAATGACCCTGAAATTGAAAAGCACTTCACATGAACTCTGAAGAGGTTGAAAATTGGCATGATATCATCATTTCACCCACATAGCATGTGCTAAAAAGTTGAGAGGGGTACGGCAAAAACTGGATGCACTTCGTGTTCAAAACGGACAATCTCTTTCGAAATATCAGGGTTTCGGACAAAAACTCATCTGTTACAAAGGGATTTCATTTTTTTTAAACTTATTTGAACTCCAGACTTTTTGTGTGTTAATGAACCATTCAAAGCCACATCATCAATTTTCAACCCTTTCTGACTTCATCTGTTATTTTTCATGCATTTACTAATTTTTTGAGCTAAATGACCCTGAAATTGAAAAGCACTTCAGATGAACTCTGAAGAGGTTGAAAATTGGCATGGTATCATCATTTCACCCACATAGCATGTGCTAAAAAGTTGAGAGGGTTACGGCAAAAACTGGATGCACTTCGTGTACAAAATGGACATTCTCTTTCGAAGTATCAGGGTTTCGGACGAATACTCATCTGTTACATAGGGATTTCATTTTTTTGAACTTATTTGAACTCCAGACTTTTTGTGTGTTCAAAATGAACCATTCAAAGCCACATCATGAATTCTCAAGCCTTTCTGACTTCATCTGTTATTTTTCATGCATTTACTGATTTTTTTGAGCTAAATGACCCTGAAATTGAAAAGCACTTCACATGACTCTGAAGAGGTTGAAAATTGGTATGATATCATCATTTGACCCACATAGCATGTGCTAAAAAGTTGAGAGGGTTACGGCAAAAACTGGATGCACTTCGTGTACAAAATGCACAATCTCTTTCGAAGTATCAGGGTTTCGGACAAAAACTCATCTGTTACAAAGGGATTTCATTTTTTTGAACTTATTTGAAATCCAGACTTTTTGTATGCTCAAAATGAACCATTCAAAGCCATATCATCAATTTTCAACTCTTTCTAACTTCATCTGTCTTCACTTTTTCTTCGCTTGTGTCCTTTGCTTATTGCGCCGTAACCATGGATATTCTTCATCGCTTAACAGGGTGCTTGGGTCAGCCTTGACTTTGAAGGGAGGAATTTCATGAAACTTTTCATAATCTTCAGACATGTCTGTCTTACCCTCCACTCCCACGATGTCTCTTTTCCCTGAAAGAACTATGTGGCGCTTTGGCTCATCGTATGATGTATTCGCTTCCTTATCTTTTCTTTTTCTCGGTTTGGTAGACATGTCCTTCACAAAGAAAACCTGCGCCACATCATTGGCTAGGATGAATGGTTCGTCTGTGTACCCAAGATTGTTCAGATCCACTGTTGTCATTCCATAATGTGGCTCTACCTGTACCCCGCCTCCTGACAGATTGACCCATTTGCACTTAAACAAAGGGATCTTAAAATCATGTCCGTAGTCAAGTTCCCATATGTCCACTATGTAACCATAATATGTGTCCTTTCCCCTCTTGGTTGCTGCATCAAAGCGGACACCGCTATTTTGGTTGGTGCTCTTTTGATCTTGGGCGATCGTGTAAAATGTATTCCCATTTATCTCGTACCCTTTGTAAGTCAATACAGTCGAAGATGGTCCCCTGGACAACGAGTACAGCTCATCAGAAACAGTGTTGTCACCTCTGAGACGTGTTTCCAACCAACTGCTGAAAGTCCTGATGTGTTCACATGTAATCCAGTCGTCACACTGCTCCGGGTGTTTGGAGCGCAGAATGTTCTTGTGTTCATCGACATACGGGGTCACCAAGGCAGAGTTCTGTAGAACTGTGTAGTGTGCTTGAGACCAAGAATGCCCGTCCCTGCATATTATTGATTCCCCTCCTAGCGTGCCTTTTCCAGTCAGTCTCCCCTCATACCGCGATTGAGGGAGACCAATCTTCTTAAGGTCAGGAATGAAGTCAACACAAAACCCAATGACATCCTCTGTTTGATGGCCCATGGAGATGCTTCCGTCAGGCCTAGCGCGGTTACAGACATATTTCTTTAGGACTCCCATGAACCTCTCAAAGGGGAACATATTGTGTAGAAATACGGGGCCCAGAACGACAATCTCGTCGACTAGATGAACTAGGACGTGCGTCATGATATTGAAGAAGGATGGTGGGAACACCAGCTCGAAACTGACAAGACATTGCGCCACATCACTCCTTAGCCTTGGTATGATTTCTGGATCGATCACCTTCTGAGAGATTGCATTGAGGAATGCACATAGCTTCACAATGGCTAATCGAAAGTTTTCCGGTAGAAGCCCCCTCAATGCAACCGGAAACAGTTGCGTCATAATCACGTGGCAGTCAAGAGACTTTAGGTTCTGGAACTTTTTCTCTGCCATATTTATTATTCCCTTTATATTCGACGAGAAGCCAGATGGGACCTTCATACTGAGCAGGCATTCAAAGAAGATTTCCTTCTCTTCTTTGGTAAGAGCGTAGCTGGCAGGACCTTCATACTGCTTTGGAGGCATGCCATCTTTTTCGTGCCAACGTTGCAGGTCCTCCCGTGCCTCCGGTGTATCTTTCGTCTTTCCATACACGCCCAAGAAGCCTAGAAGGTTCACGCAAAGGTTCTTTGTCACGTGCATCACGTCGATTGAAGAGTGGACCTCTAGGTCTTTCCAGTAGGGTAGGTCCCAAAATATAGATTTCTTCTTCCACATGGGAGCGCATCCCTCAGAGTCATTCGGAACAGATAGTCCGCCGGGACTCTTTCCAAAGACTACGTGTAAATCAGTGACCATAGCAAGTACGTGATCACCGGTATGCATGGCGGGCTTCTTCCGGTGATCTGCCTCGCCTTTGAAATGCTTGCCTTTCTTTCGACATTGATGGTTGGTCGGAAGAAATCGACGATGCCCCAGGTACACATTCTTCCTGCATTTGTCCAGGTATATACTTTCGGTGTCAGTTCAATAGTGCGTGCATGCGTGGTATCCCTTGTTTGTCTGTCCTGAAAGGTTACTGAGAGCAGGCCAATCATTGATGGTTACAAACAGCAACACATGCAGGTCAAATTCCTCCTGTCTGTGCTCATCCCACACACGTACACCGTTTCCATTCCACAGCTGTAAAAGTTCTTCAACTAATGGCCTTAGGTACACATCAATGTCGTTGCCGGGTTGCTTAGGGCCTTGGATGAGTACTGGCATCATAATGAACTTCCGCTTCATGCACAGCCAAGGAGGAAGGTTATAGATACATAGAGTCACAGGCCAGGTGCTGTGATTGCTGCTCTGCTCCCCGAAAGGATTAATGTCATCCGCGCTTAAACCAAACCATACGTTCCTTGGGTCACCTGCAAACTCAGCCCGGTACTTTCTCTCGATTTTTCTCCACTGTGACCCGTCAGCGGGTGCTCTCAACTTCCCGTCTTTCTTACGGTCCTCTCTGTGCCATCGCATCAACTTGGCATGCTCTTTGTTTCTGAACAGACGTTTCAACCGTGGTATGATAGGAGCATACCACATCACCTTGGCAGGAACCCTCTTCCTGGGGGGCTCGCCGTCAACATCACCAGGGTCATCTCGTCTGATCTTATACCACAATGCACCGTATACCGGGCATGCGTTCAAATCCTCGTACGCACCGCGATACAGGATGTAGTCATTAGGGCATGCATGTATCTTCTGCACCTCCAATCCTAGAGGGCAGACGACCTTCTTTGCTGCGTACGTACTGTCGGGCTATTCGTTATCCTTTGGAAGCTTCTTCTTCAATATTTTCAGTAGCTTCTCAAATCCTTTGTCAGACACAGCATTCTCTGCCTTCCACTGCAGCAATTCCAGTACGGTACCGAGCTTTGTGTTGCCATCTTCGCAATTGGGGTACAACCCTTTTTGGTGATCCTCTAACATGCGATCGAATTTCAGCTTCTCCTTTTCACTTTCGCACTGTCTCCTTGCATCAACAATGACCCGGCGGAGATCATCATCGGGCACATCGTCTGGTTCCTCTTGATCTTCAGCTTCCCCCGTAGCAGCATCACCGTATTCAGGGGGCACATAGTTGTCATCGTCCTCTTCTTCTTTGCTGTCTTCCATCATAACCCCTATTTCTCCGTGCCTGGTCCAAACATTATAGTGTGGCATGAAACCATTCTCAAGCAGGTGGGTGTGAAGGATTTTCCGGTCAGAGTAAGACTTCGTATTCCCACATATAGGGCATGGACAACACATAAAACCATTCTGCTTGTTTGCCTCAGCCACTTCGAGAAAATTATGCACGCCCTTAATGTACTCGGAGGTGCGTCTGTCACCGTACATCCATTGCCGGTTCATCTGCGTGCATTATATATAATTAAGTGTGTAAAAAACCATTACAAAACATCATGAATAGATAAGTGACCAAATTAATTGAATTTCATCATCACATTAAAACCAAAGTACATACATAGTTCTCATTGAACAACATATAGCTCTCCAGAGCATCTAATTTAACCATACATTGAAACTATGTAAAACATTTCAATGCAACAACAAATGCGATCATAATCGCAACCAAGGTAACAATTGATCCAACGGCATAATGATACCAAGCCTCGGTATGAATGACATATTTTCTATACTTTCTAATCTTGAAGCGCATTGCATCCATCTTAATCTTGTGATCATTGACGACATCCGCAACATGCAACTCCAATATCATCTTCTCCTCCTCAATTTTTTTCTCTCGACAATAGGGTTGGTTGGAATTTCCGGTTCACATACCTCCTAGACAAAAAAATCTATGTCACGTTGGTCGGCATAATTGTCATAAACAATAAATGAACCAAATAGTTATAAAATATAATATATACCACATCCGAATCATAGACAGGACGAGGGCCGACGGGGGCGGATACCAAAACCATCGTACTATATAATAACAAACAATAATAAAAGTAAGAAAATTAGACAAGTATCTATCTAAATCATACAAGTAAGAATTTTTTTCTTTTAGAAAGAAGATAAGAACAAGAGGCTCACCACGGTTATGCCGGCGACGAGATCGGCGCGGGCGATCGACGGCGGTGAAGACGGGGACGGGACGTGACGGACCGCTAAACCTAGACAAATCTTGAGGAAAATGAAGCTTGAAGGTCGAGCTTCGAGAGGAGAAAGCTTAACTAGTGTGGCTCGGGCATTTCATCAAACACCTCATGTGCATAGGAGGTGAACTAGAGCACCACAAAGCTCTCCCCTCGCTGGCCAGAAAAAACAGAGCAGTGTGGAGTGCTCTGCTATCCGGCGATGGGGTATATATAGCCACCTCATTGGTCCCGGTTCATGCGTGGAACCGGGACTAAAGGCCCTCCTTCTGTCCCGGTTCAAGCCACGAACCGGGACCAATGGATCTGGGCCAGGAGCGAGACCCATTGGTCCCGGTTCGTGCCAGGAACCGGGACAAATGGGTCCAGACGAACCGGGACCAATGCCCACGAGGCCCCGGCCGGCCCCCTGGGCGCATGAACCGGGACGTATGCCCCCCATGGGTCCCGGTTCGTGACTGAACCGGGACTAATGGGCTGGGCTGGCCCGAACCAAAGCCCTGTTTTCTACTAGTGTGGGACAAATGGGCCTCTGGAACCGGGACAAATGGGCCTTTTTCTACTAGTGATGTCATGTGTGATCTTACTTATATAAACTTAAAAGTCACATGAATTGCTCAACTTGATGTGTGAACTGATCATATGCATTGTTTAAATGCTAACCTTAACATACAAATACGAACTTGCACTGTCGTTGCATACAACCTGTATGAGATGGATGATAGAAACTTCACTTACTACCAAAAATCTTATTTTAACATGGGTGGAACTCATTGCCATGGAGCTAATAATCCAATTTATTTTAGTACTCCCAAAACATGGCTATATATGAATGTGAACATCATGGTACAACAGTCCAAAAGGAGCAGCATGGAGTCAATTTTTCATAGCTCTTGTAATTACTCTAGGAGCTCCAAATACCAGCCAAGGCATGAGAAAAGAAGCCTATTCTCACATAGCATTTGAACAAACATCTGCCTGACATTTGTACTGGAAAAACAAACTGCGGCTTCCTTGTCCCTCAATGACCCACATGAAAAATACTACAATCACATGAGATTTTCTTGAACTAATACCATATCTCATTATTATATGTTGTGCTCTAATTAGGAACTTCTTTTAGTAAAAAATACGATAAAAAGTCATGTGGTGGGGAAGGAGAAAACTAAACAGGGTCAACTAATTGGAGAAGTTGTACGTACCTTCAGTATGAAGGTGATTAGAGGTTGTATCCAACACATTGCCATGTCTGTATGTGTGTTGATTAATAGATTAGGCTATTGTAGACCTCCAATGGTGCTTAATACCTGCATGGAGTGTCTCTGAGGACTACTGCATGTGCATCGGCCGTTAAAAACAGTCAAGCATTATCATGCGAACTAACAAAAAGAATGATCTGATGCATATTGTTACTATCTTTTGAATAATCGCGGTACCTACCACTGGTATAGATATACATAAAATGCATCTAATACTTTTTTTTGGCAAACACATGCATCTAATACGTGATCCCCAGTTTCATCCATAAACAGCAAGGGAGATAAATCTGTACATCGAGAAGGAGGGAGTACCATGTTATGACTCATGAGTGTCAAACTGTCAACCACATAAACAGAGATGGATAATGGCCGCTGTTGCCATGTTTCTCCGGCAGTACAGCCGGGGTCAATCATAGCAGCAATCATGGAGAAAATATGTACTCTTCTGCAGCAGATATCTCACGGTGGTTCATCTCACATTCTCCAAGAAAAACTGGAGAAGATCGCCCGGATCTCAAAGTCCATCCACCCAGATGGCATCTCCACACCTGTTCGTAGACCCGTAGGCCAGGAACTTGTTGCCTTGTCGCCATGGCGCGCCACTACACGATGGTGCACGCCTCACGGTGATGCAGCATCGTCGTCCGCCAGCAGCAACTCCTGGCGCAAGGTAGGTACGGGCCGCAACTCATGCTCCCTTCCTCCCTCCAACACGCGGCTGCAATCCTGTAGGTTCCAGCATAGGTGCTCCGCCCACGTCGAGTTGCAGACTACTGTCCGCGGCACTACCATGACTAAAGTTGATTTGATTCCTTGCCGACATGATCCTGCTAGATGCTTGCACATAGTTCCTCCAGCGAGAAGGTTGGCTTGGTTGACCTGAACACAGTCGCACGGGCTTCCTGATTAAACGTCCACTCGATCAATCTTTGCGGGTTAATTTATCCAAATATTTTGTGAGATTGTGGCAGAGAAAAGAGGTAGATGAGGGTGTGCTTCCTGTGTGATCTCGAGCCTAGGGCCAACATCGCGACTTGGAGAGAGAAAGGAGAGATTGGGGACAGATTGATTTTTTCCATAGGGGAAGAAGACCCACGAACTGGACTCTATCGGGGTCAGATTGATTTTTTTTTTTTCACAGGGAAGAAGACCAACGAATTGGACTCTTGGTGGGAATAATTAGCGTGAAACATCTCAACTGTTCATCTTTTGATCCAACGGTAATTATTGATTTAACTGTGAGGATTAACGTGATGTCTCGTATGGTGCCTCCAATTAGTAGATACTAGTCGTCGACCCGTGCATCCGCACGGGCTAGTTAGATGACATATTATCTTTTTGTCATTTTATATTTCACTTGACATGTTACATGTATGTAATATAAAAAAATTATCTGTAGTGTAACCCATAGATTAATATTTTCTAAGATTCTTTGCATATAACAATTACAACATCTGGCAATATATGGAATACGCTACAAAAGCCAGGAAAGTAACTTGGAACATGGGAAAAGAATATATACATTGTTGTAAAAAACATGACAACTAATTAGTTTTCCATGGACATGACTCAAACAATATATGGAAATGTTTATTTCGAATAGCTCTAGAAAAGGACTTTAGGAAATGTTAGGAGATAACACCATGAGAATGAGGCCATAATTCAACTTACACTTAGTCAACGTATTTTGTATACCTGAAAGTAAGCATATCATTTGTCTTCTATTGTACTATCCGATGGGTAAATGGTCATTGGATATCATTAGAAACATCATTAGATGAATAAATTCAAACAATAGTAAAACATATATATATCTCAGGAAGTCAGGATCATGATATATACACAATTTGGAGAATACTCCAGTCATGATATATTGGAGAATGAAGAATAGTTAGTAAATTAAGTAGTACTATTGGCATAAAAAGAAGTCTCAAATCAGATTACACTTTCAGTTTAGGGTCCATAAGCAATATACATTTCAATTGCTAGATAGCAGTAGGAATACATGCTTTCGATTTTTACTATATGCATCTGAACGAAGCACCTCTGAAAACATTATATTTTGGCGTGGAAGTTCAGAAGTCCGATACGGTATAAATCACACGTTGATGAGGTCATGCGTCTGACTGCTAATTGTTGACTAATGGCAAAGATTATTATCAAGTGTTACATGGTGCAAATTATGACCTCCAAAACCTAAAAAGTTTATTAGTAGGACTGCTGAAATATCAATTTGAAGGCTTGGAAAGAGCCTTGCTACAAAAAACACAATGACAGTATAGAAGCTAAGGAGAAGGATGGGACATAAGGAGAATAACCCCATAGCGGACGTGACGCTAATGAGAAGGTTCACTGGTGGGATGATGCTATGGCACCACCATCTAGTTGACAACATGGCGTACTTTTTTCACAGTAGAGCAATTTACACATTGATAGATAAGCATCTCTTGTTCTACATTGCAAGTGCTAACGCTAACAAAGTGCTAGAAACGGTTATGATTTAATCCAAGGAAATAGATGAAGTAGCCAAATGAAATATACCCATCACGTGACATTAGACGGCTCTAGGCTTTCTTGCTGTGTGAAATTGAATAAGGCAATCTTCCATGACTCGATCCATCTTGTACGGCTACATGGTGCGTGCATCATGTACAGTAAGATTGGAAACTCACTGTGCTGATGTAGTGATTTGCATGCAGTGAATACAACCGGAAAAGAGTACGAAGCTAGAGGAATACGCAACAGTGACTGTGTGTATTTCGCATTAGCTAGACGAAGCTGAAGGAGTGCAAGAAAAAGTATGAGCGTACATGTGTCCTGTGTTATTTTAGAATCGATCCGGGCATCCAGCAGCCTGCTTCTAAAGCAAGATGATGTACTTGAGCGTCTCTGTGGTATCAATCCACCATGTACGTGTGTTTGATACACCGCCAAAAGTACCGTCCGACAGTACTCACCAAAAATATTCAGCGTATTTGGTACCTCGCCAACAGAGGATAAGCTGTGGCTGCTGCTGCTGCGGGCTTGCAAGTTAAAGTTGATTTAAGGTTGGAGTCTTACTTTTGTAATTTGCTGATGAGCCGATGCACAGAACGGTCGATGAAACGCACCACATCTCGTCGACGACGGCGGCAGTGTGGCATCTGTGCGTTGCTTAAAGGACTGGATGGATGCCAGGATTGGAACCCTCGTCGCCAACAGCGGCATTAAGAAACCGATCTGGATGCGACGGATGGACACTGCAGGCAGCGGCGGAAGAAGATTTCCCTTCCAAAAGAAGGGCAAAGGGTCATGG
Organism: Thinopyrum elongatum; assembly: GCA_011799875.1. NCBI lineage: Eukaryota > Viridiplantae > Streptophyta > Magnoliopsida > Poales > Poaceae > Thinopyrum > Thinopyrum elongatum. Next base: position 42,940,459 of record CM022302.1, read on the forward strand.
CAACGTAGATGGGAGACGTAACTGAGTACCGTCGGCCAACACCAAGATTAGGAAGTTGGATGCTGGCTAGGCTAGAGGACTTGATTTGCTTCACGAATTAGAAGAGGAAGGGTGACGGCTAGGTTATACAACGTGGGAGTTCGGTGCAGCAAGGCAAGGATTTTAGGTTTGATTTTTACGTTTTAACTGGGATCCTCAAAGTCAATTGTTTCTAAAAAAAATCTAATCAAAGATCAGATATTTCTTTCCCTCGAAAAAAAGGCCTGTTTTTTTATTGAGCACATCAAAGATCAGATCTGAATTTTTTTTATGGGATCAGATCTGAACTTCTTAAATTTTATGTGGGAGGGACTAACATGGTTGGGTCTGGTTTTTTTTAAGATACACGTGGTTGGCTTAGTTTTTTTTTCCGAGATAGACCTGGTTGGGTCAAGTTTACGTGTAGCTTGGGCCAGTTTGGGTCTTTTATTTTCCCTACAACAGTAACGTTAATCGTAGGGCTAAAATAGATCTATTAAATAGATCAGACGGTTAAGATATTTTTAATGATATGGATTAACATGGAAGCTCGTATGATGCATCCGATTAGTAAATTTAAGATATAAGATATATATATACTAGTCGCCGACCCGTGCAAGTGCACGGCTAGTATCATATGGGAAGTCAAAATTCGTTCATATTTAACTATCTTAGAATTTTATCTCATTAGCATTTTTCAAGAATTATATATAGTGTATTTTCATTTACTTTTATCTTTAATTATGGACTACCAAATAAAGGTAGTTTGGAATTTTTTACCTTTACAATGTCGTTGGAAAAATGAGCAGTAAGAATCGGTTATTTCGCCAGGTTTTTAACTCCAAAATGTCATCTAGTCCTGATGCCCATTGACAAAGAGAACAAAATAATTCTTCACCATCTGACTATGTGGAAGCATAATAATAAGATGATATTTTCGGGTGGAGTTGCAATTACAGCCAGACAACAACATCAATAGTCATATATGTACGAGTGAGGCGTTTTGGCTCCCAGGCTCATCTGCACCCGCGCTGAATAAAAAATTCAAAACAAATAGTAGAAAAAATTCAAAAAAAACCAATTTTTTTGGCATGGTAGATAATTTGGTGTGTGATGTCCGTTCCAAATTTAAAATCATTTGGACATCTGAGTAGCTCTCGGCAAAAAAGACAAATTTGAGGTCTGTTAAAAAGTGTACTGTTCATATACTGTTTTGACCCAATTTGTCTTTTTTGCTCGGAGCTACTCAAATGTCCAAATGCTCTGAAATTTGGAGCGCACCACACGCACCAAGTTATCTACCTTGCACAAAAAAATTTGGATTTTTCTGAATTTGTTTGAATTTTTTATGAATTGTTTCTTGACCGGGTGCAGATGAGCCCGGGCTCAGAATTGGATATTCCAATATGTACCACAAATGGTCCCATTGATTTGCTACACACAAAAATGAAGTATATTAGCTGGGTGGCCCTCTCTAAAGAACGCCGACCAAAAGAGAGTGCCAATTATCAATTATCTTTTGAATAAGACAATCGAACAATTGAATGATAGAAAATTTGCATATAGGAAGAAGTAGAAAACATATAAGGGCTAGAGAATATATGTTATAAGGTGTGCTTCCATACACACCATATAAAATTTTGTTTCTTCATGCTTACAACCATTCCGGGTTAAGGATACAAAAGAAAACCGCACATCTATATATTATTTATTTTAGCAATTTCTTGAAGTACAATATAATACATTTGACTTTCAGTTGAAATAATATGCTTTAATGTACACCATTGATTTGCATCAACCTTTCTAATATATTATTTAAGGGGCGTACCAATGAACATATCATAAGCTTATCGTCAATGAAGTTATCTTCTTGTTTCATGTCTATTTATGCACTTTGCTAGTCGTGTCACTCTAACTGTACGCACCGCGCGCGTTGTACTTCGAATATATATGAAACAGACAGAACACAAAGTTGTTACGCTGTCAATAGAGAACTGATACTCTAATCGTCTTAATGTGTAAATACACAAATCTCTCAATAAAATTGAAATGAAGAGAATGGTATCGTGATGAAACCATATGTTTCTGCTTAAGTTAATCATTGAGTTAAACGCCATAGGATGTGGACATACAATCAGTACATAACCCAAAAATAAAGTGCCGCTAGAATACACAAAACACAAAGAAAATCAAGCTGAAGACATTGCAGGAAATCAGATTAGGGGAGTTTGCCGATATAGTGAGGCTGCAAGGAGAAATATGAAACAACAATTAATTGACCATAAAATTGTACTTGAGAACATACACTTTTTTTTTTGAGATCATATGTAAACATATGTAATTAATTCAAAATAAATGATTCTAAAGATGTTCCAGACTTCGACTATAGAAATGCAAGCAAATGGCTAGTGCACATTAATAAGCCAATATACTGTGAAAGGATGGACTGACTGTACCATAAAATACCATCATGCGTTTACACATAATACATGCAGCTTAGCAGGCTAAATAGAATCACGTAAAGATCTTACAACTAAACAGGGAGATCTCTTTAATTCAAAAATAGGTACCTGCAGCGGGGAGTCTTGCCAAAGAATCGGCTCTTGTTCATCTAAATCAAGGTTAAGACATGTTGGAATAATCCTTGCAGCAAAGAACTCGTACAGGTTAGAATAAAGAAACTAAAATATTCGGATAAAGAAGCGATAGACTATGGAGGGGAGAACAAACCTCGAAAGAAACACTGAAAATGCACCAAACCAAAATGAGTAGAATCTGACCGAGAAGAAGAAATCAAATCCAAGTAGGAGAAAAATGATCTAACTGTTGCTTACTTTTCACCGTTCCTTTCAAATAGCCACCATCCGAATTCATTCAAGCACACTTGATGAGAAAAAAAGAAAAAAATTACCATTGCTTCCTCTATCATCTACTTGGTGCAAGAAGAAACATTAATAATTCTGGACGTGCAACAAATTTGTATGGGCAAACATGAGAGAGATTACTGTCGATTTTGTTTGCAGCGATAAGAAATCAATTGCCAACTATAAAACTGTTTAATCTGCAAACAACACAACAGCTACCGATTTAATGAGTATAAAAAATCAATATTATTCATTTGCAGCAATAAGAATCTGCAAGCATGTAGAAAATATATCTGCAGAATAATAGCTATTTTTTGGAGCCTATACCATGTAATGCACCATATGATAAACTACATTTAGGACCTTGAGCACTGGTTTGCAGCATATGTATAGTTAGCTTTTATACATGATTTTATCCTTTTTCAACTGTAAATCAGCAGAATCATCTGAATAGAAATAGCCCGTTCATAGCTACGTTCTCTAAACATTACCTGATACACATTGTGAGCAGGTCCAACAGTTACACGACTAAACTGAGGAGGGATTATTGTAACTGGCAGAGAAGAGGGTACGGTGCAAACGTTTATTGTATTGTGCTGAGAGGAGTAACGCATAAAGAATTAAAGATGGGGGTCGATCACATCCTCGTTATGTCGTAGACAACATAGTCAAGCTGTTGCTGCTTGCAAGGAAGAAATGCATGGTGGGCGTCTTGTTGTGGTTGCAGGCCATGCTGATCTTCAGCTGGCAGCACGTTCTTAGACCTTCCTTGATCAACTGTATGATACATCGGCAATTCATACTTATAGCTATGACATGAGATAAGTAGATAACAGAAAAAATAGATCAGCAGTTCGAAACTTACAGTAGAAGTAATTGAAGCATAGTAAAAGTAATTGGTCATTTCCTACAGCACGCTTGGGTTCCCCAGTAGCTTATAGCTAGATCGCCGTGAAACGCTAGAGTCATCCAGAGCTTGTCCTGGACATGTACGTGGCCGTGGCTGTTTCGGCTGGGGCATTGATGAGGAAGACCCTCAGCAGCTCGGAGTATGGCGGAGGAGAAGGACGGGCTGAGCTGCCACATAGCTGATCGGGAGGAGGCAGCCATGTAAGCAAATCAGTGGCAAAAACCTAACCAAGATCGATATTCAATCCGTGAAGAGCATGTAAACCGGATGTATTTCAGGGAGCACATCATGGGCACATGGGTGGACGCGCTGCAGCTGGAGTACCTCGGCAAAGCGTAATCAGTTCCTCTCATACCGATCGAACACCATTGCCCCCTCCTCCCCGTTCTATCTTCCATGTCCATTGCATCCTCGTCGGGTTAGATTGCCGTCGCCAGCATACAGCTGTAGATCGAGGCCACAACTCTTCTCTCCGGCTACCCCCGACGCCAACCCACATGCCACGTCCGACGGGTGGACGACAGCCAGAACAAAGTCCGGCGTGCAGCGCAGGATGGCTTCCCTCGCCGGCGCCCCCGCCCAATGCGGCTTCCTGTGTAGCCCGCATCACACCCAATGCTGCCTCCCTCGACAGCGCCCCCACCACTAGTAGAAAACAGGGCTTTGGTTGAGGCCAGGATAAGGGCATTGATACCGGTTCACCAGTCCCGGTTCGTGAGGCCAGGGCGCCGGCCGGGCCTCGGGGGCCATTGGTCCCGGTTCGTCTGACCCCTTTGGTCCCGATTTCAGACACGAACTAGGACCAATGGGCCTCGCTCCTGGCCCACAATCTTTAGTCCCGGCTGGTGGCTGGAACCGGGACCAAATGTAATCCTTTAGTCGCGGTTTTAGCCACCAACCAGGACCCCCGCCCCTGCCCGCGAGCAGAGCCACTGCTCTGTTTTTTTGGCCGGCTGTGGGAGAGTTTTGTGTTGCTCTAGCTCATCTCCTATGCACATGAGGTGTTCGATGAAATGCCCAAGCCACACTTAAGCTTTCTCCTCTCGAAGCTCCCTGTCCAAGTTCCATTTTCATCAAGATTTGTCTAGGTTTGGCGGTCCGTCCTGTCCCGTCCCCGTCCTCACCGCCGTCGATCGCCCGCGCCGATCTCGTCGCCGGCACCACCGTGGTGAGCCTCTTGTTTTTATCTTCTTTCTAAAAGAAAAAAATTCTTACTTGTATGATTTAGGTAGATACTTATATAATTTTCTTACTTTTATTATTGTTTGTTATTATATAGTGCGATGGTTTTGGTATCCGCCCCCGTCGGCCCTCGTCCTGTCTATGATTCGGATGTGGTATATATTATCTTTTATAACTATTTGTTTCATTTAGTGTTTATGACAATTATGCCGACCAACGTGACATAGATGTTTCTATCTAGGAGGTATGTAAACCGGAAATTCCAACCGACCCTCTTGTTGAGAGGTTAAATTTAGTTGAAAAATAAACAATTACTTGAAGAAAAAATTGAAAAGAATTGAGGACGAGAAGGTGGAATTGGAGTTGCATGTTACGGATATCGTCGATGATCACAAGATCAAGATTGATAAAATGCGCTTGAAGAATAGAAAGATTAAAAAATATGCCATTCATACTGAGGCTTGGTATCATTATGCCATTGAATCAATTGTTACCATAGTTACGATTATGATCGCATTTGTTGTTGCATTGAAATGGTTTACATAGTTTCAATGTATGTTTTAATTAGATGCTCTAGAGAGCTATATGTTGTTCAATGAGAACTATGTATGAACTTTATTTATTTATTTTTTCAGTAATAACATTTGATCAGTACTGTACTTTGGTTTTAATGTGATGATGAACTTCTATTAATTTGGTCACTTCTCTACTCATGATGTTTTGTAATGGTTTTTGACACACTTAATTATATATAATGCACGCAGATGAATCGACAATGGATGTACGGTAACAGACGCACCTCCGAGTACATTAAGGGCGTGCATAATTTTCTCGAAGTGGCTGAGGCAAACAAGCAGAATGGTTTTATGTGTTGTCCATTCCCTAGATGTGAGAATACGAAGTCTTACTCTGACTCGAAAACCCTTCACCCTACACCTGCTTGAGAAGGGTTTCATGCCACACTATAATGTTTGGACCAAGCACGGAGAAAGAGGGATTATGATGGAAGACAACGAAGAAGAAGAAGATGATGAAAACTATGTGCCCCCTGAATACGGTGATGCTGCAACAGGGGAAGCTGAAGAACAAGAGGAACCAGACGATGTGCCCGATGATGATCTTCGCCGGGTCATTGTTGATGCAAAGAGACAATGCGAAAGTGAAAAGGAGAAGTTGAAGTTTGATCGCATGTTAGAGGATCACAAAAAAGGGTTGTACCCAAATTGCGAAGATGGCAACACAAAGCTCGGTACCACACTAGAATTGCTGCAATGGAAGGCAGACAATGGTGTATCTGACAACGAATTTGAGAAGCTACTGAAAATATTGAATAAGAAGCTTCCAAAGGATAATGAATTGCCCAACAGTACGTACGGAGCAAAGAAGGTTCTATGCCCTCTAGGATTGGAGGTGCAGAAGATACATGCATGCCCTAATGACTGCATCCTCTACTACGATGCGTACGAGGATTTGAACGCATGCCGGTATGCGGTGCATTGCGGTATAAGATCAGACGAGATGACCCTGGTGATGTTGATGGCGAACGCCCCAGGAAGAGGGTTTCTGCCAAGGTGATGTGGTATGCTCCTATAATACCACGGTTAAAACGTCTGTTCAGAAACAAAGAGCATGCCAAGTTGATGCGATGGCACAAAGAGGACCGTAAGAAAGACGGGAAGTTGAGAGCACCCGCTGACGGGTCGCAGTGGAGAAAAATCAAGAGAAAGTGGGGGGACTTTGCAGGTGACTCAAGGAATGTATGGTTTGGTTTAAGTGCGGATGGCATTACTCCTTTTGGGGAGCAGAGCAGCAATCATAGCACCTAGCCCGTGACTCTATGTATCTATAACCTTCCTTCTTGGCTGTGCATGAAGCGGAAGTTCATTATGATGCTAGTTCTCATCCAAGGCCCTAAGCAACCCGGCAACGATATTGATGTGTACCTAAGTCCATTAGTTGAAGAACTTTTACAGCTGTGGAATGGAAAATGTGTACGTGTGTGGGATGAGCACGACCAGCAGGAATTTGACTTACATGCGTTGCTGTTTGTAACCATCAATGATTGGCCTGCTCTTAGTAACCTTTTAGGACAGACAAACAAGGGATACCACGCATGCGTGCACTGTTTAGATGACACCGAAAGTATATATTTGGACAAATGCAGGAAGAATGTGTACCTGGGGCATCATCGATTTCTTCCGACCAACCATCAATGTCGAAAGAAAGGCAAGCATTTCAAAGGCGAGGCAGATCACCAGAAGATGCCCGCCGTCCGTACTGGTGATCACATACTTGCTATGGTCAATGATTTACAAGTAATCTTTGGAAAGGGTCCCGGCAGACTATCTGTTCCGAATGACGCTGAGGGACGCGCACCCATCTGGAAGAAGAAATCTATATTTTGGGACCTACCCTATTGGAAAGACCTAGAGGTCCGCTCTGCAATCGATGTGATGCACGTGACGAAGAATCTTTGCATGAACCTGCTAGGCTTCTTGGGCGTGTATGGGAAGACAAAAGATACACCGGAGGCACGGGAGGACCAGCAACGTGTGCACGAAAAAGACGGCATGCCTCCAAAGCAGTATGAAGGTCCTGCCAGCTACGCTCTTACCAAAGAAGAGAAGGAAATCTTCTTTGAATGCCTACTCAGTATGAAGGTCCCATCTAGCTTCTCGTCCAATATAAAGGGAATAATTAATATGCTAGAGAAAAAGTTTCAGAACCTAAAGTCTCATGACTGCCATGTGATTATGACGCAACTGCTTCCGGTTGCATTGAGGGGGCTTCTACCGGAAAACGTTCGATTAGCCATTGTGAAGTTATGTGCATTCCTCAATGCAATCTCTCAGAAGGTGATCGATCCAGAAATCCTACCAAGGTTATGGAGTGATTTGGCGCAATGTCTTGTCAGTTTCTAGCTGGTGTTCCCACCATCCTTCTTCAATATCATGATGCACGTCCTAGTTCATCTAGTCGACGAGATTGCCATTTTGGGCCCTGAATTTCTACACAATATGTTCCCCTTTGAGAGGTTCATGGGAGTCTTAAAGAAATATGTTCGTAACCGTGCTAGGACAGTAGGAAGCATCTCCATGGGCCATCAAACAGAGGAGGTCATTGGGTTTTGTGTTGACTTCATTCCTGACCTTAAGGAGATTGGTCTCCCTCAATTGCGTTATGAGGGGAGACTGACTGGAAAAGGCACGTTAGGAGCGGACTCAATAATATGTAGGGACGGGCATTCTTGGTCTCAAGCACACTACACAGTTCTACAGAATTCTACCTTGATGACCCCGTATGTCAATGAACACAAGAATATTCTGCGCTCCAAACACCTGGAGCAGTGTGACGACTGGATTACATGTGAACACATCAGGACTTTCGGCAGTTGGTTGCAAACACGTCTCATGGGTGACAACACTGTTTCTGATGAGCTGTACTTGTTGGCCAGGGGACCATCTTCGACTGTATTGACTTACAAAGGGTACGAGATAAATGGGAATACATTTTACACGATCGCCCAAGATCAAAAGAGCACCAACCAAAACAGTGGTGTCCGCTTTGATGCAGCAACCAAGAGGGGAAAGGACATATATTATGGTTACATAGTGGACATATGGGAACTTGACTATGGACATGATTTTAAGGTCCCTTTGTTTCAGTGCAAATGGGTCAATCTGTCAGGAGGCAGGGTACAGGTAGACCCACAGTACGGAATGACAACAGTGGATCTGAACAATCTTGTGTACACAGACGAACCATTCGTCCTAGCCAATGATGTGGCGCAGGTTTTCTATGTGAAGGACATGTCTACCAAACCGAGAAAAGAAAAGATAAGGCAGCGAATACATCATACGATGAGCCCAAGCGCCACATAGTTCTTTCAAGAAATAGAGACATCATGGGAGTGGAGGGCAAGACAGACATGTCTGAAGATTATGAAAAGTTTCATGAAATTCCTCCCTTCAAATTCAAGGCTGACCCAAGCACCCTGTTAAACGATGAACATTATCCATGGTTACGGCGCAATAAGCAAAGGACACAAGCGAAGAAAAAGTGAAGATTTTCTCTCCACAACTATTATGATGATGCCTTTGATCTAGAATATCACTGCAGTTACATGTGAAGAAATGAAATGCCTTTTGTAACAGATGAGTTTTCGTATGAAACCCTGATACTTCGAAAGAGATTGTCCATTTTGTACACGAAGTGCATCCAGCTTTTGCCGTAACCCTCTCAACTTTTTAGCACATGCTATGTGGGTGAAATGATGATACCATGCCAACTTTCAACCTTTTCAGAGTTCATTTGTAGTGCTTTTCAATTTCAGGGTCATTTAGCTAAAAAAAATAGTAAATGCATGAAAAATACCAACTGAAGTCAGAAAGGGTTGAAAATTGATGATGTGGCTTTGAATGGTGCATTTTGAACACACAAAAAGTTTGGAGTTCAAATAAGTTAAAAAAATGAAATCCCTGTGTAACAGATGAATTTTCGTCCGAAACCTGATACTTTGAAAGAGATTGTCCATTTTGTACACGAAGTGCATCCAGCTTTTGTCGTAACCCTCTCAACTTTTTAGAACATGCTATGTGGGTGAAATGATGATACCATGCCAACTTTTATGAAACTCTAATAGCAAAAAGAATGAACTAGAAAACTTTTATGAAACTCTAATAGCAAAAAGAATGAACTAAAAATAATCAATTAAAATATTCTGTTATGATCAACTAAAACAAAACTATAATATTCTTCAATAGCAAAAAGAATCAACTAAAAAGCTTTTATAAAACTCTAATAGCAAAAGGAATCAACTAAAAAGATTTTATAAACCTCTAGTATTTTTAAAACTAAAATCATATAAAATTTGTGCAACTAAAATTATCAAAGTATTTTTTGTTCAAAACATTAATAGCAAAAAGAATTTTCATAAAGAATTTTTTTGTTAGAAACTTTAATAGCAAACTAAAATAACAAAATCCGTTTTTGATAACAGACATTTAAAATAACCTAAAAATTACCAAATTGAATATAATGATAAAACACAGTAATATTAAATAGTAGGAAAAAGAATCACTCAAAAATCTATTTTTATAGTAAAGTTATTCACAAACTAGTGATTCACACAAATTTTAAAGAATTCAAATTTAAACTATTCAAATTTGAAAACTAATGGCACTAACAGAAAGTTTATAATTTTTTTGACCTAAAAGCAAAAAGAATCACTGAAAAACTGTAAGTATTTAGCTGTAAGTAGAAACAAAAGAAAATAAATAAAGCAAAAAACAAAACAAAAAAACCGGAAAAAAATTAAAAAAAATGCCGCCTACTGGGCCACCACGGCCTGAATACGACTAGAAACCCAACCAGCTAGTTGGGCAAGGATTCAGGCCCGCGTAAGGCCCAGTAGGCCCACAGGCAGATAGAGAGTGTTTAGGCCCGTAAGCCTGCATTAGAGAGGAGCTCGACAGGGAAGGCGCAGGCGCGCTTATAAACAAGTTCCGACGCCTCTCAGCTAGCGAGGTGGGACTAAACATCCACCGCACCGCGGCTGTGCCAGGCACAGGCTATTGGTCCTGGTTGGTGGCTCGAACCGGGACCAATGCCCACCTTTGGTCCCGGTTCGTGCCACCAACCGGGACCAATGCCTACCTTTGGTCCCAGTTCGTGCCACCAACCGGGACCAAAGGTCTCTGCTTCCCGCCCTTTGGGCTGACGAAAAGAGACCTTTGGTCCCGGTTGGTGGCATGATCCGGGACCAAAGGTAGGCATTGGTCCTGGTTTGTGGCACGAACCGGGACTAAAGGTGTGTGTATATAAGCCCAGCATTAGAGATTTTGACAGTTTCATTGCCAGTTCCCCCGACGACGCCGAGCTCATCGACGCTACCAGGCTGCCCCGCCGCCGTCGCCGTTGCCGCGCCCCTGCCCCGTCGTCGCCGTCGCCGTCGTCGTCCCCGAGCCCGCGGCCCTGGCCCGCCCCCGAGCCTGCACCCCTGCCCCGCCCCCGAGCGCGCCCGGCCGCGCCCCTGCCCCGGCCCGCCCCCGCCGTTGCCGTCGCAGGCGCCCTCGCCACCCCCGCCCTCGCCGGCTGCCCCCGCTGTGAGCCGCCGCCGCCCCGGCTCGCTGCATTTTTTGTATATGTTGATTTTTTTATATGATGGATTTTTTTGTTCATATATAATGTATGTATGTGGCTATATGTATGTATGGATGGATGTATATATGATGTTTTTTTGTTCATAGCATTTTTTTGTTCATATATGTATTATTTTTTTCATATATGTGGCTATATGTATTTTTTTGTTCATAGCATTTTTTTTCATGTATGTATGTGGCTATGTATGTATGGATGGATAGCATTTTTTTTGTTCATAGAAATTAGTTAAAATTTACCAAGTTACTAATTTAATAAGTTAAAATGTTCATATATTCAAAATGAGGGGTGAGCGTCGTTGTCGATCTACCCCCTCCCCGATAACTTCGACATGAGGGGGGACGTCGGACATGCATGAGAGAGAGGCGGTCCGCTCGTCGGACATGTCATGTGGAATGTTTTTTGTTCATATAGAAAACTCCGGTAATTTCGACATGAGGGGGGACGTCGATCAACCCCCTCTCACCCGACCAACTCCCGAGTCCACCCAAACCGGGAGTGAAAAAGCGTTGTCGAGGCCACCCCAAACCAGAACAAGTTTAGATATATCAGAAAAACAAGTCTAGATATATCGGACGATATGTAGATATGTCGGATATCGGGTTTGCTTTCTAATAAAGAATTGTTGTCATCTATGTATCATTTTATATCGCAGTGGACATATCGGACGACCAACTCTCGAGGCCACACCCAAACCCTAGAAAAAAAGCGTTGTCGATCTCCTACCCCCTCCCGCTTGTCGGGCCCATTTCTGAGAATAAATCCCAGAATAGCCCTAAGTCACACCAGCCCCAAGATCAACACAACTGGTGTACTTTCTTGATACAGATAACCAATACAAGATAATATTACACAGGGTTGAGTCTGAGGGCTCAACAAGGTTTATTACAAGGTCGCCAATATATGGGAATGGCGGAATACGACAGTGGTGTGGTGGTGATACAATACTAGTACAATAACATAGAGCCATGCGTCAGTGTGAGGCTTGGCTATTTTATTTGTGTAGCGGAAGCTCAGCGGATGATACATGTCGTAGACTCCTATCTCACAGGTCGAGTGACTGGGACTCCTCTAAGCGTCGGGCTCGCTAGCGCAATCCTCCTCCACAGGCTCGTCCTCCTCCAGGTCTGGCCAAGTAAATAGCCAGGGACAAGCCAGTGAGTACATTGGAATGTACTCGCAAACATTATGAACAAAAGATATAATGAATGCATATGCTCATGTAGGATCAAGATAACATGCTCATTGCTGACTATAAACTTGGTCATGACATAATCATAAAATGATGCGGAAGTAAATAAAACATGTTAGCCATAACCAGTCTTTTGAAAATAAAAGCAAGTGAATGCCACGGGTAGTCTAGCCAGACCAAGTGACATTCCGCAAAGTAAAAGAAATGCCAATCGGGTGTCTACAAGAGTAGTGGCGAGACCGCCTGTAAACTCGAGAGACGCCACGAGAGGTCTTGAAAAGAAATGCCTGTCGGGCGTCAAGTGACGCCACGGTCGGACTTGAAGAGAAATGCCAATCGGGTGTCTACAAGAGTACTGGCGAGATAAACCGCCTGTTAACTCGAGAGACGCCACGAGAGGTCTTGAAAATAAAATCGAGTGCCCGGGGTAGTCTAGCCAGCCCCTGAGACACTCAGGAAAAATTCAAAATAAGAGAAACGGGTTAGTCCTCAATATTATGCATAATCATAATAATATTTAATAAGCATAAAATCTCCATGGTAGCAAAAGGGTGACAACAATTATCCTGCAAAATAATATAGATTCAATTTAATTATTTTCCTCCGAAGAATGACACTAAGACCGACACTTGACCAACCAAGACTGTAGCCCTTAACCGCGGACATGGCTATTCGAATACACTTAAATTCTGCAGAGGGTGTACTCTTTACCCACGTGCATGGGGTTCCTTTAGTCAGCACCGCGGCACTGGCTAATTGCCACTACGGACTTTGGGTTGAAAACAGACCTGACCAGCACACACCAGATTAACTTTTCGGATGCCAGGAATCACCCAAAGCATCATTCAAGAAAACTCTGAGACGGAGAGACCAACGTCCTGCATGGGATCACTATTAATACGCGCGGATTCCAAGGGGTGCCCCCCTCTCAGTCACAACCGGAACACCCATGCCCCCTGACCCGATGACAGGATTTAGTCCAAGGCCTTTGGAAACCCTCATCGTGGCCCTCTGTACGGTGTGTACCTGGACAGGGGTTAACAACTTACTCAGCCGCACCTTCCTTGAGGAAGGACCCGTGGCAGCACGGTATCCAGCTAGGTGTAACGGGACAAGACTCGATCTAGGCCGACTCAGGAGGTGTTAATTAACATTACCGGAATATTCCACTCAAGTCACATGACACCACCGTGTCAAACATAATGGCCCGTGCCCACCGGCACGTCCAAGGCAGGAGACACTCTCCCGTATTTCCACAACTTTACCATGTCAGAAGAATCTCTTACTTGAGTGATGTGCAAGCTATGAGCAAAAGAGATATGACCATGCATGCAGCCGCTAGTGACATACTACACATATGGTGCAATATCAACCAATGCAAACATGCAAATGCAAATGCAATCACCATATCCCAAGTTCAATAATGCTTGCCTTGTCCAAAGTAGTCAGGGGAAAACCCTTCAAAATTCCCGGCAAAGCTTCCCTCTTCTTTTTCTGAAAATTCAAATTCAACTTAAATTAAAAAATTTGACAACAGCATAAAAAGTTGTCTCAAAACATTTTTAAATAAATACTAAAAAAAACTAGAGAGAAAAATAAGAATTTAAAAAAAAAGTTCAACTCAAACAGAGTTGTGGTTTAAAAGTTATTAAACTTTCAACTCCGGGGGCTTTTCTGTAAAACAGCAGTCCCTGTGCAGTTAAAACAGAAAACACTTCGGCTGAAATACGTTTTCCAATGGAGAAGGCGGAAAAAACGGAATACGCCTTCGCCTTAAACAGAGAAAAAAAATTAAAGGACCGCGCGGGGTGGGGGCCCACCCGTCAGGTTCAAATATTTGAACACGCGCGCGAGACAGAGAGGTGACGGCGGTCGCCGGCGATGATCGCCGGGGTTCCAGCAGCTGGCGAAGGTGGGGACGTGTCCGGGATGATGTACCGCGTCGATGGGTGGTGGTGGAGGTCGCCGGCGAGCAGCAGAATGGCGACGAGGTTGACGGCGGCGGATGGTGGTTCGGTGGTGTTGGGATTTCGCCGGAGAGAGCTCGGGGAGTGAAATTGAAACGGGGAATCGATGTTTTGGTGGGATATATGACTACTGGCAAGATTTGAGCAGTTGAGGTGGAGTAACGACGATGAACGGATCGGTGACAGTGGCGGCGGAGCGGTGATCGGAGGGGAAGAAGAAGACCTCCTCGAGGTCGGGTGAGTGGTGTAGGGGCGATTGGGAGGTGGTGGAGGCGATGGGTGAGAAGATCGGGGCTCGGGAGCCTTTATATAGGCGATCCCGAGGCGGTCCGGCGAGGTTCGGATCACGCCGGAGTTATGGTGGTCGGCGAGGTTGGTTTTGGACGGTGGTCGTGGGCGACGGGTGTCAGTGAGAGCGGTGGAGAACTCCGGAAGGCTCGGCGTGGACGGGCATGAGCTCCTCGAGCTTATCCCGGAGCGGAGCTCCCGTACGGTGTGGCAGTCGTGTCCATCTCCGACGACTGCGAGCGGGCCAGGGAGGGATTGACCGGTGCAGATGGCGTGCGAGGACGCGGAGAGGAGCAACTCATGGCAAGGAGGTAGGCGGGGATGCTGCGGCGCAGTGATGGAGGTTGGTGGCCGAGGTGCCTCCTCTTGCCCGCCGCGGATGAGCACGGTGCAGGGCGTTGAACCGGCCAGCCGCCAGCTCACCGGCGAGGAGTGACTGCGGAGTGGGCCAGAGAAGGACGAAGCATTGATGGTCTTGGCATCGCCGTGAAGGAGAAGGAAGAGGAGGGGTGCACGGCACCGTTTCCTTCTGCTGCCTGTCGAAGTTCAGTTAACTGAATATTATTTCAGTTATGAACAGTGCCCTGATTACTCATATGGTGTAAGGCAGATAGTGCTGGGGATTTTTAGATTTTGTGGCAATTTTTGTGGTGATGTGTTGATGCATAAGAGAGGTCCTCGCAAAGTTTGGGAATTTTAGGAGCATTTAAAAATATGTTTGGATCAGAATTATAGAATCTGGTCCAAATTTGAATTGAGTGAAATTTGAAAATTTTGAACTGTGGTACCCCATGTTTTGGAGAAATGGGTTGTGGGTACCATATATTTGCTGAGATAATTTTGGTGGAGGTAGAAACCTTGTGGAAATTGTGTTTCCTTTGTAAACAAAGGAATGATGGATAATATGAATCCCAACTTTGGAATTTATTTGGATTGTGAAAAATATTTTTGTGGGGGTAGGAGAGAGTTGGATTCTGTCCTAGATGATGTGAGTGACTTGTGGGATAAAGTTGGAATGGAAGAAAATTGTTGGATGGATTTTAGATGGGCTAAAAGGAAATGAAAAGGTTATTTCCTTTGAAAACTTAATGATTCCCAAAACTTTTTTGGATGAAAATTGTTTGAAAACCTCCCAATTAAATATCCAAATAATTTTTAAACCTCACAAAACAGAACTACTAAAGAAAATTTCGAATCCCATTAAAATTGAAAATAATTTTCAGAATAAAAGAACTATAAAGAGAATAATGACAAGAATAATTCAAAAAATATTTTATTTTAAGGGAAAAATTTTGAAAATCCAAAAGAAATATTTTTGGGGTGTTACAACACCTACCCCCCTTAAGAAAAATCTCGTCCCTGAGATTTCAGCTGTCCCTCAAACAAGTACGGATATTCAGCCCTCTGGTGATCCTCTCTTTCCCATGTTGCTTCTTCCTCGGTGTGATTACTCCATTGAACCTTGTAAAATTTTATCACATTCTGCCGGGTCCTCCGTTCAGTCTCCTCTAAAATCTTTATAGGATGCTCCCTATATGTGAGGTCTGGTTGAAGGTCCAAGACTTGGTGTTGCACTTGCTTGTCTGGGTTACTAACACATCTTCTCAGTTGTGAAACGTGAAACACATCGTGAACATCTGATAATTCTGCCGGTAGCTCTAGTTGATAAGCAACCTTGCCTCTTCTTGCGATTACACGAAATGGTCCAATAAATCTTGGTGCGAATTTTCCTTTGACTTTAAATCTCTGTAGTCCTCTAGTTGGAGATACTCTGAGATACACGTATTCATCAGGTTCAAAACTGATTTGGCTGTGCTTTTGATCATAGTAGCTCTTTTGACGGCTCTAAGCCGCTCTTAGTCTGTCCTGAATAAGCTTTACTTTTGTTTCTGCCTCCTTTAGAACTTCGGGACCGAAAATTCAACTGTCTCCAGTCTCAGACCAATTGAGTGGGGTACGGCACCTTCGTTCGTACAGCGCTTCAAACGGTGACATTTTCAAACTAGCTTGATAACTGTTGTTATATGAGAACTCCGCGTATGGTAAACTCTCTTCCCAGCTAACTCTGTAAGTGAGCACACATGCTCTCAGCATGTCCTCTAATATTTGATTTACCTACTCAGTTTGTCCTCCGGTCTGTGGGTGATATGCTGTGCTGAACGCCAATTGAGTCCCTAGTGCTTGCTGTATGTGTTCCCAAAATCTAGAGACAAATTGGGTGCCTCTATCAGAGACTATGGTCTTGGGTATTCCGTGCAGACAAACAATACGGGAGAGGTATAATCTGGAAAGCCTCTGTGTGGATTATGTGGTTTTTACCGGAATGAAATGTGCCACCTTGGTTAAATAATCTGTTATAACCCAGATAGCATCATTTCTGTGTCGTGACCTTGGCAGTCCGATGATAAAATCCATTCCTATTATGTCCCACTTCCATTCAGGTATTCTGAGTGGTGGCAATAGTCCTGCTGGCCTCTGGTGTTCCGCTTTTATACGCTGGCATGAATCACATCGTGTGACATATACGGCTATATCCCTTTTCATCCCGTGCCACTAGTAATTTTCTTGTAGATCCTTGTGCATTTTTGTTCCTCCTGGGTGAATAGAATATGGAGTGGTATGGGCTTCTGCCAAAATTTGTTGCTTCAAATCTTCCTTATTTGGCACGCACAATCTTTTCCTGAACCATAAAATTCCCTGACTGTCCATGGTGAATTTCAGTCGCCTTGCCTAATTTTATTTTTCTCTTAATTCCTTCAATACTGGGATGTCCCTTTTGGGCTTCTTTGATCTAATCCACTAATGTAGGTTTTATTTCCAGTTGGGCAACGGTTCCTTCTGTGACTAAGACCATATTGAGTTTGGCAAATTCCTGATTAAACTCATGCTGTAAGAATTGCGCACTATTATTGTTGGTGCAGGGATTTCGGCTGAGGGCGTCTGCCACAACATTTGCTTTACCCGGATGGTAATAAATTCCGATGTCGTAATCCTTTATTAACTCAAGCCAGCGACGCTGTCTCAAGTTTAATTCTGGCTGGGTGAAAATATACTTAAGACTTTTGTGGTCTGTGCATATTTCACATCGTTCACCGAGAAGAAAGTGTCGCCATTCTTTGAGTGCATGTATTACCGCGGCAAGCTCCAAATCATGCGTAGGATAATTCTCCTCGTGTTGTTGTAGCTGTCTTGAGGCATATGCCACGACTTTTCCTTCTTGCATCAATACACTTCCAAGGCCTTTCCTGGACGCGTCACAATATATCTCAAAAAATTTGTGCACATCAGGCACGACCAAAACGGGTGCCGTTGTTAGCCTCTTTTTCAATTCTTGGAAACTTTCCTCACAAGCTTCAGTCCAATCAAACTTCTTATCCTTCTTAAGTAATTGGGTCATGGGTCTAGCTATGGTGGAGAATCCTTCTATAAATCTCCGGTAATAGCCAGCCAGACCAAGAAAACTCCTGACCTCTGTCACGTTTGTGGGTTGCTTCCATTCTTAGATAGCCTTTACTTTACTTGGGTCCACTGCTATCCCATCTTGTGTCAGTACATGTCCTAGAAAACCAACTTCTCGTAACCAAAATTCACATTTACTGAATTTGGCATATAGTTGATTTTTCCTCAATTCCTCCAGGACTATCCGTAGGTGTTGCTCGTGTTCCTCGGGTGTCTTGGAATAAATAAGTATATCATTGATAAATACGACCATGAAATTGTGCAAATATTTCATGAAGACCTTGTTCATGAGATGCACAAAATAAGCAGGAGCGTTGGTTAAGCCAAAAGGCATCACTGTGAACTCGTATAATCCATATCTGGTAGTAAAGGCAGTCTTGGGTATATCTGCCGATCGGATTTTTAATTGATGGTAGCCTGACCTCAAATCTATTTTTGCGAAAACCTTGGCTTCTGCTAGCTATTCAAACAAGTCATTTATCCTGGGCAGCGGGTATTTATTTTTGATGGTGACCATATTGAGAGCCCTGTAGTCAATACATAGCCTTAGGGTACCATCCTTCTTCTTAGCAAATAAAACTGGCGATCCCCATGGTGACGAGCTGGGTCGAACATATCCCTTTTCCATCAGTTCCTTAATCTGTCTCTTCAACTCAGCCAATTCCGTCGGAGCCATTCGGTACGGCTTCTTATAAATGGGTGTCGTTCCAGGTGCCAATTCAATAACAAATTCAATTTCACAGTCCGGGGGCATTCCTGGTAGCTCTTCAGGAAATACATCGGGGTATTCGCAGACTACAGGAACCTTACTTAATTCTGCCGCATCCACTTGATTTAATTTTCCTTGTGATGTGGAAATTCTCCTTGTGCCAAATTTTATTGTTTCTCCTTGGCAGCTTGTAAGAGTCACTGTGCGGTTGTAGCAATCTATGAAACCTTTATTTTTGGTTAACTAATCCATTCCCAGTGTAACATCCAGTTCGACTGCTTCCGGAACAATCAGGTTGGCTAAAAATACCATTCCTTTGATCTCAATATTCACATCCTTGCAGTACCATTGTGTGTTTTGCTTCGATCCCGGGGACTGAATAACCATGGAATTTTGCAAAGGCGAAAAAGAAAATCGATTCTTCGAAGCAAATCTTTTTGAGATACACGAATGGGAAGCTCCGGAATCAAATAAGACTGTAGCATTAATTGGGTTGACAGGAAACGTACCAAACACAATATCAGGTGCATTTTGTGCCTCCTCAAATGTCACGTGGTTGACCTGTCCCTTCCTCTGGTTGTTATTGGGATTGGAGTTGTTGCGTTTTGGAGCTGTGTTTGTACCACGACCATTGTTGTTGGACTTGGGGGTATTATTTCCTTGCTTTGGGCATTGCCTGGAGTAATGCCCTTCTCCTCCACAGGCATAACAGGTGATGCCTGGATAGAATGTCGTATCTTTGGTCCTGTTGTTGAAAGCACTGCGGTTCTGTTGTGGTGCTACCACTGCTGGTCACGGTAGCAAAGTTGCTGGTCGGGGTGTTGTAGGCTTCTGAAATTCATTCTTGGGCCTGTTGTTGCGAACCTAAGATGACTGGTTCATACGGCGCTTGCGTATTTCATTCATGTTGCGTTGTTCGTTCTCTAGTATAATGGCCTTGTCCACCAGTGTTTTGAAATCAGGAAAGGTGTGGACTACCAGTTGACACTTTAAAGATGGGGTAAGTCCATCGAGAAATTTTTCCATCTTTTTGTCTTCTGTCATGTATTCGTCGTTGGCGTACCGGGCCAGCTGAGTAAATTGATCCAGGTACTGGGCTACCGTGGTGCCTCGCTGCTTGAGATCCTCAAATTCCCTTTTCTTCAATTTCATGATACTGTTAGGAATGTGTGCTCCCCGAAAGTTTTCCTTGAATTGTTCCCATGTCATATTGGCTCCGTTGGGATGAGTGTGACATAAGTTTTCCCACCATGATGCTGCTGTACCAGTAAAATAGTATAGGGTATAAAGCACTTTTTCCCGGTCCGTACACTGGGCAATAACCAATTTTCTTTCAATATCACGTAGCTAATCATCTGCCTCCAATGGTTTGTCGGTGTGAGAAAACACAGTAGGATTGGTCTTCTGGAGCTCAGATAATTTTGACCTGTTCTGATTTTGTCCTTGGTGGTTTCCCATATTGATTAAATGTTGCATCATTTCTTGGTGCTGTTGCTGGCTTTGCTCGTATAGACGGCACACTTGTGAAAATGCTGTGTCACTGCCCTGTTGACTAGTCTGTCCTTGTGTAATATTATTTCCCATTTATCCATGGTTGATTTCTGGAGGACTTGGCATAGAACGGGTCCAGGGGCGATGCATTTTCTTTCTGGGGTATTTGTGTAACACCGATGAGAAAAGAAATTATAAAAGCAGCAATAATTTTTTTTAAGAGACTGGAAATAAATCTCCCCCCGGGATGCAAGTACAACAGGTTATATCATACATGCAGGACTTAATTAAACAAGCACGATGCAATTATACAAGATGCTTGCAGAAACTGTATACTACAAGACCACTTATTCAACTAGCATACTACTTCGTCCTCTCAACGTGCTGTGGTCTGAGTCTGTTACTCGCCATCTTACAAAAAGGAAGAAGAAGAAACAGAAAATAAATATCTTACAACCACGTCTCATAAAAGACTACTGTGGTGCTGACGCTCGATCTGTCCTCAAGGTGTGTCTCAGACACTGTAAGCTCCGCTGAGGGTGAGTCCTAGCTGTGGTCCACGAGACTCAACCTCCTCCTCCTCTGGAATGGTCTCCAGTCGGGTAGAGGTTGATGCAGCGCCTGTCTGAGGTGGCACCGTGCGCGTTGACAGTGGAGCTCTGGTCGGAACAGGAGCAGCCAAGCGACTAGCCTCATCACTCGGGGATGAGCGCTGAACCGCGGGCTGAGTGGGAGAATAGTGTGGTGGAGTCGGAATACGAGGGGCACGTGGTGAAGGTGAACGGAACTCACTCCTGCGAGTGATCCTCGCACGAGCCAAGTCCATTCGTGCAGCAAGATGGTCGTCCACTAGTGCGGTGAAGACCGACTCTAGTGCCATGATATACAGAACAAGGGGCTCAATCGCCTCATCCCTTTCTCCTGTGGTGCAGGAAAAAGCATAATGGTTGGTGTAAGGAACATGGCACGGAAGGTAGTGGTAGGGACGGTTCTGCAAGATGGGCAGGATGTCCCTGAGGCGAGCAATAGCCTCACGAGCGGCCATCTGGATAGCATGTCTCTCAGAGGGCATGACTCTCCCCATAAAACGATAGTTGCGGAAAGACAAGGTACTTCCACCCCGAATATATACCGAAGCCTGGTACATAGTCAGAGTGCCTGTGATCCTGTCAGGAAAAACGGTGTACTCTGGACGGCTCGGAGATCTCATCGCATCTCTAGCGATGATGGTAAGAAGACGGGAAAATCCCGCAGGCTCGTTCGCGAAAATCTGGGATGGACAGCTGCCGCAAGACATCTACATTAGTAGACAAATATCCAAATAGTCATATCATGTGCAAATGATGACCATGGGAAAAAATGCCACAATGCATGAGATGCATGCTAAAAACATTAGTACTGACTCGAGTGCTAGCGATCGTGCCTAGGGCTTCCTACAGTCAGCCTGGCTCTGGTACCAAGGTCTGTCGGGCCCATTTCTGAGAATAAATCCCAGAATAGCCCTAAGTCACACCAGCCACAAGATCAACACAACTGGTGTACTTTCTTGATATAGATAACCAGTACAAGATAATATTACACAGGGTTGAGTCTGAGGGCTCAACAAGGTTTATTACAAACTCGCCAATATATGGCAGTGGCGGAATACGACAGTGGTGTGGTGGTGATAAAATACTAGTACAATAACATAGAGCCATGCGTCAGTGTGAGGCTAGGCTATTTTATTTGTGTAGCGGAAGCTCAGCGGATGATACATGTGGTAGACTCCTATCTCACAGGTCGAGTGACTGGGACTCCTCTAAGCGTCGGGCTCGCTAGCACAATCCTCCTCCACAGGCTCGTCCTCCTCCAGGTCTGGCCAAGTAAATAGCCAGGGACAAGCCAGTGAGTACGTTGGAATGTACTCGCAAACATTATGAACAAAAGATATAATGAATGCATATGCTCATGTAGGATCAAGATAACATGCTCATTGCTGACTATAAACTTGGTCATGACATAATCATAAAATGATGCAGAAGTAAATAAATAGTGTTAGCCATAACCAGTCTTCTGAAAATAAAAGCAAGTGAATGCCACGGGTAGTCTAGCCAGCCCAAGTGACATTCCGCAAAGTAAAAGAAATGCCAATCGGGTGTCTATAAGAGTAGTGGCGGGACCGCCTGTAAACTCGAGAGACACCACGAGAGGTCTTGAAAAGAAATGCCTGTCAGGCGTCAAGTGACGCCACGGTCGGACTTGAAGAGAAATGCCAATCGGGTGTCTACAAGAGTAGTGGCGAGATAAACCACCTGTTAACTCGAGAGACGCCATGAGAGGTCTTGAAAATAAAATCGAGTGCCCGGGGTAGTCTAGCCAGCCCCTAAGACACTCAGGAAAAATTCAAAATAAGAGAAACGGGTTAATCCTCAATATTATGCATAATCATAATAATATTTAATAATCATGAAATATCCATGGTAGCAACAGGGTGACAACAATTATCCTGCAAAGTAATATAGACTCGATTTATTTATTTTCCTCCGAAGACCGACACTAAGACCGACACTTGACAAACCCAGACTGTAGCCCTTAACCGCGGACATGGCTATTCGAATAGGCTTAAACTCTGCAGAGGGTGTACTCTTTACCCACGTGCATGGGGTTCCTTTAGTCAGCACCGCGGCACTGGCTAATTCCCACTACGGACTTTGGGTTGAAAACACACCTGACCAGCACACACCAGATTAACTTTCCGGATGCTAGGAATCACCCAAAGCATCATTCAAGAAAACTCTGAGACTGAGAGACCAATGTCCTGCATGGGATCACTATTAATACGCGCAGATTCCAAGGGGTGGCCCCCACTCAGTCACAACCGGAACACCCATGCCCCCTGACCCGATGACAGGATTTAGTCCAAGGCCTTTGGAAACCCTCGTCGTGGCCATCTGTTGTACCTGGACAGCGGTTAACAACTTACTCAACCGCACCTTCCTTGCGGAAGGACCCGTGGCAGCACGGTATCCAGCTAGGTGTAACGGGACAAGACTCGATCTAGGCCGACTCAGGAGGTGTTAATTAACATTACCGGAATATTCCACTCAAGTCACATGACACCACCGTGTCAAACATAATGGCCCGTGCCACCGGCACGTCCAAGGCAGGAGACACTCTCCCGTATTTCCACAACTTTACCTTGTCAGAAGAATCTCTTACTTGAGTGATGCGCAAGCTATGAGCAAAGGAGATATGACCATGCATGCAGGTGCTAGTGACATACTACACATATGGTGCAATATCAACCAATGCAAACATGCAAATGCAAATGCAATCACCATATCCCAAGTTCAATAATGCTTGCCTTGTCCAAAGTAGTCAGGGGAAAACCCTTCAAAATTCCCGGCAAAGCTTCCCTCTTCTTTTTCTGAAAATTCAAATTCAACTTAAATTAAAATTTTTGACAACAGCACAAAAAGTTGTCTCAAAACATTTTTAAATAAATACTAAAAAAACTAGAGAGAAAAATAAGAATTTCAAAAAAAAGTTCAACTCAAACAGAGTTGTGGTTTAAAAGTTATTAAACTTTCAAATCCAGGGGCTTTTCTGTAAAACAGCAGTCCCTGTGCAGTTAAAACAGAAAACGCTTCGGCTGAAATACGTTTTCCAACGGAGAAGGCTAAAAAAGCGGAATACGCCTTTGCCTTAAACAGAGAAAAAAAATAAAAGGACCGCGCGGGGTAGGGGCCCACCCGTCAGGTTCAAATATTTGAACACGCGCGTGAGACAAAGAGGTGACGGCGGTCGTCGATGACGATCGCCGGGGTTCCAGCAGCTGGCGAAGGTGGGGACGTGTCCGGGATGATGTACCGCATCGATGGGTGGTGGTGGAGGTCGCTGGCGAGCAGCAGAACGGCGACGAGGTTGACGGCGGCGGATGGTGGTTTGGTGGTGTTGGGATTTCGCCGAAGAGAACTCGGGGAGTGAAATTGAAACGGGGAATCGATGTTTTGGTGTGATATATGACTACTGGCAAGATTTGAGCAGTTGAGTTGGAGTAACGACGATGAACGGATCGGTGACAGTGGCGGCGGAGCGGTGATCGGAGGGGAAGAAGAAGACCTCCTCGAGGTCGGGTGAGTTTTGTAGGGGCGATTGGGAGGTGGTGGAGGCGATGGGTGAGAAGAACGGGGCTCGGGGGCCTTTATATAGGCGATCCCAAGGCGGTCCGGCGAGGTTCGGATCACGCCGGAGTTATGGTGGTCGGCGAGGTTGGTTTTGGGCAGTGGTCGTGGGCGACGGGTGTCAGTGAGAGCGGTGGAGAACTCCTGTGGCGCCCCCGACTCAATCGTACACTAATCATACACGCAAACGTGTACGATCAAGCACAGGGACTCACGGGAAGATATCACAACACAACTCTAACACAATTTAAACGGAGGTCCACAATATTACAAACCAGGGATCCGAACATCCGAATACATAAGTCAGTCATACAAATATTATCTGAGTACAGACATAGTTAGACAAGTTTTGCCTTAAGAAGGCTAGCACAAACAGCGACACTAGATCGAAAGGCGTTGGCCTCCTGCCTGGGAGCCTCCGATCCTACTCCTGGTCATCTGGCTCGATCCAGTAGTAAGTACCCTCTGGACCCTCCTGGTAGTAAGCTCCGGTGGTGGCATCTAGCTCCAGGACTCCATCGTCTGATGTATCATCAATGTGGGGTATATGGGGAAAAGAGAAAGTAAAGCAACCGTGAGTACTCATCCGAAGTACTCAGCAAGCAAGGATCTATACTACATATGCAACATTATCAATGGAGAAAGGCTGTATATTTGAACTGGGCTGCAGAAATGCCAGAATAGAGAGAAGGCCTAGTCCTATCGAAGACTAGCATCTTCAAACATCTTCACAAGGCCATCATCTTGCAGCAGTAGAAGAGAGTAGAATAGCATTTTATTTAGCAAACATGTTGAAGTACAGCTTAAAGATCCTTCCTCGACTCCCAAGCGAGAAAGCGATCCCTAAGCTTCAATTAAGTAACAAGTATCCAGTTTAAGTAGTAGATCGGGATACACAAACTGAGCGTCCTTTACCGTAGGACCGGCTATCGATAGAAGATTCATCCCTGCAGGGGTGCACTACTGTTACCGAACACGCTCGATCAACTCTGGCCGGACACACTTGCTGGGTAATGCCCGTCCTCGGAAGATCAACACAAAGCAGCGCCCTACCTAGGCTCGGCAGAGAGGTCAGCACGCCGGACTAACCTATGCACCCAGAGGTCTCGGGCCATCGCCCTGGGCACCCTGCGCGTTGCGAGACTGGCCGGGGTGCAGGCGCGACACTGAACTCGTCAGTGAAGTATCCAGCCCAATCCCGACAATCAGCCCGCACGGTGAATCGTGACGTCAGACGAGCTTTCGGAGAAACGTACTTTGCAGAGGGTCCCATAACCATTATCCCACGTGGTGGTAGTGCGTATAGGGCACGTCGACCCACTCAGATCACACACCCAAATCCAATAGGCTCAATTAGTATCAAGCGGAGACAATCAGAGTCTCTGATGCTCCGCCACAATGTCACACTCGAGTGCCCTTCCGGCACACCCGAAATCATAGATCCCCAGCGGGTACCCACCAGGGTGGACCCGCCTGTAACAAAGGTCAAGTAGCCGTGTGGTCAAATCATCAGGGTGAACGTATGAGGTATCACCCTCGAGGTTCACACTGAGGGGTCGCACGACAGAGTCGTATCGGAAGTGGAGAAGGAGGAATCACCCTCGATGACCACGACCGAACAACTATACTGCAGAGTATTCATCGTGAGTGCGTTACGAGGTATCACCCTCGGCACTCGATAGTTACTACGCAGAGTCGTACAACTTAGGGGGTGTGAAGTGAGGTGTCGGTCTCTGGTCGACGATCACGTTGATCGAGTCGTCGATGATCAAGCAGGGGCAACAAGGGTAAGGTGGTGGGGTCACTGATGGTTCACTACCAACCTATACTAATCAGTTTATCATAGGCAGGTAAGGTAGCAATGAACAGGTTACAACAGCAGGCTATGCATCAGAATAGGAGCATACATTAACAGTAGCGAAATCTAATGCAAGCAGGAGAATAGAATGGGCGATATCTGGAATGCTCAAGGGGGGGGGGGCTTGCCTGGTTGCTCTGGCAAGAGGGGAAGGTCGTCAACGGGCTGCTCGTCGGTAGAGTAGTCGTATCCTGGTGCAGCGCCGTCGGTCTCAGCGTCTATCGAGAGTGAGAAGGAGGGGGAGAGAAACAATAAATTCACGGTAATAATGCAAACAATATGTATGACATGCCTAAATGATATGCCGGGGTGTTCTACTGCCTAACTAAACGATTTAGTTAATTTAGGAATTTATTTGGATTTATTTAATTAAAGTTGGGCACTATTCATTTACTGAAATCGGTCTAAAAGTTCAATGTTCTTATAGCTGCGGGCATCTGACGGGAATACGGAGGACGTATTCGGGTTCGTATCGTCGTTCTGAGCAAGTTTCATGTATAAAATATTTTCATCGGAGTTACGGTTTATTTAATATGATTTTCTAAAGTTTTTATTAATTTCTGAAATTTAATTAATTATTTAATTCAACATTATCCGAAACAGTGCTGCGATGACATCAGCATGACATCATGCTGATGTCAGCAGGCGCCTGACAGGGTGGGTCCCACCTGTCATAGGCTGGTTTAGTTAGTTAGGGTTAACTAATTAATTAACAATTAATTAAACTAATTAATTAAATTATATTAATCTAAACAGAGTTAATTAGCTAATTAATTAACTAATTAATTAATTAATTATTTATTTATTTTTTATTTTTTTTCTAAACGTTTTTCGGGCGAGGCCCGTTTGTCAGTGTCTCAGGGGTTCGGCCCCACCTGTCTGTGGCACAGGGGGCCACGGGCGGGCGCGCGTGCGCGGCGCGCGCGCTGGCGCACGGCGAGGCGGGCGCGGGGCGAGGGGCAGGGGAAAGCGCGGGCTGCGGCGCGCGGGTGGCGGGCGCGGTGCGGCGCGCGGGTATGCGTGTGCGTGCGCGCGGGCGGTGGACGGAGGCGACGCGGGTGCGCGAGCGAGAAGCACGGGGTGCAGGCGCGGCCAGGAGGGGCCGGCCACGGCGCGGGCGCACGGGGCGCGCGCAGCGTGCGGGCGGCACGGGTGGTCGGCGCGGTGAGCAGGGAAGGAGGCGAGGCCTGCGCGACGGCAGCGGAGCAACAGCTCGAGCAGCAGCCGCGGCAGGAGAGCAGCGGCGGGGGTCCTCACCGGGGGTTCGTAGGGCCAAGGGCCAGCAAGCGGGGGGGGGGGTTAGAGCTTAGGGGGGTGGTTCGAGCTACGAGGGGGCGGGAAGGAGACGGGTCAGGCGGCCGGCGTCCGGCGTCGGAGCGCGGAGGGAGCGGGGACGGCCGAGCGAGCGCGCGGGCTCGGGGCCCGGGCGTCGATGGCGAGGAGGGGTCGGGGGTGGAGGGGAGACGCGGCGTAGGGGACGGGTAGCGCCGGGACGAGGCGACGGAGTGGGCTGGTCGGCGGGCGCGTGTGGCGGACGGGATGGGGGATCCGATCCAGATGGGGGGGGGAGGAGAAAGCGAGGGGGTGATCGGGTAGGGTTCGCCGGCTGGGGGTGGGTAGGTATAGGCCAGGGGAGGCAGGTGGGCCGGCCGGCTGGCTTCGGCCCAGTTGGGCCGTGGGGGGGGGGGTTGGTTGCTCTTTTTTCTTTCTACTCTGTTTCTATTTCTTTTCCTTTTTTTTCTTTATTTATCCTTTACTCTGCTAGTAAATAGCTAGGCCTCAAAATGGTTTTTGTAAAACATAGAGACCTAGTTCATAAATACCAGTGCATTATTCCCTAACACCTAAAATTATTTGGACAAAAATAAATTCCATATTTATTTCAGATAATAAATGGTTATAAATATTATCTTTATCCACTGTTTGAGGTTGTTCGAGTCACTTATCCAATTCCAATGATGTTGGTTTCAATTTTAGAATAGCCTCTGGAATATTTGTTATTTATCTGACATTTTAGTTTCTATGTTGGACAACTTTTATATTCCACTTTCGTTTAAATTTGAATTTGACTTAGGAGTTGAAATGCAATATGATGCTAATGATGATTATGCACTATTAAGCTTGCTGACATGTCATTATCAAAAGTGATTACTGTTGCTAATCACCGGGGGTGTTACAATTCTCCTCATCTATTAAGAATTCTCGTCCCGAGAATTAAGAGGAAGACTGAAAGAAAGAGGGGTATTCTTCACGAAGACGATCCTCGCGTTCCCAAGTGGCCTCATCTTCAGAATGATTTGACCACTGAACCTTGAGGAATTTGATTGACTTTTGACGAGTCCGACGTTCAGCTTCATCAAGAATACGGATGGGATGTTCTGGATAAGACAGATCTTCCCGTAATTCAAGCACTTCATTATCCACAGCTCTAATAGGATCCTTGAAGCTGTAGGGTAACGCAGCAGAAAACGAAAATTTTCCGGCCTACGCACCAGCCCAGGACCACTATGGAGACTGCATACAAGGTTTGATCATTTTCGTTACCGACTCGTAGCGCAGCGGAAGTAAAGTCGATGACGATCGGCGGTGCAGATCCCCGCAGCTAGGATTTACAACCTCCCAACCGCGAGGATGTATACCCTCGTCTTCCCTTCGGACAGCCCTCCGGGAGGCGGTCGAACAGTCCCCCGGACGATGTCGCGGACAGCCCTTCGGGAGGACCTTCGAAACTCGAACGGTCACTCGGACAGCCCTTCGGGAGGACTCACAGAACTCGGACCGCCACTTGGACAGCCCTTCGGGAGGCACTCTCAAACAGCCCCTCGGGCACTAAGATCGAAACTACGACCTCTCTACAGAGTTGCGCACATACGGTGTCAGCTATCCGGCAGGGCTTCGCCGTCCAGAACTAGTTCCTGCCGGAACCCAGACAGCCTTTCGGCTCTACGAAACTCTTTTTGTGGGAGGGAGAGAGAAGCCAGATAACATCTTGGCATGTGTATGAGAGCAAGGGATGAGGAAATGGCTGCCAAGATCACTCCTATATATAGGCAAGCCAAGGGGTAAAATTGTCACACAAAAACCCCAAAGTGCCCTTGGAATATCCCTTTCCAAAAGGGAATATGCCATATGGGAGTGCCATGTGGAGCACCATGGTGCTCCACCTCCTTGGCCGGCCACCCTTGGGGGGGGGACCCCCCCATGAGGTGCCATGCCCTCCTTCCCCTTCTAGAAGGCCCTTTTGGAATTTCCAAAAAGGTGCTTTCCATAAAAATTCCCAAAAAGCACTTTCACTATTCATGACGACATTTTTCAGCGTCCGTTCGAACTGAAAATATTTATGTGGGCTTAGAACAATTCCAGTACCCACTAAAATAATTTTCAACGCGTTCTGGAACAATTCCAGATTAGTGATTTTCATCTGCGAAAAGCATCTGAAGCGGTTCCGGCAGCTCCGAAACATTTCCGGTTTTTCTTCCAGAAAATTCCCAGAAGTTTCCAGAATGATTCTGGCACCCTCCAAGAATTATCAGGCACGTGCCGAAACCATTTTGACTTAATGGTATCCTCTGAAACAACTTTTCAGTTTCACCGGAACTCATCCGGTGACCTCTCTCTGCGGAACTTTTCCGCTGTCCGAAACTTTTCGGTGTCCGAAACTTTTTCGGTGATTTTCTCTCAGACTCCCTGTCTAGTATTCAGCAGATAGATGACCCTTAAGCGTGTGACCCTATAGGTTCGGTGAAGTATAGACATGACCTGGAACCCCTTCCGATCAATGATCAACATCGGAGCCGTGGACACCCATATTGACCCCTATACCCACACGAATGAATATTCGAGTGAACCTCCAGTTGCCGTGTGCTATTCCTGTTGCTTCGCGATATGTTACAAATACCCGAGGTGAGACATGTTGGCATTCCCGTGGATCAACAACTTGTCCACTATGCTAGTTACCTCGTTACCGGTATTGTTCTCTTTTCTCGTTACTGTGTTCCGGCATCCCTATGATCAAATCACCCTGTGTCTGGCCAGACGATGATGGATACCGTAACACCGAGAGGGCCCAGAGATATCTCTCCATCGTCGGAGGAGCAAATCCCAATCTTGAGCTATCAAGTTACTTGACATACTTTCCCATGAACCCGTAAGCCGCCGTAATAGCCATCCAGTTACGGATGACGTTTAACAAACCCCAAAGTTCATGAATCAAGCATGAAGAAACTCGATACTCTCATGGTCTGAGGAATTATGCAAACGTTAACCATCTCTGTGTTATTAACCATTAACTTGTGACGAAAGAATCTCATAGCATAACATCAATTTGGGTCGATTCAACACAAATGTTCTGCTAACAATTGTGCCCTCAAAATTGTCGGCATAGTCATGCCCATGATCAGGAAAACAGGATCATCATGCAATACTTGAGCCAGTCATAGAGGCTTGACTAGGAATACATTTTACCGTTTATTATCCCACACGTGCACATGAGTTTCCCTCCAAGCCTCGTTTTATTTGTAGACTCGAGAATCATTGCAGTTATAGCATGGAACATAAACCTAATTATGAACAGGGAGATAATCAATAACATTTATTATTGCCTCTAGGGCATATCTCCTACAGGAACTTCTCTTGTCTGCGAGCATCTGTGGCGATGTCTTCTTCAGCATAGCGGGAGAGGTCTAGAAATTCCCGCTGATAAGCTTCAACGGTCTTATTGCCCTGGGTGAGGTTACGGAACTGGGTCTTCATGCGTTCCATAATTGCTTGAGGGATATAACGTGTACGGAAAGCAGCCTGGAACTCATACCAGGTAATGACTGTTCCAACAGGCAGAGTACGCTTGTGTGTGTCCCACCATTGAGCAGCGGGGCCCTTTAAGAAAAAGGCCGCGAAGTTGACGTAGTTGGCAGGGGCGACATTAGCTGACTCCATCTCGTGAGTGATGTCGCGGAGCCAGTCATCGGCATCCAGGGGCTTGTCAGAGTTGCGGAACTGCGTTGGGTTGAGTCGCGTAAACTCTGTCAAAGTTATTGAAGCTGGGTTCTGGTTCTGGTTGTTCTGATGCGGAAACTGAGCCATGATTCCAACCATGAACTGACGGTTGAGCTCAAACTGTTGCATCATAGCCGCCATATAGTCTGGCGGTGGTGGGCGTTTAGGGGCACGACCACGACCACGACCACCTGGTCTAACCATCCTGCTAAGTATCAACAGGGGGTAGTTTAGTAAAAGCAATTGCGAGCGTTTAGTGTCAAACATGATGTAACTCGACCACAAATTAAGTAGTGTAACAGATACATAACATCAGTTGATTAAGACATACAGATCCATACATGGTCGGTTAAAATCGGGCAGCATAACGGCACAAAATTGAAAAACTAGAGACACTAGGCGGCGCGCAGGCACGCAATAAGGAAGTACACAACGTGACATAGCAAAGGCTACATCAGCGTCAGAGAAAACCACTGAAACGGGGTAACTGCAAGTGTTGACGACGAATATTCGTCGCGGAAGGATCCTGTGCTCCATGTGCACTCTGATGCAGAACCCGGTCTCGAACTGTCAGAAGAGGTCCACGTGCAGTCGTGTGACCTCCCACAGCAGGCTAATCAATACCTGGCGGCATCTCGGTCCTGCATGGGTAAAGAATATACTCCGGATGTATCCCTGCACGAACAGCTGGTAGCAACTGTGTCATAGCCTCGTAGTAGCGTGCTCGAGCGGCGAACAGCTCGACGGCAAGAGCCCGAACAGTGCGATCCAGAGCCTGAGTGCACTGAATCAGAACCTGCGGGTCGTAGCGTCGAGACTCGTACGGGGCACAGATAGCTGTGTAGTATCCAGTAGCATCTCCAACAGGTGCATACGGAATGTACCGAAACACAGTATCATCCAAGTTAGCATTGTGCTCCCCTCGTAGACGTACGACAGCAGAGTAGGCGGCATCATGGACTGCCATCTCAATCATCACGCCTAATCCGTGAAAAAGGTGTAGCCCGGTGTCTGAGTTGTTCTGCTGATCATAAATCCGAACTTCAGCATAGTACTGTTCCTGGTTGAACTCGCGGCAAACCTCATAAACCAAGTACTCAGGGTACCAACGGTAGCCAAGTCTGGTCATGAGAGCGATCAGGACAGCTGGAAACCCAGGGGTATTACGAGCCCAAGTGCGAAGCACAAGCTGTGTCGTAGGACGTGGTGGAAACAAACGGTCCATTTGAAACAGAGGAAATTCAGATTTGTCAAATGACAATGAGAAGTTTAACACAACTCAGAGAGAAAGGTTAAACAAAACAATGGAAAGGAAAATGATTATCAGACTAATCAGATCAATGACAGGGAAATCGCACAGATATCTAGCTCTCCGGGTAGACGGGATTTATGAGATCCTAAGTGTCGGCGTTAGTAAAATTTATTTAACCCGAGTAGAAGAGAGATCAGAGTCCCAGAGTATAGACGAGGAATAAAAGATCCTAATACCACCCAGTTGGCGACGTGGGCCCGTAAGCCACACAGCCAAGTTAGTAAATTAGTTTTTCGGTTTCTAGACTCAACTTCGGCCAAGGAATTGGAAGGGGGCTTCCTACAGGCAGTCGGCTCTGATACCAACTTGTGGCGCCCCCGACTCAATCGTACACTAATCATACACGCAAACGTGTACGATCAAGCACAGGGACTCACGGGAAGATATCACAACACAACTCTAACACAATTTAAACGGAGGTCCACAATATTACAAACCAGGGATCCGAAGATCCGAATACATAAGTCAGTCATACAAATATTATCTGAGTACAGACATAGTTAGACAAGTTTTGCCTTAAGAAGGCTAGCACAAACAGCGACACTAGATCGAAAGGCGTTGGCCTCCTGCCTGGGAGCCTCCGATCCTACTCCTGGTCATCTGGCTCGATCCAGTAGTAAGTACCCTCTGGACCCTCCTGGTAGTAAGCTCCAGTGGTGGCATCTAGCTCCAGGACTCCATCGTCCGATGTATCATCAATGTGGGGTATATGGGGAAAAGAGAAAGTAAAGCAACCATGAGTACTCATCCGAAGTACTCAGCAAGCAAGGATCTATACTACATATGCAACATTATCAATGGAGAAAGGCTGTATATTTGAACTGGGCTGCAGAAATGCCAGAATAGAGAGAAGGCCTAGTCCTATCGAAGACTAGCATCTTCAAACATCTTCACAAGGCCATCATCTTGCAGCAGTAGAAGAGAGTAGAATAGCATTTTATTTAGCAAACATGTTGAAGTACAGCTTAAAGATCCTTCCTCGACTCCCAAGCGAGAAAGCGATCCCTAAGCTTCAATTAAGTAACAAGTATCCAGTTTAAGTAGTAGATCGGGATACACAAACTGAGCGTCCTTTAGCGTAGGACCGGCTATCGATAGAAGATTCATCCCTGCAGGGGTGCACTACTCTTACCCAACACGCTCGATCAACTCTGGCCGGACACACTTGCTGGGTAATGCCCGTCCTCGGAAGATCAACACAAAGCAGCGCCCTACCTAGGCTCGGCAGAGAGGTCAGCACGCCGGACTAACCTATGCACCCAGAGGTCTCGGGCCATCGCCCTGGGCACCCTGCGCGTTGCGAGACTGGCCGGGGTGCAGGCGCGACACTGAACTCGTCAGTGAAGTATCCAGCCCAATCCCGACAATCAGCCCGCACGGTGAATCGTGACGTTAGACGAGCTTTCGGAGAAACGTACTTTGCAGAGGGTCCCATAACCATTATCCCACGTGGTGGTAGTGCGTATAGGGCACGTCGACCCACTCAGATCACACACCCAAATCCAATAGGCTCAATTAGTATCAAGCGGAGACAATCAGAGTCTCTGATGCTCCGCCACAATGTCACACTCGATTGCCCTTCCGGCACACCCGAAATCATAGATCCCCAGCGTGTACCCACCAGGGTGGACCCGCCTGTAACAAAGGTCAAGTAGCCGTGTGGTCAAATCATCAGGGTGAACGTATGAGGTATCACCCTCGAGGTTCACACTGAGGGGTCGCACGACAGAGTCGTATCGGAAGTGGAGAAGGAGGAATCACCCTCGATGACCACGACCGAACAGCTATACTGCAGAGTATTCATCGTGAGTGCGTTACGAGGTATCACCCTCGGCACTCGATAGTTACTACGCAGAGTCGTACAACTTAGGGGGTGTGAAGTGAGGTGTCGGTCTCTGCTCGACGATCATGTTGATCGAGTCATCGATGATCAAGCAGGGGCAACAAGGGTAAGGTGGTGGGGTCACTGATGGTTCACTACCAACCTATACTAATCAGTTTATCATAGGCAGGTAAGGTAGCAATGAACAGGTTACAACAGCAGGCTATGCATCAGAATAGGAGCATACATTAACAGTAGCGAAATCTAATGCAAGCAGGAGAATAGAATGGGCGATATCTGGAATGCTCAAGGGGGGGGCTTGCCTGGTTGCTCTGGCAAGAGGGGAAGGTCGTCAACGGGCTGCTCGTCGGTAGAGTAGTCGTATCCTGGTGCAGCGCCGTCGGTCTCAGCGTCTATCGAGAGAGAGAAGGAGGGGGAGAGAAACAATAAATTCACGGTAATAATGCAAACAATATGTATGACATGCCTAAATGATATGCCGGGGTGTTCTACTGCCTAACTAAACGATTTAGTTAATTTAGGAATTTATTTGGATTTATTTAATTAAAGTTGGCCACGATTCATTTACTGAAATCGGTCTAAAAGTTCAATGCTCTTATAGCTGCGGGCATCTGACGGGAATACGGAGGACGTATTCGGGTTCGTATCGTCGTTCTGAGCAAGTTTCATGTATAAAATATTTTCATCGGAGTTACGGTTTATTTAATATGATTTTCTAAAGTTTTTATTAATTTCTGAAATTTAATTAATTATTTAATTCAACATTATCCGAAACAGTGCTGCGATGACATCAGCATGACATCATGCTGATGTCAGCAGGCGCCTGACAGGGTGGGTCCCACCTGTCATAGGCTGGTTTAGTTAGTTAGGGTTAACTAAT
Source organism: Thinopyrum elongatum (assembly GCA_011799875.1). Taxonomy (NCBI): domain Eukaryota; kingdom Viridiplantae; phylum Streptophyta; class Magnoliopsida; order Poales; family Poaceae; genus Thinopyrum; species Thinopyrum elongatum. The sequence continues at coordinate 42,975,749 of CM022302.1, forward strand.
TAATTAACAATTAAATAAACTAATTAATTAAATTATATAAATCTAGACAGAGTTAATTTGCTAATTAATTAACTAATTAATTAATTAATTATTTATTTATTTTATTATTATTTTTTTCTAAACGTTTTTCGGGCGGGGCCCGTTTGTCAGTGTCTCAGGGGTTCGGCCCCACCTGTCCGTGGCACAGGGGGCCACGGGCGGGCGCGCGTGCGCGGCGCGCGCGCGGGCGCACGGCGAGGCGGGCGCGGGGCGAGGGGCAGGGGCGAGCGCGGGCTGCGGCGCGCGGGTGGCGGGCGCGGTGCGGCGCGCGGGTATGCGTGTGCGTGCGCGCGGGCGGTGGACGGAGGCGACGCGGGTGCGCGTGCGAGAAGCACGGGGTGCAGGCGCGCGTGTGCTTCGGCGCGGCCAGGAGGGGCCGGCCACGGCGCGGGCGCACGGGGCGCGCGCAGCGTGAGGGCGGCACGGGTGGTCGGCGCGGTGAGTAGGGGAGGAGGCGAGGCCTGCGCGACGGCAGCGGAGCAACAGCTCGAGTAGCAGCCGCGGCAGGAGAGCAGCGGCGGGGGTCCTCACCGGGGGTTCGTAGGGCCAAGGCAGCGGGGGGGGCGGTTCGAGCTCGAGGGGGGGGAACGGCGACGGGGTCTAGGCGGGGGTCGGGGCGGAGCGGTGGGGGAGGGGGGCGAGCGATAGCTGCGCGGGCTCGGGGCGGCGGGCGTGGATGGCGAGGAGGGGCTCGGGGTGGAGGCCGGAGATGACGGCGCGGGTGGACGGGTAGCGCCGGCGACGAGGCGACGGCGTTGGGCGTCGGCGGCGGGTCGGACGGGATCGGCGGATCCCGATCCAGATGGGGGGGGGGAGAAAGCGGGGGGGAGTCGGCTAGGGTTCGGCCGGCTGGGGGGGTAGGTATAGGCCAGGGGGGCGCAGGTGGCCGGCCGGCTGGGCTTCGGCCCAGTTGCGCCGTGGGGGGGGGGGGGGGTTTGCTCTTTTTTCTTCTACTCTGTTTTCTATTTCTTTTCCTTTTTCTTTTCTTTATTTATTCCCTTTACTCTGCTAGTAAATAGCTAGGCCTCAAAATGGTTTTTGTAAAACATGAGACCTAGTTCATAAATACCAGTGCATTATTCCCTAACACCTAAAATTAGTTTGGACAAAATATAATTCCATATTTATTTCAGATTTAATAAATGGTTATTAAATATTATCTTTATCCACTATTTGAGGTTGTTCGAGTCACTTATCCAATTCCAATGATGTTGGTTTCAATTTTAGAATAGCCTCTGGAATATTTGTTATTTATCTGACATTTTAGTTTCTATGTTGGACAACTTTTATATTCCACTTTCGTTTAAATTTGAATTTGACTTAGGAGTTGAAATGCAATATGATGCTAATGATGATTATGCACTATTAAGCTTGCTGACATGTCATTATCAAAAGTGATTACTGTTGCTAATCACCGGGGGTGTTACAACTCCGGAAGGCTCGGCGTGGACGGGCTTGAGCTCCTCGAGCTTATCCCGGAGCGGAGCTCCCGTACGGTGTGGCAGTCGTGTCCATCTCCGACGACTGCGAGCGGGCCAGGGAGGGATTGACCGGTGCAGATGGCGTGCGAGGACACGGAGAGGAGCAACTCGTGGCCAGGAGGTAGGCGGGGATGCTGCGACGCAGTGATGGAGGTTGGTGGCTGAGGTGCCTCCTCTCGCCCGCTGCGGATGAGCACGGTGCAGGGCGTTGCACCGGCCAGCCGCCAGCTCACCGGCGAGGAGTGACTGCGGAGTGGGCCAGAGAAGGACGAAGCATTGATGGTCTTGGCATCGCCGTGAAGGAGAAGGAAGAGGAGGGGTGCACGACACCGTTTCCTTCTGCTGCCTGTCGAAGTTCAGTTAACTGAATATTATTTCAATTATGAACAGTGCCCTGATTACTCATATGGTGTAAGGCAGAGAGTGCTGGGGATTTTTAGATTTTGTGGCAATTTTTGTGGTGATGTGTTGATGCATAAGAGAGGTCCTGGCAAAGTTTGGGAATTTTTGGAGCATTTAAAAATATGTTTGGATAAGAATTATTGAATCTGGTCCAAATTTGAATTGAGTGAAATTTGAAAATTTTGAACTGTGGTACCCCATGTCTTTGGAGAAATGGGTTGTGGGTACCATATATTTGCTGAGATAATTTTGGTGGAGGTAGAAACCTTGTGGAAATTGTGGTTCCTTTGTAAACCAAGGAATGATGGATAATATGAATCCCAACTTTGGAATTTATTTGGATTGTGAAAAATATTTTTGTGGGGGTAGGAGAGAGTTGGATTCTGTCCTAGATGATGTGAGTGACTTGTGGGATAAAGTTGGAATGGAAGAAAATTGTTGGATGGATTTTAGATCGGCTAAAAGGAAATGAAAAGGTTATTTCCTTTGAAAACTTAATGATTCCCAAAACTTTTCTGGATGAAAATTGTTTGAAAACCTCCCAATTAAATATCCAAATAATTTTTAAACCTCACAAAACAGAACTACTAAAGAAAATTTGAAATCCCATTAAAATTGAAAATAATTTTCAGAATAAAAGAAATATAAAGAGAATAATGACAAGAATAATTCAAAAAAAAAATTTTATTTTAAGGGAAAATTTTTGAAAATCCAAAAGAAATATTTTTGGGGTGTTACACCGCCCCTACCCGACAAACTCTCGAGGCCACCCAAACCCCTAGAAGAAAACTCCGGTAACTTCGACATGAGGGGGGACGTCGATCAACCCCATCTCGCCCGACCAACTCTTGAGTCCACCCAAACCGGGACTGAAGAAGCATTGTCGAGGCCACCCAAAACTGGAACAAGTCTAGATATATTGAGGCCACCCAAACCCTGAAAGTATAACCCCGGCCCGATAACTTCGACAGGAGGGGGGACGTCGGACATGCATGAGAGAGGCGGTCCGCAACTAATCCATTGCTCATATATGCATATGATTCCTTGTTGTGATATTAGCAAGGTCTATGTTTGCCACTAATATATCCATCTCTCATGTTTGTATATTGCCATGTTGTAATATTTGCAGAAACTATGGACAGAGACTTAGAACAAGAAGAGTTGTTGGGGGACATAATCCGCGACGGAGGTGATCCCTTGTCGTTTCTCAATGACACCGATGGTCAGGAAGGAGAGGATGACGGCTCTGGTAATCCAACAATGGAGGAGGAAGGAGATCATGACGGCTCCGGTGACCGAATGGCAGAGGAAGAAGACCATGATGACGGCTCGAGTGACTGAACGGAGGAGGGAGCTGTTGCAAAGTTCAGCAAGGTATATATATTAATCCCGCCTGTGCTGACTTGATGCATTAATTGTTTTGGTATGTACATATATTAATGCTTCTTTCTTCTTTTATAGCCCTTCGGATCGAGCCAAACTTCCGTAAGGAGACGAGGCCCGAAGAAAAGGTTGCGCCAGGATGAAAGGTTCATGATCACAGAAATCGCGGACGATGGCCAACTGATTGCTCCCAAGCGGACCAAGGACGCATTTGTACATCAGTGCGGAGCTATTGTTAGGGACAGCGTCCCGATCAGCGTCCAGCAATGGAATAAGAGTAAGGACGACCCTGCAGTTTCTTACGTCCAGGATATACTGAAAGGTGATCTTTGGACCTCGCTGATGGCAAATTTCAGCCTACAGCCAGAGGAGGATCCGAATAAGCCAGTTATAGAGCCAAAGGTCAAGGCATTTGCTCTTAAGAAGATGGCAGATCTATTCAGGAACTGGAAGAAAGAGTTGAACACAAAGTTTGTCGAAAAAGGGAAGACTCCAGAATTCACCGGCCGATATGAGAAGATAAGAGATCACTGGCCCGTATTTGTGGCCTACAAGAAATCGAATAAGGGTAAGAAAAGGTCAGAGACAAACAAGAAAAATGCTGCAAAGAAGAGGTATCACCATCACAGGGGGCAGGTGGCTACTACAAAGCCCGGCCGTTGTGGGACAAAGTTGAGCAAGACCTGCTTGCTAAAGGGGTCCAACCAGCGACATTGAACTGGCCAGATCGTTCAATGACTTGGTTCTTCGGGGATGGGGTAACTTTGGACCCAGAAATAGGGGAGTGTCGTTGGACGGACGAGCAACTTGTAATACCCATGAAGAAGCTTCAGGAAAATATCAGGGCAGTGCAGGAAGGGACGTTTATTCCGGACAGAGAGAAGGACGAGCTGACAGAGGCCCTCGGGAATCCTGAGCACCCTGGATGAACACGAGGCACACTACGCTCCGTTCCATGGGTGGTTGGGTTTCTCGGCAGCGGTGGTTACAGAAGCCGAGAGAGAAAGAGGAAAGCAGAAGTGAGCGAAATGCAGAAGCTCAATGCAAGAATAGCAAAGCTAGAGGAACTTGCAGCTACCGGCCAACCATCTCAGCGGCACGAAGATCCTTGCTTCGACGTTGCCCAGAAGCTACCCCACCATCTCAGCGGAGAAGCACCGTGGCTTCCACAGAGCTCGTTCAGCCTGATTTCACGGCTCCTCGCTACCCCGTGGATACTATCACGAAGGCTCAACATTGCGAGCTAATGACAAAATGGCAGAACCTTACTTTGAAGGCGACGGTCGGCTCTATTGCACCTCCTCAAGCTGAGGGAACTTTCCATCGCCGTCCGATTCCACATGGCTATGCTGTTGTGACGGTGGATGAAATAATGGAGGGATTTGAGGAACTGGAGCTTGACTACCCTACAGGTGAAGGGGAGAATCATCTGGAAAATGCTTTAAGGAGCACCTGTCTATGGAGGAAGGAGTACATCAAGCTTCCAAACTGGACGCCTGCTCCTCCTCTGGCGAGTCAGGGCACTCCGCCTCCTACTCCTCCTCCTCCTTCGGCGAGTGATCAGGGCACTCCGCCTCCTTCTCCACCTGCTCCGGCACATGAGGGCACTCCGCCTCCTCCGGCATGTCGGAGCACTCCGCCTCCTCCGGCGTGTCAGCGGACTCCGCCGCATCAGCAACGGCGGAAGAGAGACGGCGCCGCTCCGGCGGCTAGCAGTACAAGAGGCGGGAAATTTTTCAAATACGGTCCAAGCCTCAAGCCTCTGGAAAAGTTACCATATGAGAGGACCGATGAGGAAAACGCGGAAATCAGTGCTGCCGAAGTGGAGGCCCATTTTGCACGGAAACCTCCACCTCCGAAGGAAACAATAGATCAGGTGAAAGTGAAGCGCACTCTGCGTGCCCTTAAGCGACCACCATCGTCTCCGCCGCAATCCAACTATGACCGCATTATTGAAAGGACATATAAGGAAGCGCAGCAGTCGGGAAGTACTTGCAGTGTTGCAAGAGAAGCAAAACGAAGATGTGGGAAAATAATTCCCCAGCTCGGCGAACAGGCAAAGCAATCATGCCCCCCGCTCAAGGTGTCTAGCGATATCATCGCTAATCATCCGGGGCTAGTGCCCGGTACCAATCCTGTTGATTACCTGGCCGATGATGTACAGTTTGAAATGTTAGACGTAGTAGATATCTTCAGATAAGAGTACGGGAAGCCTCTCGTCAAACCTAATCATCCTCGTCTAACAACGATGATGCGAAGATTGCATGAATGGTACATGGATACCTGCAGGAAGTCTGGGAAGGATACTTTGATGCTGGGAATTAAAGAGGAGCACGACCTCGTTGGAACTGAGGTGATGCCTGTTTAATTTGTGGAGTTATTCAAGTTATTCAATCAAGACGCCCTCAACAAACAACTCATGAGTTGCTACTGTCTGTAAGTATTACCTCCGTAATTAAGTCTCTATAGCTCAGCTCTTTCATTGCATGTTTATATAATTATCCTCACTATATTATGCAGACTGAAGATCGTCGAATGCAAAAAAGCACAAATCTATGACATTGGGTTCATTAACCCAAATACCATAAATGAATGGTCGGTTCAAAACAGAGACAAAGATACTGAGGACAACTTGCTAAAATCGTTACTTCAAAATCAAAACAAAGGGAAAATACTCTTTCCTTACAACTTCAAGTGAGTGTTACTGTCTTGTGCATATTCGGTTTCGCTTACTTGAGGTTATAGTAATTTAATTGATGAGTTATGCATGCGTGCGCAGCTTCCACTTTAGTCTGCTAGAGATTAAGCTTGACCGGGGAGTAGTAACTGTCATAGACTTGAGACGAAAAGATCCCCAGCTTTATGTGGACATGACTGCAATGCTCCAGAAGTAAGTTCAATCAATCATTATCGCACCATATCATATCGGCAACTTTGTTTATTTCCGGATATCAAATAATTATTTTCTTTGTCTGGCAGGGTTTGGAAAGACTTCACTGGAATGATTCCGGGACTGCCGAGGGAGCTGCGATTTACACATCCGAAAGTAAGTAGTACTAGCTAGTTCCGCGCATCTCCCATTGATTCTAGCTTCATCAATACCATTTAGCAAGCTTGATTATCAGTTTGAATGAACTCTATCTCGTAAAGTGCTTGTGGCAGGAAGGCGGGAATAATTTATGTGGATACTACGTTTGCGAGTTCATCCGCCAATCGACCTCTGAGCGGGGCTACTCTGACCGACAATATGAAGTACGTAATCAATAATATTCAGAATTTTATTTTATTACCATCATTTGTGTTGAGTTTCATTCATATATATGTATTGACCCCCTTCTTTAAATTAGATGTGGCAGATGCGGGATGAACTCCTACCACATGATTGCATACGAGCAATTCAAGAGGAATTGGCGGGATTCTTTCTTGACCACGTCATAAATGAGAACGGAGAATACCATCTGGAAATTGAAATGGATTTTAGATGATAGGGATTGTAAGAGATGTTATATTGTATATATGTAGTAGCGTCGGATAGATATACGAAAACTTGTTGTTCGACCAATCTCTCGGAGAAAGAGAGGTCACTTCTCTCTGTATATGTTCATGACGATCTTGTGTAATTAATGGTTCCTTCATTTGCTTACTAGCTAGCGTGTCAAGTTCTCTTTATATGTATAGTAGCTAGCTTCGACCAAGCACGGAGAAAGAGAGGTCACTTCTCTCTATTAGCTAGCTAACACAATATGAAACCCCTAAATTAACTCTCCAAAACCCCTAAACCCCCCCTTTCAAAAAAAAACAAAAACCCCAGCGCCTGCGAGCTGCTGACGCGTGGCAGCCTTTTGGTCCCGGTTGGTGTTACCAACCGGGACTAAAGGTCCTCCTACCTGGGCGCCCCGCAGCGGCCACGTGGAGCCCCTTCTGTCCCGGTTCGTAAGTGAACTCGGACCAAAGGTTTTGGGTTTTAGTCCCGACCCTTTAGTCCCGGTTCTAGAACCATGTCTAAAGGCCCTCTGGAACAGGGACTAGTTCCCTATTTTCTACTAGTGCACCCAGCCGCTGCAGCCACCATTATACTACTCTGGAGTCGTCACTGCGGCTGCCATGGTCTTCCCACGTTGTCCTTCCTGAATACAGCGGTCAAGGTGGATGCAGGCCGACGGCAGACACGTCGCAATATGGCCAGTTGCATTAGGAGTTTTTTTTTCATCAAAGTTGCATTAGGTGTTCGCTGAATCGTTCGGGACTCTTCTTTTTTGGTTTACTACTTCCGTGAAGATAGATCCTTGGGGACACTTGTTTGATTTGGACGTGAGAGATACGTAGTAGATTTTATTAGAGCTATATACATGAGAGATTAAAGGGAGTTGGGACATGGAAGAGATACGTGAGAGTTTAGTTAATTTTCCGTTCTATGAATCAATCTACACCGTAATAATTCTGACCCACCAGATTAACGGCTTGGGAGAGATACGTAAGAGTTAAGTTTTTTTCTTTCTATGAATCAATCTACACCGTAATAATTCGGACCCACCAGATTAACGGCACGTAAATTCTAATTAACATGGGAATTTAGTTAAGTTTTTTTTTCTATGAATCAATCTACACCGTAATAATTCGGACCCACCAGATTAACGGCTCATAAATTCTAATTAACATGGGAATTTGTAGGAAGTGCCTAATTAGTATAGTTATAGATAGATATAGATAAGATAGTTTCCTCTTCAACTTTAATGGGTTCTACTATTTTTACTTCAATGGGAGGATGGTATTTAAACCACTTCTCTTTAGGGAGATCAACATGAGTAGCAAATGATTCACAGAAAGAAACTACTATCTCAGAGTCAAGTCCATATTTCGTGCTAAATTGACGAAAAGTAACAGTATCCATAAAAGATTTAACACAATCAAATTCAAGCTTTATACCTGACTCATTACTTTTATCGAGCTCCCAATCTTTAGAGTTGCATTTAATTCTTTCCAAGAGATCCCATTTGAATTCAATAGTCTTCTTCATAAAAGAACCAGTACAAGAAATATCGAGCATGAATTGATCATTACAAGAAAGCCGAGCATAAAAATTCTGAATAATAATTTCTCTTGAGAGCTCATGATTGGGGCATGAATATAACATTGACTTAAGCCTCCCCCAAGCTTGAGTGATACTTTCTCCTTCACGAGGCCAAAAATATATATATAATTCCGATCACGATGAACCAGATGCATAGGATAAAACTTCTGATGAAATTCCAATTTCAATCGGTTGTAATTCCAAGTCCCAATATCATCGCATAGCCTATACCATGTCAATGCACTACAAAAAAGACACATCCATGACATTTTGGGCCGAACGAATTTTTTTCCTGTCATGCTTATGACACTTCTATGACGATAATTGTGACAAAAGCACGTATCATCATAGATGTGGTGGGCTCCTACTTCTATGACAAAAAATCATGACAGAAAATGGGCTTTTCGTCCTGGGCGGGCCGGGGATGCACCTGCAATACATTCTTTGGGCCATCCATGACGGAAAAAATCATGGTAGAAGCGAGGGCAAGGAAAATATCGGGGAGTTCCCAGTTACGGTGGGTGGTCGGGGCCGAGCGATGCACGGAGGTTTGCGCGTTTCTCTCGTACACGTACGCGCGTGTGTGCGAGGTGTTGGGCTATAACTGAACCCGAGCGAGGCGTTGGGCTATAACTGAACCCGAGCGATTGCACTAGCTACGTTACTGAACCCCGATCGATCCCTTGGCTGTTAACTGAACCCGAATGATTCCTTCGATACTGCTGCTAACTGAAGCCGATCGAAGCTGGCTCTTGATGAACAGTCCCCGGTGGGGGTTGGATGAACTGTTCCCGGTGGGGGTCGGATGAACAGGATCCCATGGTAGTAGAGGCCATTGCCGCTGGATGAACAGAACCCCGATCGAGGAGGTGGGGGTGGATGAATAGTTGCCATTGGAGGGACCCCGTGGAGGGCTGGTTGAACAGGACCTCGTGGAAGGCTTGTTGAACAGGACCCCGTGGAGGGCTGGTTGAACAGGACCCCGTGGAGGGCTGGTTGAACAGGAGCCGGTGAGGGCTTGATGAACAGGACCCCGTGGAGGGCTGGTTGAACAGTAGCCAGTGGAGGCTGGATGAACAGGCCCTCGTGGATGAACATTAGCTGGTGGAGGCAGGAGGAAGTCGACGATGGATGAACAGTAGCAGGTGGAGGCTGGAGGAAGTCGATGGTGGATGAACAGTAGCCCGTGGAGTCCCGTTTTGCGGTACGCCACACCCCTCCCGATGAACAGGACCCCGTTCCGACCGTAGGCACTCCAACACAAGTGTGTTTCCTCCGTTTTGCAGTACGCCACACCCCTCCTGATAAACAGCACCCCATTTCAACCGAAGGAGCTCGAACACAAGTCCGTTTCCTCCGTTCTGCGGTACGCAGACCCTTCCGGATGAACAGGACCCCGTTTCGATCGTACGCGGTCGAACAGAAGGCTGTTTTCCGCCGTTTTGCGGTACGCCAGACCCCGTTCCGTCTGTTCCGTTCAAGCCGGTTGGCTCCCGATGAACAGGACGATGTCGTTGTACGCATTAGAGACCCCGCCCGTATGTACGTACGTAGCCGTATTTACTATCTTGCAACATGGATGTACGTACGTGTACATGATATAGAAGGGACTGCGTGACATGCTACATCGGCGCCTCTACTTCAGCACATGCCGCTCCTTACTCAGCCATGGTACATCACTGCAGAGAGACCGATCGACTGCTATGTACGTACACGTTCGCAGCCAGATAGATAACGCTACCTTCGCTTCAACCAGGTGGGTCCCAGCTGTCAGGGGGTAAGAAAGCACTTCCTTCCGTGCGAAGATAAAGCCGGGTGAAGGAATCATTATTTTGCGCGTAATAAGGAGGCACTTCCTTGCGTGCGGCCATGGACCCAGCTATCAGCCTCTCCACTTACAGTCCTCTTCTGATGGCTGTTGTTCGTTGACCGCGTTGACGACGCCGTACCGCCCGAGAGCACCAAGGTGGTGGACGACGGCGTGACCTAGGAAGGGAACGACTCGGAGCCGGGGAATACGCAGCAGTGGATGCCCACGCGGAGGGGAGTACGAGGGTTGACAGGTTCGGCTGTGGTTTGAGGCTACCATCACCGGAGAATAACAGGGTGTGTGGGTGAGTACAGGGAAGGCCTGGCCAGCGGTGGGAGTAGGGTGGGGCGGTGAGGCCTGCGTGGTAGCACAGCCGGCCACGGGAGGCAGGAGCAGGTGGCACGGCCGGCGCTGGTTTGGGCGGCTGGAGCAAGAAGACCAGAGGTTGAAGAAGCACGACGACCGTTGGATCGACATCATACGGTCACCGCAGCTAGACTCATTTTTATTGACTAAGTTGACAAAGCCCTACGTCCGCGTCAACTTAGTAGGCCCACAAGTCAGCCTCCAAATATGGTGGGACCGACCTAGCAGCGGGGGTATTCATTATTTTTTGCGTAATAGCTGGTGGATCCGAGCTGTCAGCGGGGGGAATGTTTTTTTCACGAAATACAGAGGCCCTTCCGGTCGGTCCCAGCTGTCAGGAGGAGGAATCATTATTTTGCGCGTAATAGGGAGGCACTTCCTACTCGCAAAAAATAGGAGGCACTTCCTTGCGTGCGGCCGTGGACCCAGCTGTCGGCCTCGCCACGTACAGTCCTCTTTCGATGGATGTGGTTCGTTGACCACGCCATGCCGAGAGCACCAAGGCGGTGGACGACGGCGAGGCCAAGTAAGGGAATGACCCAGAGCCGAGGAAGACTCGGCAGTTGTTTCCCACGCGGAGTGGGTACGAGGGTTTACTTGTTCGGCCGCATTGTGAGGCTGCCGTCGCCGGAGAATAACAGGAGGTGTGGATGAGTAGAGGGATAGCCAGGCCAGGGATGCCAGTATTGTGGGGCCGTGAGGCCTGCCCGGCAGCACAGCCGGCCACGGGAGGCGGGGCAGTCGTTCCGCCGGCGCTGGTTTGGGCGGCTGGAGCAGGAAGATCAAAGACTGAAGAAGCACGATTGCCGTCAGATTGACATCTAACGGTCTGACGCTGGTAGAGTCGACTAAGTTTCTTTTTTGAGAAACCTTGTGTACGCATGAACATAGTAGGCCCACAAGTCAGCCTCCAAATCTGTGGCAGACAACATAGAGCCCATTTTGCTATTTTTTTAATAATTTACAGCTCATTTGCTAATTCTTAAGGAATTTATTACAGCCCATTTTCTGCGCAGGACCATGGTCAAAAAGTTCAACCTAATTTTGCATATTTCGGGGGAGTCCGAACTGTTTTAATCCAGAAAAGATAAATATTTATTTTTGAAGAACTTATTGATTTGCCAAATAAAATATTGTTTTATTTTTGTAAGCTAATAAGACGTGGGACAATTGAGTTTGTTTTAGGGAAAACCAGTGGTAAAAAAATCAGCGCTGGGAGGGAAAACAACAAGAAAAAAATAAGGATGTAAAGATGAAAAGCAAACTTTATATATTTTCAATATAATAATACATGTATATGAACTAGTAAAACTATAGGTAGAGATTAGAAAATGGAAGTAGGACATGGCATTTCAAGAGGAAAATAGAACTGGGCTGTGTGTTTGATTCAGTAAAAAAACTGCGTGCGGATGTTCTAAGAGAAAATATAACTAAGGCTGGCGGGCCAGAGGCCAGTTGATACCCACTAGTAGAAAACAGGGCTTTTTTCCCGGTTCCAGAGGGGCTTTAGTCCCGGTTCTGGAACCGGGACAGAAGGGTCGGGACTAAAGCCTCTAATCTTTTGTCGAAATCGGATGCGGATTTTTGTGCTGATTTTTTTGATATATTATGCGTTTTTTTCGGACATCGTATGCGAAAGATATGGCCGTTTTACTTTTTCATAACACTTTTTTACAAAACATGTCCAAATTTAAGTTTTTTAATTTTCCTAACTAGTAGATGTAGTAACATAACTACATCTCAAAGGATTTTAATTTTTGAAGTTTTTATCATTTTCTTTTGTTTTTTACAAAACTGAAATGGCGATACACCGGGCCGGGGGGGGGGGGGGGGGGGGGGGTAGAGTTGACCTCTTTAGTCCGGGATGGTGTCCATCCAATCCTACCTTCGACTACATCTGCTAGCACCGTCCCAGCCAGAGTCACAACTAAGGTTAACCAAGCCAGAGTCACGTTCTATTAAAGTGGCAAAAAGAATTACTTTTAATATAGCAAAACTAATTCTATTAACTATTATTAAAGGCTAAACAACTACTAATACAAAACTTTACCAAAATTAATATTAATTAATTATAAATATTTATCTACTATTGTCTAACAGAAGCATACTACAACATGTTAAAATCTGCATAAAGAACTAACTAAAAATAATTGAAAACAACAATTAAAGGACTAAAACAACTATATAAGCAAAACAATACTGTTTTAATTAAAATCATAATATAAATTATTCTAAAAATAACCAAATAAATCTTACTATGACAACAATCTAACATGTGACTAGGAGCAAAAAGAATTAAATTAAAAACTATTTTTAAACTCAAATTATTCACAATCTAGGGTTTGAAGCAAATTTGAACAAATTTATATTTAAATCATTCAAATTTGAAAACTAATGGCACAAACAGAAACTAGACAAAATTCAATGACCTTCTCATTTTCATGGCACAAAATAAGTTTAAAAAAATGAAATGCCTTTGTAACAGATGAGTTTTCGTCCGAAACCCTGATAGGTCGAAAGAGGATGTTCATTTTGTACACGAAGTGCATCCAGTTTTTGCCGTAACCCTCTCAACTTTTTTGCACATGCTATGTGGGTGAAATGATGATACCATGCCAACTTTCAACCTTTTCAGAGTTTATTTGTAGTGATTTTCAATTTCAGGGTCATTTAGCTCAAAAAAATAGTAAATGCATGAAAAATAGCAAATGAATTCAGAAAGGGTTGAAAATTGATGACGTGTCTTCGAATGGTGCATACTGAACACACAAAAAGTCTAGAGTTGAAATAAGTTTAAAAAAATAAATGCCATTGTAACAGATGAGTTTTCGTCCGAAACCCTGATACTTCAAAAGAGATTGTCCATTTTGTACATGAAGTGCATCCAGTTTTTGCCGTAACCCTCTCAACTTTTTTGCACATGCTATGTGGGTGAAAAGAATCTAACATGTGACTAGGAGCAAAAAGAATTAAATTAAAAACTAGTTTTAAACTCAAATTATTCACAATCTATTGTTTGAAGTAAATTTGAACAAATTCATATTTAAATCATTCAAATTTGAAAACTAATGGCATAAACAGAAACTAGACAAAATTTTGAATCTAATGCAAAATGAATCACTCAAAAACATCAAATATCCTAAAAGATATAAGCAATTTAAAATAGAAACTAAACACAAAGAACAAATGAAAAAACAAAAAACAAATTTCAAAACCCCTTTAGTCCCGGTTTGAGCCACGAACCGGGACTAAAGGGCATCGCACTCTTTAGTTCCGGATATTTCATACCCCCCCTTTTCTTTACGTAGTATTTTTCTTATTATACCTGTTGACGTCGCATTATAGACTGTATTGTTACTCTTGCTACCATCAGGATAGATCTGTCCTCTTCCTCGGTTTCCCCCTACATATATGGGATATTTTAAGAAATGAGTATCTTCCTTCGTAGCAGGATCAGGGGAAAGAATGGGAAAGACGTTCATGGCTCAAACCGGGACTAAAGGTCCCATTTGAACCGGGACTAATGCCTGCCCAGTGCCCTAGCCGCTCGAACCGGGAATAATGCTCACATTAGTCCCGGTTCATAATGCAACCGGGACTAATGCTCCGATCCGGCTGTGACGAAAGCCCTATTTTCTACTAGTGACCTGCTGGATCTTTGTGCCCCATTGTCGTCATGGGTTGGACCTGTTAAAAACAAAACCGAGCCTGGGCAGTCTACTGCCCAATTAAAACTTGCTCGACCTGAAAAAACAATATACCTGCTGGATCCCAGTTATCAGTCTGTACTTGTAGAATTCTCACGTTTATTGACTACGTTGAAAACTTCATGGGTTTCACCGTCTCAGACATCAGCATTATTTTTCCATCGTGATAATAAGTGCGTGCACTTGCTTGCGTACGGCCATGGACCTGCTGGTTCTGTATGGTTAGGCTCTGTATGGACAGCCGACTTGTGGTTCCACGGACGAATTTCATGCAAATCGGATGGTTTTCAGTGAAAGCGGACTAAATTCATTGCATTTTACATATTTTTTTTCATTATGGAATATTTTACATATTTTAACTAATAATAACCGACTAGGCCTTTTTTAGTCCATGGGAGGCGTTTCACGATCGAGGTCGCGACACTTAACTGTTCTAGAAGGCCCAAATCCATCGCTCCTCTCTTTTAACAATTTGCAGCTGGGCTTGGCATGCCACAGCCTAGTTCCGACGTGTTGCGTCCAACTATCAGCCTGTGAAACCGGATGGATCCCCTGCGTACTTCGAAGATATAAAAAATTTGGAGAACTGGGAATTCAAACGGGCAGGTGCTTATGCTACCCATCAAATAAAAATCAGGTGCTTCAAAATTCGTTTCGAAACAAATGATTCAGCTTTATATCCACGTCGACCATCGACATGATGGTTGGAAGCAAATGCCAAGTTCATACCGAAAGATCCTTAACAACATTACCAACTTGCTAACGACCAGGTAGTACAAGTACCAATAGGAAACTAACTTATAATCTTTTTAGTCCTGGCCCTAGTGTTCGTCTGGTAGGAAATCTTGCAGAGGACCAGCTCCCGCTGCTTCTCTTGCTCTAGGTCCCCGAGGTTGTACTGGTGCATCACCCAGTTGGTCCTCTGCTGGTCGAAGTTCTTGTTGGTGTGTAGCACCAGAACCTTTTTGCTGCCCGTCTGCCGGCCGTTGACCATCACCGGCAAGGTATTGCCGGTCTTGTGCCACATCCGTGCATGCCGCACTCCGACTATATCTTGCGACGTGTCTGCGTGCCCCTTTTGAACGCCCTGGAGTTGCGCTGGAAGAAATGCTTGCTTAGGTCACTCAGTGTGATACCTGCAGTATTGGCGAATACAGGTTTTAGGGTACGTAGTTGGCATTTTCATAACATCTTTGGCATGTTGCTGTCACTTGCTTCACTTTTTATTAATTGTCAAATTGTAATTGCTTCACTAGGTCTGCGTCTAAAAAGAAAAATAGAGTTATAAACAAAGGAATATGTTTGTGCAAGTAGACGGCCGATCTGTGTCTCACCTGGAAGTTTCTCAGGATGGGTGTAGCATATGTCATGCTCGCTGTCGATGGTTGGTACGAACAAATTGATGCAAGGGTGAGATCTCGCGCTGTCAGCACTCCCTTTGGCATCAAGGTGCTCGATCAGCTCCTGATCCGTGGGATCGAACTTGACGCCAGCCGGCAGCACCGGCCAATCCTTCTTGGACTTGCATCGGTTAATTCCAGTTAAATGGTACTCAATGTATGATCAATCAACTGTTTTAAGTAAATGATGAAAGATTTCGACAGATAAGTGGTACTCCAAATCTGAAGTCCACAATACCCGAACAAACTGGGGTCTCGGCTTCATTACTACATGTAGACTCTAAAGACTTGAAAACCCCCCATAAAGATCGAAATCATCATACAGGGCGACGGGACGAATACTCACAGGAGCGGCCTTGCTGGTTCCTTCCTTCATCCGGCTAGCTTCAAGAGCATCCTTGTTGAGATCGATTTTTTCAGCGTCTTCCTTTTGACTACTTGCAATGAAGTATAGCAACTCCAGTAGCTAATCGCTCATCGTACCAAATGGATCGGAATAAGGAGGCGGCTTAGAGGCAGGGAGACCGGGAGAGAATGGGAGAGTGATTTTGTAGAGAATGCGAGAGTGCTGTTGTAGTAGGAGAGGGGTGAGGCTCACTTTGGTGAACCGAACACGCCGCCGGGACTCTTGTGTCACCTCACGCGCAGCGTGTTGTCACGTCAATTCCATGTGAGGACAAGATGAATAATTTGACCGACGTATACTTGTACTACTGTACTACTTACTAGTAGTATTTAGTGTCACATTTTAACCATAGGTTTAACTAACAAAATGTCAATGCATGTCACCGAAAATTATACCATTGGAAACTATGTTCAAATACGAATCCAACGATATAATTTTTTGTGACATGCATTAACATTTAGTTAGTTAAATTTATGGTCTAAATTTGACACAAATTCCGAAGGGGACCAATAAACCAGGAGGGAGGTAGTAGTACGAGTAGCGCAATATACGGTATAGAGGACTAGTACAAATTTAGAAATGAAGTACGAAGTTACAAGGCTGTGCGACAGACTTTGTAGGCTACATGAGTAATACAAAATATAATTCCCATTGGACAATACTTTCACCAACAAGTACGCACTTGAAGCCTAATTGATATATATATATACTAGTAGAATGCCCGTGCGTTGCCACGGGCTTCTGAAATATTTTGCTGAAGGTATATAAAAATAATGCATGTTAAATATCACAGGTAGAGACAATATAACACGGACACAATTGCATAATAATTGAAGTCCACTTCACTTGTAATATAAACTGATAACAAAAAGGCAAATTGACGATGTATACACATAAATCGATGATCCAACTGAAAATATATTACAAATTATTAAAATCTATTTGATGCACTTACGGAATTCTCGCACAATATCAAGAAAGTTTTTTTTGTTTGCTTCATTCGCATGATGTTTGAGCAAGTACAATGAAAACTGTTTTCTCAACTCATACCCATCAAGCAAAAACAATAGTAGAACGCCCGTGGGTTGCTATGGGCTGCTACGGGCAACAATGCATGTAAATGAATCAGAGAAATAATTAAAGTCATATTCAACGTCAAAGCTTATTTTTTCCTGATACGTCCGGATGTGTTCGGACATCAAACGGGCTACTACAACCGTCTTGATAGTCCGGGTTCCCCAAATCCGGCCCATATGTGAGAAAGAAATGTTGCTATCCAGACTATTCGTGATGTTATCTCCAACATGTGGTCCCAACGCAAAACCCCACCACCACGACACACCCTCTCCTTTTCTCGTCGGACCCTCCCCTTCCCGCTCGGTTTCCCACCGTAGTGGGTGACGCCCGCCTCACTTTCACCATGACACCCTCTCTCCTTCACACCATACTTCCTCGTAGACCGTTAAGGAGGAGTCCCCCGTAATGCCTGCCCCGCTCTCCGCCATGGTCCACTCCCCCATGTTCGTGTGTTTTCACCACAGCCATCAAGGGGGAGGAGGTATTGCGCCGCTTGTGGCACCCCCAAAGCCAGGAAGGAAATTCGTAACTGAACATACCAAACCCAACCTCCGGCCCGCTCACTCTTATCACAAAATCCATCAAATTTTGTTTTAAGTGAGCCAGTGATCGACATCGCCGTGGCCGGCCAGCAGCAAGGGATAACGTCAGCAACCGCCTTCCCATCTTGGTGCTAGTACCTCCTGGTTCTATACTGGACCCACCCTTCATCCTGGGCTCTACCACGACAGCTCCACGCCCATGTGTTCTCTCATTACTCTGCAATATTCTCGGGGGGAGGGGGGGGGGGATACCTCAGCATGTAAAACTGACCTCCAGGCCCGGGAAAACACAATGATCAGAAGGATTGGTAGATTCCAACATAGTAACCAGCATCTGAATAGACCTTGACAACCACCAGAGCGAAACACAACAACAGTAAACTATTTCTGAAGACACAATCCAAGAGTTTCTCCACTTTACTTGAAAGAACCTACAAACAGATCACTTCAAAAGCAAACTTCCATGTTCATTTAAGGTAATTCCAAAGCAAATTACATCTAGAATGCAAACAAAACAAGCACCTCCAATTTTCCTAGGAATCTTGAAATGAAACCAACTAAAAGTTGACACCCAAATATAGCCACTAAAGAATCACCTCCGCCATGAGCATGTCCACACAGTTCAAGAAGGACATATCCTAGCTCTACCTTTATAACATGGTAATATAGCACAATCCCCGTCATATAATCTGATATGTATAGGCTGCTAGGCGAAAGCAAATATATCAGTTCTGACCTAACAAACCTCTTTCCAACTTGCTCTAATTCTTATTGAGTCTGACTAACTATGAAGAACGGGATCAAAAGCAAAAAAATACTGCAGGATTTTGACTGTCTGAACTATCTCCAACACGCAGTTTTTCACCACAAAAATATGAAGCACTTTGTATGCAGAACATTACTGAATCACCCTGAATTGAATAGAACAATCAAAACTGAGACCATAACCTTCAATCTCTTATTCGGATCATGTCAAACATCTCCACAGTACCGACCAGACCAATCCGTAACAAACAGAAATGAAACCAAACGGACTGATCCACACATCTATACCAACATAACTCGTTATTCCCGCCCGCCGAATATAATCTCCATTACTCATCACAATCTTAAATCAAATCGGCAATCATGATGGATCCCTAAATCAGATCAGAAGTCAAAGCAAAATAGATTAGCCACGACCCTAAACCAAAGAAGCAAGGTTCAGAACACGGTACCAATATCAACAGAACATACAAGGAGAAATCGCCGAGACTAAGACCTCGACATCGATGGAAGGAGCACCTCAAAAAAATCAAACGAAGAACAGTGAAATAGGGGCGCAAGATTGGAACCGATTACGAATACAATACTTGCAACTTACCCAACGACGAGAGGTGGAAGAGAGGAGAGGATCCAGCCAAGGAGCCGCCGCGCTTGGCAGGGGAAGGCCACGCCGACGCCATCGACGTAGATGAGCAGCGCGCGGCCTGCCCCCACTGGTCCTGCCGTAGAAGATGCCGATGGGAACAGGGACCTGGCTGACATCACCTCCATCATCCCGGACAAGGCGTGCCTGGATGGCTGTCGGGCGGCGCGGCGGGGCATGGCTGCCACAACAGCGATTCGTGTAGAAACGGAAGACGGGGCACGGCAGCGGAGCTGGAAGAGATAGAAGCCCGTGGGACGGCCGGGGGAGGGGGTGTGGCGGCGACGGCGGCCCGTGATGTCGAAAGAGGAAACATGAGGCGGGAGGCCTTGACGTACGGGAGGAGACCCCTCCACCAGATTAGATCGAGGGTAGCGAGATCGCACGCGATCCGGGTGTGTGCATCGGGGTGTGTTGGGGGGGGGGGGAGGGGACGAAAAATCCAGTCGAAAAAACCCAGATGAAAATGGGGGACGAAAAAAAACCGTGCAATCCTACCAACTGAGACGTTAGGAGTAGATTAGGAGTAGAGATGAGCAGCAGTTCGTAGCAGCCACGGGTTGCATTGACGACTTCTTTTTTTACCATTAAAGCACTCTCCTTTTCTTCCTATCTCTTCTCCCAACTAAAAATGTTTCTCGAAGTGATATGTGAATGGATAAATTTACTACCATACTAAAATATCAAGAGCTAAAAACATATTTATCAAACAACATTTGTAGAACATGTTCGACATGAAAATTATGGTGTCGGACCAGATTGGGAACAAACACAATGATGACTTACCACTGTGTACATGCAAGATCTCTCTCCCCCTCACCCCCCCCCTCGATCTTTTGCCCCTCTCCCCCTATCTCTCCCTCACTCTCTCCTGATCTCGTCCCTCTTGATCTCGAGTGTGTTGCCGTTTCAAGAAGGCTTGGCTATCAACCAAGAACCAGAATTTGGTTGGCTACCCACAAAAGTCAGAACTATTCTTTACAACTTTCTAAAAAGCTAAGTTTAATCCAAGAATAATTATGAAGAGAGGTTAGTAAGTAGAACTACAAGTCATGGCTAAAATATTAAAGGGAGAAAATGATTTTTTTTACATCATAACTGATACCATGCATACTATCTTCAAATATTCCTTATTTATTGCCAATTCAAATTCCATACATTGAATGTCTAGATACATTCTTCAGCTATTTGATCAATTATTTGCTAACTCAGTTCTTCACATTAGCGGAGCTATGTCCAAAAACTAAAAGTTAATTCGATTTATAGTAGGATACTCTTGCAGTAGGATTTGTTGTTTCTGGTGGAAATACAAACATATGAAGCTGCAAAGCAGATAAAAATGTGAACGGCAAACCTCTCTTCAAAACCCATTGTCATGGTTCTCAATAGGTCGGGCGTTGTGATTGTAGTAGCCGAGGGGAGAGCTTCATACATCAGGGAGCACACACAGTGATAAACTTCTTACCACCCAAAGATTCCATATCACATCAAATTCTGACGAGGGCTTCAACTTTAGCAGCAACAAGGCGGCCTCAACATGACTATTCAGTAGATGAAGTGTTACATTGCAACCACAAACTACTACACATTTGCAACCAGAGACTACTACTACAAAACGCTAACATGATTCTTCATTGGACATGCTCTTGTACACTGGAGCATTGAAAAGAATTGGTAAATATTTTTATATGAAAATGATTGTAAACCGCAATAACACGGGCTCTTATGTTTCACAATATTTTTTGTATACATCATATAAAAATTATATAACTGACAAGTATATTTTAGTATTGACTGGAAACACATTAGCATATCTCCAAGGTTTGGCAAAGTAGGGAGGTGATATATCCCTATCTGGAATAACCGTCAGGAAAAATAAGAAATCAATGAAAGAAAAGAACTTAATATTAATAGGCATTCCATTACTCAGAAGATTTATAATATAGACACATCAATATTAATAGATTACATCAAACGTAGAGTTATGAATTCACATTTCCTATAATACAATTCCATAGAATTAAAATATTTACATGAATCAAAGGTCAACAAAAACAGAGGTGTAGCAACTCACCAACACAAGTACTCGTCATCGTCACCATGTGCTGCAACAAATAATACTAAAAAAAGGACCATTCAGTTATTTGATTTTGTAACAACGGGGAACAATGGTGGAGCCAGGAATTATACACAAGGGGGCCAAACATTGAGCAAGACTCTAAAAAGGCAACATGGTGTATTGAATGTGTAGAAATTGATCGTCGGTGTAGCAAAATATGTGCTATTATTACTAATAAAGTGTTGATAACATAGACATATCACATAGATAGCATGGAAGCAAAATGCATAATTAGATGGCGATGAACAAACAATTAAGAGAACGAAACCAAAGCTATGGACAAAAAGACCTAGAAAACAAATTTAGACAACAGAAGAATAAATCCCGTGGTTTTCTAGGAACTTGGAACAACTTACTAATACCAATGTGTCAGCTACAATCAATTTATTTTCTTGAAACATCCTCCCATGTGGCTGGGTCATGCTGCCCAGCCCTCTCTTTAGAAAATGGTTCTAAGTTATGAAATTAGCTACTACATTTGGAAATGACATTTTATGGACTCTCGGAGTACAATGAAATTCAATTTCAATTAACTAACAACACCATAGGCATCGAGGGACCAATAACAATTCACGCAAGTTTTTTTCTCTCAACATAACAATGACAGTGGAACAGGTTTAGTTAAACAACACTAGAGATTTATTTTTCTACAGGGAAACAAGTCGCATCTCCAAGAAATAACCATGTCATCCTTTCCTCCTTGAAGTCCTAGAACTGCAACCTCCACTTTGCCCATCGCAGGAGCAGCAGCAACAGCGCCGCCGTCTCTGGGACCTTTTTCAGAAACCCGTCTCTAGCATAATTGAAAGTTTCACTCCTACCCACACATAGACTGACATGTTCAACACATGTTAGTCTTACTAATCTACAACTTCTGGCAAACACCTGTTGAACCATTTTCCCTAACATTCAAGAAAGCACTCAAATTTCCACAACTGGATCACAATCATTTAAGGAGAAGGTACATAAGTAAACCGATGCAATTTACAAAAATCATAATTAATCTTGGCTTGGCGCATCCTTTGGAGACTGAGTAAGACTGAAAATATCGTCTCCCGTCAATAATCTGAATAGTTGGATACAAAACATGTACAGGACACGTGACATGGTCTGCTGAGCATTACAAATTTAAAGAGGTTCTAGAATAATTGTGGCAGTGTTGAGAAGTGCCTAATACACATGAATAGAACCCCAAAGAACCATGGCTCTAACAGTGCATGACAATTCATAAAATTCATTGATTAGCTTCCAATGCATAAACATATTTTCTGCTTATAAGGCACAATAGGTGGATTCTGTAAACAGAAATTTGTCAAGTACTTGCACGTCATGGAGAAAAGGTCCTTCAGCATGATATAGTATAACACACTGATGGACGATCAATAGTTTTAATTATATCAGATCGGCAAAATGATATAGTATTTCAAAATTTAACAGTTTGTGTGCACCTTATATGGAGGTAGTGATACCTGACCTTCTGCAGCTCGTAGAAGATACACATATGGATTAATCGAACACGCCCACATCCAAGTCTTCTTCCATCCGCAACACCCAGGCACCACCGCTTCCTGGAAAAGATAACCTATAAAATGTATAACCATGCCCAAAGCCAGATAATCTCATCTCCAGCCGATCTAGAGATTAATCAAATAAGAGATACTAACAGTTTTTTCATACACATATGTACTCATAAGTTCAGTTTTGGTTGCTTAATTTTGGAGCACTCAACTGTCGGATGCTAGCTAACTCAAAGATACTATCAGAAAAGGTAATCCGAATAAGTTTTAATTTTCAATCAGGAAAGAAAAGGTAATCAGAATAAGTTTTAATTTTCAATCAGGAAAGGAAAGGCTGGGATCACGAATTGGTAAATGGAAGAACCTCCATTGGAGACTCTGCAAATCCTTGTCTGACTGAGCAGATCAAAATTAGAGATGGTGAATATGACTCGAGCTGGTCGATGCATGCATGTATGTTATTGGCTATCGGATCTTCATTGGAGAAGAAACTTCTCTACCTTGATGTAAGAATGTTTCCTATTCAGAATGGCTGACACTTCCCAAGTAATTATGCATTACAGTAATCTGTGATTGTGAGCTATACTAATTACATTAAAAAATGATGCTTCTTCAGGCCACCGTAAGAAATCAACTGAAATCAAGTTAAGAGAAAGACAACAATTGGATTGGCAGCCACTTACATGCAAGATGTCTGTACGACTGCACCAGCGGAGAAGCACACGACAACAGGGAGAGGACGACATCATGGCCAAGGTTCTCGTCGGACGGGCGGGGGCGCACGACGATGGGGCTCACCAGAGGGCCACTTGGGGCCGGCTCGGGAAGGCTCGCTGCGGGGCTGGGCCGGCGGAAGGAGGTGGCCCACGGGCGGGCGGCGGCCGGTCAACGAAGCGGAGCGGGAAGAGGAGGCGACGAATCATGGAGATCTCGCGGCAGCGCGAACGGTCCCGGCAAGGCAGGGGTCGGCAGATCCAAAAGCAAAGAGGCGCATGGCGACGGCGGGTTATGCTCCTGCTGCCGACGCTGGAGCTGCACAAGCTGGCGACGACCTGGGAAGGTCTGCTGAAGATGCACACGCACATCGAAGAAACGTCAGTTGCGGCAAGGAAATCAGAGGAGGAAGGAAAGGTAGCAGGAGGCGGTCCGGAAGGGCGATGGCGCTCACCTGCATGCTCGCTGGTGGCGAGTGGGACGGCGGTGGGCCATGGAGATTCTGGCGCCCTCCGGCTCGGGGACGCAGGCGCTCGAGCGGAAGCTCTTCTCGCTGGTGGCTGGCGGCGGATGGGCTCGGGCGGGGAGGCGTCGGCGCGATGTCATCTCTGGCCTGTGTATGTTTGCGAGGGCGGCTGCGCGATTGCGTTGGGTGCGGAACTTTTTGTCCACCGGCGAGGCGTATTGTGATTGCGCGATGTATGGTAACGTTATATTGTAATTAACGTAATTTTGGTTACATATGAAGAGATTAATTGATTTGATTGAGTGATTTATGGTAAGGCTGATTAATTTGGATTTGATCTTTAGAGATTGATCGTTATTAATTATTTTACATAAAGACATTACTAATAATTTGCGCCCTCTTGGAAAGTCCTGATCCATTCAGATTTTTTTTCATGTTGTGGGAGGTGAAGCGAAAAAAAACCAGTGGGAAAGGGTGTGGGGGGGGGGGGACGAAAAAAAACCGATTGAAAAAAAATCGGTTGAAAGTGGTGGGACGAAAATAAATCGTGGACGCAATCCTACCAACTGAGACATTACGAGTAGAGATATATGGCTTCTGCACAGCATCTCCATCATCATTATCAGTACACTAGTCATCAACTCATACATCTGCATGGGCTAGTAACTTCCATTAATGATTACATATTCTAATTTGTTACGAACACTGATACATTTATTGTAAAAAATCAAAGATTTAAATTGAAAAGTCAAATCCAGCGTGTGTTATGGTATTTTGAAACAGAGTCACCTCTTCTGAGATTTATGATAACACACGATGTTCACAATTGAATAAGTATTTTCTCTTTAACCATAGTTATCAATAGCAGTCCATATATAACGCCTATTGCATGTTTTTATTTAACCATTGTGTCTAATAATTTTACAAACTGGTCCCATGATGAAACAGCCAACGGGCATGTTTACACAACATCCTAATTTTAGTTGCCAATTTATAATTAGTGATGATTTAAGTGAAAAAATATTCATATTAAATTTCAAACTTCATTGCTAACATTCATAATATTTCTTGACTTGCTCATTGAAACATAATGTAGATTTAGGCTTACTTGAGCACTCTGTCGAAGAAGTAATCGGCCACATTGTTTTTTCAACATATATTATGGATATTTTCCTTGAAAAGCTTGACCATTTACCTTTTTTTTAGTAGATAGCCATTTGAGCATAGTTGTCCACTTCTGATTCACTGGTAATAGTGCCATTGTACTGTCAACGAATTATTTTTTTTTTGCGAAAACGAATATTTTAATATTGACCCTCAACATTCTAGTGTATAAACCAAGCAAGCAGTCTTATGACATAGTAATCAAATTTATCTTGTCGCAATGAAAATAAGATACGGTAAACAAACTCATTTCCTAACCTGGTACCATTTTACATTAAGAAGGCCTCTAGGTAGTCAGCCTTTTCGAAGAAAAAGTCTTGCTTACCCTATAAATATAGCCAATTAATGTTTGCAAACATATTCACATAACGTAGCTCTTGAAGAAACGGAAATTAATAAAATATATATTAACTAACATATCAGTATAAGAACTCTATAATTATGAAATGTTCCCATCTGGAGTAGAGAAATATGAACACAGAAATTGCACAAAAAAGTGAATGCATAGAGTAATGAGTCAGGTATATATCTTATGTCCATTTTGCAATGTAGTGTCAATAGATGGCACAATCGGATGGCCTGTTTTATTAACATATTAAGAGGAATATAACAATTAAACATCTCTTTTGGAGAATATGAATGACAATGATCCTGCAGAAATGGGTTAGTACATAATATGCTTTTCTAGACAGCCTATCCGAATAACTATATTTTAAATGGCTGATAAGATAAATGACCATAGAAAGGAATCAGTAAGAATATTCTATTTGTGGAACATCATTCCCTTGGCCAGTGAACTTGACGAATCTCTTTTTTGCTCATGTAAAGTATTTTTATTGTTGCGGGATGAAGCATTATCATTTTTGGCTGCGAGAGTCTGAAGCGTTACATACTAATCGTGACAGCAAAAGTTTTACTATGTACAGTACACATAGTAGCCTTAGAAAATATTGTGTACACTGAATTCAAAATAAACACACATGATTAGTGTTCGTAACATCGTCTTTGTAATATATCGATATTATGCAGTTAATTTTTTAATATAGCACATGTTGCGATCGTCAGGCACTTTTGATGGCGAGTATGTTGAATTAGTAAATGATAGAGCTACATAGGGGGAAATGTATAATGAAAATCACCTTCTGCAAAATACATGCCCTAAAACTTAGTACAGCCATGGAACCAAATTTGGCCGTATGTATTTCTTACCATGTCATTAGTTTCTTTTTCTGTCCAAACTGCACATCATTAGTTGCGTAATAACAAAAACTTTACCCATCGCCACTTTGAAAAGGTAATAAAATTATGCTAGTGAGAATGGAGAGAACAGTGATATACTGATGCTCTACAGTTTCAGAAATAACACATAGTATGTAGGAGCGCACAAAGAATTAGTAAAATCATCGTCAAATAATCATAGATTCAAATGGTGGCAAAAGACTGAGCAACCATGTTTGAGATGAGGTCTAGCATTCATAAGGATACTCTGAGGGGAGGTGCGCCTAGCAAGCCTGTAGCATATTCTTGTTATTCATCTCTGCATGAGCAATGATCACAGTTCAGAATACAGTTACATCAAAATAGCAATTGAATTTGCATCTTATGTACACAGAATCGGAAAACAACATGCTTAGTTCTAGTAACATCTACTCAATCAGTATTCATGGGTATCATAGGCAGCACGTCACTCGTCCTACCATCCATATTCGCACCCATCCCTAATTACATTCATGCACATCATATAACTCATGAGATTAAGTTTGGTCGTAAGAACAAACCTGATGGTTGTTTGGATCTAGGCAAACCTGGTGGTTGTTTGGATCTAGGCAAACCTGAGGGTCGTTTGGATCTATGCAAACTTGAGTGTTGTGGTTGGGTGCAGGATAAGTCTTGTCCGAACTAAAAAAGTGGCTACCATAGGCGTCCAACGACAATCTGTAGAAGTCATCCCGATGGAAGCCTTCTAGGCGAGAGGAGCACCGTGGCATGACGCCGACCATCGCCATTATTACAGAGACATAAGATTTTGCATATTGGAGGGAGACGTCGCTGCAATGATGGTACCAGAGGAGGTTGTAGCATCCAGGCGGCGAGACTCGTGGCCTCATGGCGAATCGTGAACTCGTGCAAAACGGAAGAGGACGATGATTAGGTGGAGGAAGAGCAGGTCCTGTAGTAGGGGAGGACGCAGCTAGTCATGAGGTGCAGATCGTCTATATATTTTTCTTTCCTTTTTGATAGCACGTCTATGTTTTTGTCTTTATCTACAGATCGTATCTCTACTTCTAATGGAGCAGTTGGTAGTTTCCGCCGATCAATTTTCGTCCCACCACTTTCGTCCGGTTTTTTTTGTAGGTTTTTTTGGTTCCGTCCACCACCTCCCCTCCACTGGTTTTACCGTCGCGACAGAACCAATCCCTTGCTAGCCCTACCTCGTCTCTCGTCTCCAGTCGCAGCCGCCGCCGCATCCCAATCCAACCCCGCCGCCGGCGATCTCCTCGCCCCCCTGCGCCGCCGCCCCCAACCTTCTATTCCTCTCCCAAGGGAATCCCAAGGGAAGGGAAGGCAAGGGAGAGGGAGCGCCCAGATCCACGTCCGTCCTCGAGGGAGGTCGGCCATGGAGGTCCGACCCGGCCCGGCAGCAGACCCACTCCACTCGCGGCGGCGCGCCACCCGCCTCCGCACCATCTCGTCGTACCACCCTCCCCCCCCCCCCGAAACCGCAGCAGCCGATGGAGGCCTTCAGATTTGATGCGCTCAAGGAGACCTTCTCGGAGGACGTGGCGGCGGCCGAGGCGCGCCCACTCAACGTGCCGCTCGCCACACCCTTCACCATCGCCTCCTCGCGCATCGAGGCCGTTGACATGCGGGTCGAGCTCTCCAGCGGCACCGTCGGCTGGGGCGAGGCCCCGGTCCTCCCCTCCGTCACCGCCGAGGACCAGCCCGCCGCCGTCGCCCGCGCCTGCGCCGGGCTCGTGGCCGCGCGGACCGCGCCCCTCGGCGACGTGCTCCAGGACCGCTTGAGGAACCGCCGCCGATCTCGTCGCTACGATCCGCAACATTTCATTGAGGCTTTAAATTATTTTCATTCTTTTATTCCAGGACTAGAGGTAATTAAAACTTAATCTGAGGAAGCAATCTACAAAGTCAAGTGGAGCAATAGCGTCCAAGCAGTCTTGTTGCTATGTTCTTGCTTTTGTTGTACACAAAGAGGCCGGGATTGAGCAAGGGCGCTGGAGATATTGTGTCAATAGTGGGCATCTTGATGCAGTTACGCTTGTCGAGGTTGAGGTCAGAAAAATGATTATATCTTTTCCATCTCTACTCCTAATGGAGCAGTTGGTAGTCTCCGCCGATCAATTTTCGTCCCACCACTTTCGTCCGGTTTTTTTTTGTAGGTTTTTTTTCGTAGGTTTTTTTGGTTCCGTCCACCACCTCCCCTCCACTGGTTTTACCGTCGCGACAGAACCAATCCCTTGCTAGCCCTACCTCGTCTCTCGTCTCCAGTCGCAGCCGCCGCCGCACCCCAATCCAACCCCGCCGCCAGCGATCTCCTCGCCCCCCTGCGCCGCCGCCCCCAACCTTCTATTCCTCTCCCAAGGGAATCCCAAGGGAAGGGAAGGCAAGGGAGAGGGAGCGCCCAGATCCACGTCCGTCCTCGAGGGAGGTCGGCCATGGAGGTCCGACCCGGCCCGGCAACAGACCCACTCCACTCGCGGCGGCGCGCCACCCGCTCCGCCACCATCTCGTGTCACCCCCCCACCCCACCACGAAGCCGCAGCAGCCGATGGATGCCTTCAGATTCGATGCGCTCAAGGAGACCTTCTCGGTGGACGTGGCGGCGGCCGAGGCGCGCCCACTCAACGTGCCGCTCGCCACACCCTTTACCATCGCCTCCTCGCGCATCGAGGCCGTTGACATGCGGGTCGAGCTCTCCAGCGGCACCGTCGGCTGGGGCGAGGCCCCGGTCCTCCCCTCCGTCACCGCCGAGGACCAGCCCGCCGCCGTCGCCCGCGCCTGCGCCGGGCTCGTGGCCGCGCGGACCGCGCCCCTCGGCGCCGTGCTCCAGGACCGCTTGAGGAACCGCCGCCGATCTCGTCGCTACGATCCGCAACATTTCATTGAGGCTTTAAATTATTTTCATTCTTTTATTCCAGGACTAGAGGTAATTAAAACTTAATCTGAGGAAGCAATCTACAAAGTCAAGTGGAGCAATAGCGTCCAAGCAGTCTTGTTGCTATGTTCTTGCTTTTGTTGTACACAAAGAGGCCGGGATTGAGCAAGGGCGCTGGAGATATTGTGTCAATAGTGGGCATCTTGATGCAGTTGCGCTTGTCGAGGTTGAGGTCAGAAAAATGATTATATCTTTTCCATGTGCATTATTACTAAAAAATATTTCCATACACAGAAATATACTGCATTTCTGGACATCTAGAAATCTTATTGCTGGTAGATATCATTGCTGTCTGAAATTAAAATTTCCTAGAACATGTGACCATGAGGCTCCAAGATAAAAATAAAATGAAAGTGAATGTAATTATATTATTCAAGGTTTATGATATTAGAAATTTCCCGTTTTATTAGTTGTCGAAGGTGAAGCCGCATGGGTGATGTAGCCGGTTGGCTGTAGTGCGGAGTTATAATATATGTTGTATATTACTTTTTTTCTTCTAGGATTACTGGTCTATTTTGACAAATGAAATTAGTTATTATAAATCTATTTTGATCAATGAAATGAATATATGTTTGTGTACATCTTGTTCCCACGCACGACT
The DNA here is from genome assembly GCA_011799875.1 of Thinopyrum elongatum. Lineage (NCBI taxonomy): Eukaryota > Viridiplantae > Streptophyta > Magnoliopsida > Poales > Poaceae > Thinopyrum > Thinopyrum elongatum. The sequence goes on from CM022302.1 coordinate 43,005,596, forward strand.
TGTAGTTGTAAACTTATGCATTTGGGGCTATTAAAGGGAGGCAATTGACGTGCATGTCAAGAGGAGTTATTCTGTGGCAACCCACAGGTATTTAGCTAGATCATCTTAGTCGGATACTAATATCTATTATTGTTGTCTTCACCCAGTTCTTGTTTTGGTGCCTTAAAAAAATCATCTTAATCGGATACTGATATCAGTTATGCAAGAGTCATGTTTGATCATTAAAAGAAATGGCCCCGGATCCTCATGGACGCCGCCGCTGCCGTGGATCCCCACGGACGACGCAAACGCCACCGAACAGAGCAGGGTGTGGTCGCGTTGCACTGATTGGAGGAGACCGTGCCGGCCGTGCCCTGTTTGGAGGACGAACACATGTATTAATCTGTTCGAGTATGCATGGGCCTCGAAGAACCGAGCAAAGCATCCCATTCATTTCAGTCATTGCATGTGTTTGCTCTGCAGGTTCACCGCCATGGCTATGAGAGGACGCATTTGTGGAATTCCCTGCATGCAATCAGACGGATCGATTGTTTGAACGGGCGCAAGGAAAGAGATCTGGGCCTCCTTGAGGAGGTGAGCGGACATGGGAGACCCGAGCTGCTGTTCGTGTCATATTTCCTCCTTTCCCTCCCTCCCTTTCAAGCATGCCATGGCCTCTGATTTTTCAACATTTGTTCAGTTGTTCGGGCAGAGGAGGCACTTTGTTGAAGCATCAAGTGAATTGAAATGTGCAAATGCTCTTGGTGCCCATTAGTTCTGTGTGTGAGTAAGAAATCGTTTTCTTCTCCATAGCTGAGAAACCAGTAAAGAAATGATGTGTCAGGAGCAAGAATCTTTTTAGATGAAAGCCGCTACCTTTCATATATAAATTGTGTTCCTTTTCAAGAAAGAAATCCATAGCCTTGAATCAATAGATATAAATAAGTTTTATGCTGATGTTATCTACAATAAGAGTACTTAAAATTGATAGAGTTGCCATTAGATTTTCCGAGAAGAGGCAGACATTATTTCACCTGTCCGTTTAATCTTTCTCTGTTTATTATGTTGCTTCTCTTTTTTTTGTCTTATTCTTATTCCAATCATTGCATTAGGATTCATTGCCAATTTATTCGGTCCTTATTTAATTTGGATGGTGCTGAATTATTTTTGTGGCACCTGGTACCTTTCATGATCAAGAAGAGCTCACATGTGACTAAATAGACATGGTGTATTGTTTAAGCATGCATACTTGGCCTCTTTGGACTATTAATAGAAGCTTGTGTCCCCTTTGGACTAGGGAAGGTATGTTAAATTGTACCAACCATGTCATTAGACTGTAACAGAAGAAAAAAATGTATCAAATTATATGTTTTTATTTACTGCGATCGGTACGAAGGGAAGGTGACATTCATACTAAATTTTTGGCTATAATCTATTCAACCTGGTTGTAAATCATTGCATGGTAATGTTTCTATGTGCATATTCTGGGTTGCTCTATGCAAATGCATATGACAGGGAAGGATCATGCCGTGAGCTTATTGATAAACCTGAGCAGCTAGCTAGGCTCTGTAGTAACATCTTAACTGTCTGCTTAGATTGCTTATCTGTTCAGTCATTCCTTCTTTTTGCCTGCTTAATATAAACTGTATGTTCTATTCTGCAGCTCCTGCTGCTGCTATATTGACCTCTACTTGAAGTCAGGAGCCAAATTGAAGATCAAATTCAGGTTAGTAAAAAAGGGTAGTCTTTTTGTTATTGGTGTACCATTTTGTATATTGTCAACTGTACGCTCCTTGCGATACTAAAAACTATATGTAATGTAGGGATTTGTTTCACCATCATCAGAAAAACTCCTAGATATGCCTCCTAAAAAACATGTCTTTTATCATAGTTCTGGATCTGAATGAGACCCTTTTATACTCAGATTGGAAGGTGATCTTCTATTTTCTGCGAAGTTTAGAATCTCGTTGTTTGCTATGCCTGCCGGCTGCCGCTCATGTACTGCACATGCAGTGTGAGTAAATCTCTTAATATATCACACATTTGCACTTCAAATTTACTAAAACAACCTGTATAACTTAAACTCAAAAGTGCTCGTGCTTAAAATATGCACATCCAGTGGGGACAGATGCTTGATTTTGTTTCCATATACGCCTTCCTATTCATTTTATAGCATGTAGGCTTTATTTATTGGCCCAGCTCCCCAGGTGCTGAATATTGGTTGATCAAGAATTTATAATAAAAAATTCCATATATCTCTACTATTAAAGGGGAGTACATTGTCGTTTCGTGTCGTTAGCCTCCCTCACCCCATCAATCGATAGGGCATCGCATGCCCAGCACGGCGTCTCCCGTAAATCAGGGAAGTGAGGAGCCACCGCGCGCATCCGTGCCAGATCCGGCAGGCGGCGCGTGCATTCATGCTCGATCCGGGCGCCACGGTTGAGGCTTGGTGGACGAGCATGTGGCAGTTGCTTGGTTGTGGAGGAGGGGATGGGAGTACGGGATGGCCCCGTTCTTTTTTTTTTTCTGCCCGTTCTGGATGGTACGAGGATGGATCACAGGCTGATGGAGGTCTAGGGAGCACGGGGCGGCAGCTTCACCCTTGCCACGGTCAGGGAAGAGGAAGGGAGCCTGAGCTCTCTAAGCGGCTTCATAAGTGCGTCTGGAGCACGGGCGTCGCGATGAGGGTGCGGGTGGAGCACGGCCATCCGTTGATAGGAGGGAGCTGGGGGAGGGGTGATGCAAGCCACTTGTGGGCGAAGGATGTAGAAGAGGAGGAGGATCGCTGGATGGCAGTGGCGGAGCGTGGCAAGCAATCAACGGGGCGGGGGGGGGGGCAAATTTTTAATTTAAAAAAGCCTAGAAGTAAAATTACACTGTAATCGAACATATCTTGCTCCTTCCATCCTTTGGCAGCTTGGCTCATCAACGGTCGTCGGCTCATGGTCTTGGCGATTGCGCGCATAGCACGAGATGGTCTCTGTAGGCGCAGCAGCAAGTAGGGGGCGAATCGATCTAATGCCAACATATGCAGCAGGCAGCCACCAGCCGGGTGAATCCATCTAATGTAGCAGTAAGCAAGCATTCTGTGCACATGCAGCAGGAAGCTGCTCGTACAACATTCAATCAAGTTGCATGGAGTAGCTAGCTAGCTTCACACACGAATATGCATGTGTGTATCCTTCGAGGGTATTCATCTAATAATAATGGGGGTTGGGAGGAGTATTATTCACTGATGGGTTGGACCAAACACTTAGTATGCATAGTAGTAATTTTTTGTTTGCAGTTTTGGAAGGCAGGGTCACGATCTGTTTGGCCTCTATGAGGCTCCGCCAGTGCTGGATGGTGAGGAGTGGTGATGTGTAGAGAAGAGAAGGGGAACCTTGCTTGAGATATCTCGATGGGGATTGGGTGCTGTTGCTACTGCTTTTTTTTTTCTCAACGAGATGTGGCGACACTGAGATGGTCTGAGCAGGGGAGCATGGCAAAAATGCTAATTCCTCCCTGACTCTCTTTCATTTGATTGCAGAATACTGTGCTTACTCCTATCTCTCGCACTCTAGCAGGCTTTCAAAAGTGAGGCTGGGGCGTGGAGGTCAGGCCAAATTGGCGTGTGAATGTAAGGATAGAAATGAGATAGTTATCTTCTTTCAGTTGTTTGCTTCTGCTTATTGATAGAGATAATGATTCCCTATTTAGTAGAGATGCTGTCACATATTAATATTGGGAATTATCTATAGTTCATTTGATGTTCATATCTCCATCCTAGCAACCGCTTTGTCCATGGTGTTTTTATCGCATCCACCCAGGTCAGTATGAAACGAGAACGCATATCTTTGTTGTATTTGCTTTATAGTAATACAGGTTTAGGTGGTCAGTCGCCCTATGCTGTTTGCATAAAAAACGTTCTTTGCATGGTGAGCACGGCAGCAATTCATTCTTCGAAGCAGTGAAGCGATGTAAAAAATATGCATCGGCGGTTGTGAATAGCATCCGTCATTTTTCGTAGTCCTCTTAGTTATGTACTAGCGCAGATGTTGCGTACCAAAAGTAGGAGCAATCAAGTTGTTTTCTCTCTGACAAGGAGGCAAGCTGGCCTTGTTGTGCTATGCTCATCTCAAATTTTATGCTACGTCTACTTATTTTAGCTTAACATATGTTTTGGCAGCAAGAAACACTTGCAAATGTATGTCTTCTGGACATAAGTATCTGCTCTAGAAGATAAATATAGATAGCCGTCACAATAACCGGGGATATAAATATTTGCACTAGAAGATAAATATTTATAGCGGTCACAATAACTGAATCTGTTGTGTACTATAATATTTTTATTCAGAAGAAGACATGATTATATGTTTTTTATGTAGTTTTAGTATCTGAGTCGAACTTTCTTAATTTGTAAAAAGATAGTTGTAATTGATTGAAGAAGCGTGTTAGCTGAGAACCGAGGATCTGAGATGTGTGGTAGCTGATACATGCATTGTTCTCGGTTATTTATGCACCGTCAGTAGCATTTTTTTCTTCTAAAAGCCCGTGGCAACGCACGGGCGTTCTACTAGTATTGCTAGGACTCTAAATACGTTTATTTGGTGTACTTAGATCCCATCTATTTTTTTCCTTTTTATCGGTAGAGTTGTTAAGGAAGGAGACTCTTTTTTAAGAACCGGATGGATAGTTTTTCTTGGTTTCACAATGTTGAACGTGTCAATGCTATTTTTTTTGGACGGAATAATTTGTGTTAAGCAAGTTTTCTTGTATTGGAAGTAAATTTCACAATTCAGTGATGCAATAAATTTCGGTAGAGTTGTTATGGAAGGAGGCTCTTTTCTATACTACTTATAAAAGAGCAAACATTATGTTTTCTAAGCGCACCCCACAAAACGTACACGGATACATTACCACCGCATGATTAGTCCCACTAAAACTCAATCTAACGGCTAGCCTTAACCTAATCTGTTCCCTGTGTGCACTTAGCAATTTACATTGACTGACCGTACTCCACCGCGGAGGAAAATATGAAAGTCTACGCCAGGTCAATTAGGAAACTATAATCACGGACACATCCTATTAAGAAACTAATCACGGACGCATCTAATTATTAGGAAACTAATCACAAACGCATCCTATTATTAGGAAACTAATCACGAGCACATCCTATTAGGAAATTAATCACGGACGCATCTAATTATTAGGAAACTAATCACGGACGCATCCTATTAGATAACTAATCACGAACGCATCTAATTATTAGGAAACTAATCACGAGCGCATCCTATGGTCTCCTATCAGGGAATCGCGATCGCGAGTCGCGTGCTGTCACCAGCCCACACCACCCATGCGAGCCACAGTGGGAAACACGCGAGGAGCTGCGGGTTCCTCCGAGCACACACACGTGCCGTCGCCGCCTTCGTCTTCTGCCTGGAGGTCAGGTCGCTCTTCTACTGACTGCAACGACTTCGTCCACGTCCTGGGCATGCTCTCCGGGAACCACCGGCATCCGCGTCGACTTCAGCTCCATCCACAACACCCACGCCGACAACCACCAACTACCGACGCCCTTCAAGTGGGGGCAACGCTTAGTATCTTGGACCAGTATAAGTGGGCCAAAAAAATCGAGTGGGGGCATTCGCCCCCACAGCCATGAATGTAGATTCGCCTGGTCGCCAACCATCGTCGTCCCCAGGGCGGCGCAGGTCTCAGCCACTGCGCAGCAGGTGAAGCTAATCACGGCCCCATCTCGCTCGCCCGAAGCCACCGCCGACTCCCTCATCTCTGACGCGTGCTGCTCCGTTGGACACGCTTGTCCAGTACTCACGCATGGACGACGTCGTCCAAAGACATCCTACCTTCGTCGGATGCTGGAACTCCCCACGCCCCGGTGCGTGGAGGCCGTCGCCTCAAAGCTGGACGACTGACTCACCTGCGTCGACAACGCCGCCCAGCTGGTGAGAGGACACGGTCGCCACAGCTGCTCGCAGGCCTGAACGACGGAGACGCTCGCCTTCACGCGAACGCGCCGCACGCACGCACTAATCAGGTAAGCACCGATTGTTGTTTTTTTACTGTCATCGCTACCTCCCTGGTGGTGACACATCTAGAAGTACAGGAACTAGAGATGAGGCAATGAGAAACAGAGCAGCGCTGGAGCACACATAGTTGGGTTTCAGGCAACCAATGCCTTCTTTCTTTCTTTATTTTTTCACTGATTTTCGCATACCTGCAACAGACATCCCTGTTTTTTTAAGTACGGACTACCGGTTATTACATGGCCAACTCACGACTACACAGTGAACTCATAGACAAATTCGCTGAACCAAGACCATACTTGCAGTCATGAAATTATGTTTCACTGGAAAAAAAACCCAGAAGTTTGCATAAGTTTTAGTGAAAAAACTAAAGTTCGCATAAGTTTAACTAAAAAAACCTGAAGTTTGCATAAGTGTATTTGTTTGTCCAGCTGATACATGGCAATTGTAATTTTACATGAGCATTTTCATACCGTCCTTATCTACAGTTGAGTTAACATGTTTTCCTGATAGAAAACTTGGACCACATACAAGAGAAGCAAAAAATGCATGTTGATTACGATGATGACGAATGTAGGATATTTTGTGGTCATGGTAAATTCTCATATCATTTATTTTATTTCATTATTGCACTCTACATTACATACTATGCACGACCACTTTGGTAGAGGTGACGAGTTCGCATCATATAGAGAGACCAACCATCTTTCTCCGAATATCTTGAATCATGATCCTTATGACTTCATCTCTACTACTTATAAGTACATTTTTTCATTTGACTATTTCCTGACTTGAGAGGTAAGGTATGTTTTATCCACTAGAGTTGCTAAAATTGGAAGCATGTTTGCAGTTTTTTTTATAACCTGCATTTGTTGGCCTTTTTTTGCCACTGCTATTTTTACAAGTGGTAGCCTATGCATGTTGAAGACCATTTCCAAATTATTTATCTTCGTATCATTATTACTACAAACTGAGAAGATATTTGTTATATTGTCAAAGTTTTAGAATGTTGAACCCTTAAAGAAATGTGTAGTACTCAAGTAACTGTTCCAAGTTGTCATATTAATGCTTTTGTCCAGTGAATAACAAGTATAATTATACAATTTATCACTGTAATTTTTATTTGGTTTACATGTTCTATTTTCATAATAAAGTAAGTCACTTTTCTTGCTTCCAGACATTACGACACTTGTGGTGCAATAGTAGAATCGGATGGTTCAACTAGCATTTTTGTCTTGTTTCACAGCTGATTCTATGCAGTCAAGACATCTCTACACTTCTCTATCTGACAATGGCTTCCTCTTTTCAACAAACCATAGTGGTCTCTTCCCACTATTGTGGTTGACACTCAATTGCAATAATAATTCTTGACTGGAGTTTGTTGGCACTGAAACGGTTCCTTAGCTTGTCCTAAGTGACATTTTCATGTGTGATTATACTTGCATAAATGTGTGCATAAGGAGAATCATGATGAATCTTCTAAATAATTTTGAGTTTTATACATTGGGAAAAGTGGGTGGTCTTTTAATACAGGAGACATGTTGATTAAGGAGAAATGATATTTCAAATTATTTGTACGAGTTGGGAATAAGAGATTGTGTACTTTATAGGAAGATTTCAAATTTATAAATAAATTGTCATGTATTAAGTTTAGTATAATGTGTTAATCCAAATAGATGTGTGTTGCACGTGCACACTTATTAGTCCAAATAGACGTGCGTTGCACGTTCACACTTACTAGTTTAAGAAACAGATGGATAGTTTTTTTGTTTCACAATGCTGAACGTGTCAATGCTTTTTTTTTGGACGAAATCATTTGTGTTAAGCAAATTTTTGTTTATCTATACCAATATAAAAAGACCCAAAGGGGCAGATCCAAACCATCTCGACCGTCAAATCATGTGATCTAGCGGTTCAAATCGCTCCAATGTTGAGCACCAAACACGTTTAACGCTCTAATTACCCAACACTGTCATCGATTATAAACATGTTTAGACTCAACGCTATCCCATGAAATCTGCCATGTAATTAATATCTTACCATTCCTGCAAAAAAAGCAATTAATATCTTACCAAATATCAATGTGCCACAAATATACCTTACCTAATATAACGTGCCACTAATATCCTACCTAATACACACGTGCATTGCACGTACATAATTACTAGTTGGAAGTAAATTTCAGGATTCAATGGTGTAATTAATTATGACGACGGGAATTAATGAGAAGGCTTGAAACGTCGAGCATGTAGAGGATCCGAGATGTTTTTTCTTTTTTTGAGAGAGAGATGTTTTTACCGTTTTTAATCGCCAGAAGATTTTATTCATAGAATTTCACTGGTCATCAACCGGATTTTGTATTTTTTTCCTTGTTTATTTAGCGCATTGTTATGAAAGGAATGTATTTTTTTTGGGAACGGATGGATGCTGGATGTTTTTTTTCTTGTTTTGTTTCACAACATTGGACGTGTCAGGTGCAATTTTTATTTAGAAGGGATCATCTCTTACGCAACTTTTCTTTTTAATCCTGGACGTATATTTTACAATCCAACGGTTTAATTAATTTTGATGATGCGGATTAATGAGAAGGCTTAAAAGTGCCTCCAATTAGTAAATAAGAGATCCTACGCAGGTGAGTTAGGATGCACTTGATCCCAGAAAGGTATCTATCCTTCAAACTAACTATAGTACATAATATCCAACAAAAGAGGGTCATACTACAGCAGCAGGATACATGGCTCAGTCTAGATATCACTACGAATCAAGTTGTGCATATTTGCTGTTGCCATGAACCACATCGCCGCATGTCGGGTTTGCAAAAGCCATTCATCGCTTGGAAGCTTGATGCCTTTCACACACTGAAGATTATCTGGCAACAAGCTGTGTCGACGAATCTCTGGATATGGTGATTCATGAAACCCATGGTACGATGTGTAAACACAGTTTCCCTGGCGAATGGAAGTTGCATAGCACGGTAATCATCGCCGGTGATATGATCGATGATTGGTTGGATGATCGGATAATTGTGCCCGAGGAACATGGAGTGGTTGCCGAGGCTGTAAACCCGCCTCTAGTTGAATACGCCTGGCCCAACGGAGCTGGGATCTTTCTCGAACATGAAGCAGCCATAGCCATCACAGTCGCGAACGCCCCAAGCATTGTACTGCATGTGGTTTGATGAAATGGTTTGGTCAATTTGGTACGTGTGAATGAGCATCAAATGACCGTTGTGAGTTGAACGAGCGATAAACCACCACCCATTGACTTGTATATTTCCTGGTCCTGGAATTATGAAGGCCAGCGCATTTGCGTCTGCTGCAAAAAATCAAATTGGAGACCAAAAGGACAAAAATATACAATCATGTTCAGAGTATGTGTGGAATTAAGATTATTATAACAGTGACACTGATCATAGACAGAGAATTGCAATGCCGTGGTCATAATCATACCCCAAGCTAAAAAAAATAAGCCAATGGCTTTCATATTCTAGCAATAATTCATGGTTCAAACATCATGTAAAAATGAGAGGAAAATAGCTATGACAGGGCCTACTCATATTGTACCATAGCAGTTACTACTGTTCTCATATCAACTCTAACAATAACATGCGTGGTTATAAAAATCTTGGAAATGAGAGTAACATATAGCAATCATGAGGTTATACTCATAATATCTATTCTAACAATCATTAGATGCCAATTGTTCTCATATCAATCTAACAATAACATGTGGGTCATAAAAATCTAGGAAGCGCGAGGAACATATAGCAATGATGTAGTTATAGACATACTATCTATTATAAATTTCTAACAATCAACAGGCAGTCATATTCATAAGGTAAAGATGAGATAAGATAAAACAATTACACGACGATAGATTCCACCAGTATATGCAGCCAATCTGTGCGTTGACCGCGTAAACAATGCCATCGTGCACTATAGCATCAGACAGCAACATGATTGATGAGATGAGCCATAACCATATATGGCGACCGGATTCCAGATAGACTAATCCCATGTCGAACAAGGCAATGAGCTTGTAATCCATGTAGTCTTCTGATGGTGAGGGCACTTCGCAGATTAAAACCTTCAGCAAACGGAGGTCACACCAAAAGCTCGACGCGTCTCGTGCGTAGAAGGCAGGAGTGTCCGGCGGGCCGCGAGGCTCGATGCCGGCGGTATCCAACAATGGAAGGGTGATCTCTCGCTGGGTGTAGATATCCACGAGACGCCATGGACTACCGGATTGGTCGATGAGGATGACCCAGTTGGCCTTCATGCCCGCCCAGTAGTGGCCGCGCATGAAAGACAGGTGGACGGGTAGTGGTAGCATGTCGAGGGGCACCACGGCAACCTCCGTAGGATCATCAAGTCGGTGTCTGGGCCACCTGCGAGGATCGGGCACTAGTAGAAAAAGGCCCATTTGTCCCGGTTCCAGAGGCCCATTTGTCCTGGTTCTGGAACCGGGACTAAAGGGTCGGGACTAAAGCCCAATACCTTTAGTCCCGCTTCGCCTACGAACCGGGACAGATGGGGCTCCACGTGGCCGCTGCGGCTTGCCCAGGCAGGAGGGCCTTTTGTCCCGGTTGGTAGCACCAACCGGGACCAAAAAGTGTCCACGCGTTAGCAGTTCAGGGCCTGGGGTTTTTTTTAAAGGGGGGGGGTTTGGGGGTTTTGTAGGGTTAATTTAGGGGTTTCATGTATTGTGTTAGCTAGCTAATAGAGAGAAGTGTCCTCTCTTGTCTCCGTGCTTGGTCGACGCAACGTACTATACGTATAGAGAGGACTCGACATGCTAGCTAGTAAGCAAATGAAGGAAACCATTAAGTACACAAGATCGTCATGAACATATACAGAGAGAAGTCTTCAACCTCCTCCTTCTCCGAGAGATTGGTCGAACAACAAGTTACATATATACAATATAAGATCTCTTACAATCCCTAACATCTGATGTCAAGTTCCACATGGTATTCGCCGGCTGGATTGATGACGTGGTCAAGAAAGAATCCCGCCAATTCCTCTTGAATTGCTTTTATGCGATCATGTGGTAGGAGTTCATCCCGCAGCTCCCACATCTAATTTGAAGAAGGGGGTCAATACATATATATGAATGAAACTCAACACAAATGATGGTAATAAAATAAAATTGTGAATATTATTGCTTACGCACTTCATATTATTTTTCAGAGTAGCCCCGCATAGAGGTCGTCGCGTTGTAGATGTACTCGCAAACGTAGTATCCACAAAAATTATTCCCGCCTTCCTGCCACAACCACTTTCCGAGAAATAGAGGTCAATCAAACTGATAATCAAGCATTATATATAAATGGTATTGATGAAACTAGATAGAATCAATGGCAGATGCGCGGAACTAGCTAGTAGTACTTACTTTCGGGTGTGTAAATCGGAGCTTCCCCGGCAGTCCCGGAGCTTTAGCGGTGAACTCTTTCCAAACCCTGCCAGACAAAGAAAACAATTACTTGATATCAGGAAATGAACAAAGTTGCCGATATGGTGCGATAACGATCGATTGAACTTACTTCTCGAGCATTTTAGTCATGGACGCATACTCCTTGAGATCTTTTCGTCTCGAGTCTAAGACGGTTACTAGTCCCTGCTCAAGCTTAATCTCTAGGAGAATAAAGTGGAAGCTGCGCACGCATGCATAACTCATCAATTACATTACTATAACCTCGTGTAATAAGGGAAACCGAATATGCACAAGACAGTAACACTCACTTGAAGTTGTAAGGAAAGAGTATTTTATCTTTGTTTTGATTTCGAAGCAACGATTGTAGTAAGTTGGCCTCGGTTTCTTTGGCATTATATTTAACCGTCCATTCATCTATGAGATTTGTGTTAATGAACCCAATATCACAGATTTGTGCATTTCTGCATTCGACGATCTTCAATCTGCATAATATAGTGAAGATAATTATATATACATGCAATGAAAGAGCTGAGCTATATATAGAGACTTAATTACAGAAGTAGTACTTACAGATAGTAGCAAGTGACGATTATTTTATCGAGGGCCTTTTGATTGAAAAACTGGAAGAACTCCTCAAATGGAACAGACAACAGATCAATTCCAACGAGGTTGTGCTCCTCTTTAACTCTCAGCGTCAAAGTATCCTTCCCAGACTCGCTGCAGGTGTCCATGTACCACTCATGGAATCTTCCCATCATCGTTGTTAGAGGAGGATGACCAGGTTTGACGAGAGTCTTCCCATGCCGGTATTTGTGTTCGTCCACCTCCATTATATCAAAATGTGCATCATCGGGCAGGTAATCACCAGGATTGGTACCGGGCAGCATCCCCGGCAGATTTGCGACGATATAGCTAGACACCTTGAGCGGGGGGCACTATTCGTTCGCCTGTTCGCCGAGCTGGGGAATTTTTTTCCCACTTCTTCGTTCTTGTAACCTTTTGTCACATGAAGTACTTCCTGACCGGCGCGCTCCTTGCACTGCCGTTTTAAGAGCGCGGACATGGTTGTCATCCGGCGGTGGCGGTGGTGGTCGCTTCAGGGCATCCAAAGTGCGCTTCAATTTCACCGGTTCTATCTTCTCCTCCGGAGGCGGATTTTTCTTTGCAAAAAAGTCCTTCACTTCGGCTTGACAGATCTGCGCATTTTCCTCCTCGGTCATCTCATATGGTAACTTCTCTAGAGGCATGAGAGATGGACCAAATTTGTATTGCCTCCCGCCTCTGGCTGTACTGCTAGACGCCGGAGCAGCCGGAGCGGCTGCGGCTGTCTTCCTTCGTTGCTTACAAGGCGGAGAAGGAGGTGGAGTGCTACGATGCGCCGGAGTAGCCGGAGCGGCGGTGGCTGTCTTCCGCTGTTGCTGACGAGGCGGAGGAGGAGGCGGGCTGCTCGGACGCGCCGGCGCAGGCGGATAAGGAGGCGGAGTGCCGCCACGCACCGGAGCAGCCGGAGAAGGAGGCGGAGTGCCGCCATGCGCCGGTGCAGCCGAAGAAGGAGGCGGAGTGCCCTGACTCGCCGGAGGAGGAGGAGGCGGAGGCGTCCAATTCGGAAGGTTGATGAGCTCCTTCCGCCATAGACATGGAGTCTTCAGAGCAATACCTAGCTGAGTCTCCCCTTCACCGGTTGGGTGGTCAAGCTCGAGCTCCTCATATCCCTCCGTTATTTCATCGACCATCACAACAGCATAGCCTTCTGGAATAGGAAGGCAGTGAAAAGTTGCGCCGGGTCCAGAAGGTGCAACAGAGCCGACAGCCACCTTGACTTTGAGGTGCTGCCATTGCGTCATAAGGTGGCAATCTTGAGCCTCCGTGATAGCATCCACGGGGTAGCTGGGAACCGTGAAGTCAGGCTGCTGAAGGAGCTCGGTGGAAGCCACGCTGCTTCTCCACTGAGATGGCAGGGTAGCTTCTAGGGTAGCTCCGGCAAGTCACTGAACTAGTGCTTGTTCCTCTATCGCTCGTACCCTTGCATTCAGCTTCTGCAGTTCGGTCTGCTCCACAATCCTCCTCCTCTCTCGGGTTTTGTAACCGCCTGCGCTGGGAAACCCAACCTTCCACGCAACGGAGCCTGCCGTGCCTCGTGTTCGTCCTGGGTGCTCAGGATTCCCGAGGGCCTGTGTGAGCTCGTCGTTCTCTCTGTCCGGAACGAACATCCCTTGCTGCGCTGCAGGGATATACTTCTGAAGCTTCTTGACGGGTATTTCAAGTTGCTCCTTCGTCCAACGGCACTTCCCTGTTTCAGGGTCCAAGGTTGCCCCAACCCCGAAGAACCAAGTCCTTGAACGGTCTGGCCAGTTCAATGTCTCTGGTTCGACCCCTTTATCAAGCAGGTCCTTCTCAGCCTTGTCCCACAATGGCCGGGCTTTGAGGTAGCCACCTGACCCCGTGCGATGGTGATGCTCCTTCTTTGCAGCATTTTTCTTGTTTGTCACTGACATCTTCTTACTCTTCTCCGATGTCTTGTGGGCCACAAATGCGAGCCAGTGATCTCTTATCTTCTCAAATCGGCCGGTGAATTATGGAGTCTTCCCTTTGTCGACAAACGTTGATTTCAACTCATTCTTCCACCTCCTGAATAGATCTGCCATCTTCTTTAGAGCATGAGCCTTGACACATGGCTCTATAACTGGCTTATCCGGATCCTCCTCTGGTGGTAGGGTGAAATTTGCCTTCAGCGCGGTCCAAAGATCATCTTTCTGTCTATCGTTGACAAAAGACACTTGAGGGTCTTCGCTCTTAGGCTTATTCCATTGGTGGATGCTGATCGGGATCATGTCCCTAACAAGAACCCCGCACTGAGCAGAAAATGCTTCCTTGGTCCTGCTGGGTTCAATCGGTTGGCCATCACCCTTGATTGTTGTGATCGTGAACCTTTCATCCTGGCGCAACCTTTTCTTCGTGCCTCGTCTCGTTACCGAAGTTTGGCTCGATCCGGAGGGCTAGAAAAGAAGAAAGAAGAGAGTTAATATGTGTACATACCGAAACAATTAATGCATCAATTAGCTAGTCAGCACAGGCTTAATTAATATATATACCTCGCCGGACTTTGCAACAGCTCCTTCCTCCGTTCGCTCACCGGAGCAGTCATCACGGTCTCCTTCCACCGGCATTCCGTCACCGGAGCCATCATAATCATGTCCTTCCACCTCCATTGTTCGATCACCGGAGCCTGCTTCATCCTCTCCTTCCAGACCATCGGTGTCATTGAGATACGACAAGACATCACCTCCGCCATGGATTATGTCCCCCAACAACTGTTCTGCTTCGATGTCTCGGTGCTCCATAGTTTCTGCAAATATTACAACATGGCAATTAATTAATATACAAACATGATAGATGGATATATTAGTGCAAACGTAGACCTAGCTAGCTCAACGCTTCTACGATTTGGGGTGGCCTCGACAACTCTTCTAGGGTTTGGGCCGGAAATGACAGGCGCATAATGGTACGAAGCTCTTCAAAGTTGTTTTGGAATGGAGTTCCCGATAGAATAATTCACTTTTTGGTACAAAGTTCAGCAAGGGCCTTCTGAATATCGCTATTTGGAAGGCCTTTGCTGAAATTCATGCCAAAAGGAGAATTATTCTATCAGGAACTCCGTTCCAAAACAACTTTGAAGAGCTTCGTAGCATCATACGCCTGTTACTTCTGGCAAATGATGAAGCCATGGATTTCTTCAATACTTTGACAGACAACATGACATATAGAAGAATATATATATATATATATATGAGATCAGCAAAAAATTGGATCAACTTGTGCACATTCATAATGGGGGCATTCTTGATAAATCTGGACCCTTGACCCCTGGACGACCATCGACCCTCGACCCCTTGGCGACCCTCGACCCTCTACCCTAGTTCACGACCCTCGACCGCTTGGCGATCCACGACCCTCTACCCTAGTTCCCGACCCTCGACCCCCTCATGTCACTTTTGTCTAGTGTTAAAGGATTCAACAAAACCTTGTTTTCATCATTAGGCGAAAGTAACAGGCGCATGATCAAACTTTGATATATGTCCACCGCGATATAAAATGATACATAGACTTGTTCGGGCGAGAGGGGGTTGATCGACGTCCCCCCTCATGTCGAAGTTACCGGTGTTTTCTTCTAGTGGTTTGGGTGGCCTCGAGAGTTTGTCGGGTAGGGGCGGGAGGGGGTAGGAGATCGACAACGCTTTTTTTTCTAGGGTTTGGGTGGCCTCGAGAGTTGGTCGCCCGGTATATCGAGAGGGGGGTGAACATTTTACCTTAGTAACTTAGAAAAAAAATGTTATCGGGGAGGGGGTATATCGACCCCCCCCCATCATGTTGAAGTTATCGGGGAGGGGGTATATCGACAATGACATACATACATGGAAACAAATGTTATCGGGGAGGGGGTTGATCGACGTCCCCCTCTCGACCCCTCGGCGATCCTCGACCCTCCCCCTCTCGACCCCTCGGCGATCTTTATTTTTTCTTCTTCTTCCTCTTCTTATTTTTTTCTCCTCTTCTTCCTCTCCTCTTCTTCTCCTTCTTCTTCTCCTTCTTCCTCTTCTTATTCTTATTTTCCTTTTTCCTCTCCTTCTTTTTCTTCTGCTTCCTTCTTCCTTCTTCTTCTTCCTTCTTCCTTCTTCCTCTTTTCTTCTTTTTCCTTATTTTCCTTTTTCCTCTCTGCTAAACTAAAATCTACTAACCTAAAATGCACTAATAGTACAACTAACACTACGGGAAACAACTAATTTGCCGTCAGGGGGCGTCTTTGCCGTCTACTTTTCATCGGGCAAGACGGCAAAGATATAATTTGCCATCATCAATAGACGGCAAAGAAACACAGACGGCAAAATAGACTTTGCCGTCTGCCAAACAAAACACAGACGGCAAAGAGCTCGCTTTGCCGTCTGGAAACGAAAACACAGACGACAAAGTGCTTTGCCGTCTCTGTTTTCTTTTACAGACGGCAAAGTGCTTTCTTTGCCGTCCGTAAAACAAAACGAAGACGGCAAAGTGAGCACATTGCCGTCTGTAAAAGAAAACGAAGACGGCAAAGCACTTTGCCGTCTGTGTTTTTGTTTCCTAGACGGCAAAGTGAGAAAGCACATCACGCGGATCCATCACGTGGATTGATGACATGGCAGCAATCCACACCACCGGCGGTGCTCCTATGCACAATCCACACCATCCAACCTGCCCACCACACACCCCACCTGCCCATCACACCACCCCACGTGCCCACCATCGGTCCCACCACTCTCTCTCTCTCTCTCTCTCCCTTATCCTCCCGATCCCCCCACCCCCACCACTACCTCTCTCTCTCTCTCGTACCCCACTGCTTCGATCCACCCAGCCGGCGTCAGCCACCAGCTCGTCCTCCGGCCCTGGCCTCGCCGCCCCGCCCACCTTGCCGCCCCTGTCTCCCCTGCCGGCCTCCGCGCCCGGCCCCCGTCGCCCCCTCTGGCCGCCGGGCCCGGCCCCCGTCGCCCCCGCCGGCATCCAGGCCCCCGCACCTGGCGCCGCCGGGCCCAGCCCATCTTGCGTCGTCCCTGCCAGCCGCCGGCCCCGTCGCCCCCGCTGGCTTGCGCGCGCGACCCCGCGGATCCGGTATAGTTCGAGCAGCCACCGCCGGATTTGATGCCCGTGACCCCGCCGGACCTCCCTACCTCGCCCCTTCGCGCGCGCCGCCGGCCCTGCTTTGCCCCAGCCACACCGCCGGCCCTGCCTTTTGCTCAGGAGAAGATGAAGACATGATTGCTTTTTTCAAATTTTTGTAAGGTTCTTTTTGCAAGAAAGCACGACTGTGTGTACTCCATGTAATCTGTTCGTGTTGTGAAATAGACACCAGATTTGTATTGTGAAAAATTCATTCCTTCGTCGTTGATTCTTTGAAACAAGTATCCATGGATAATATGCTGTTTGTACTGGTCCGTTGGTTCCTTTCTTTTAATATATATAAAATATTATTTGCCGTCTCCGATTTTTGAGGTAGACGGCGAAGCGTTGTAGGGCCCACCTACTATTAGAAAACCTTAATCCCTACTTTGCCGTCTGCCGTGGAAAAAAAACCTGACGGCAAAGTCTTTGCCGTCATCCCGACGAAAAGCAGACGGCAAAGTATGCCTTTGCCGATTTGTCTTTGCCGTCTGACTTTGCCGTCTACCGGCTGACGGCAAACTCTTTGCCGTCTGTATTTCTTTCTTTGCCGTCTGTATATGCCTGACGGCAAACTAGCTGATTCCCGTAGTGTAACCTAAAATGCACTAAATCAACTAACCTAAAATCGATATCTACTAACAACCTAAATAAAAAAATTAACACATATATGAAACAAATCGTCATATGAACAAAAAAAGTTATATGAACAAAAAAAGCATACAACATCTGTCATCAACATCAGCATATCTATCATCAACATCATCTAACAAAATCATATGAAAAAAAATGTATATGAACAAATTAAGGGGGCCGGCCGGACCGTAGCGTGGGGCGGCGCGGACCGGGGCGGTGATGGCGCGGGGATGGGGCGCGCGCGGCCGGGCGTGCTCGGGGGCGGGGCAGCAGGCCGGCAGAGGCAGGGGCGCGGGGTCGGGGACGACGACGGCAACGGCGACAGTGACGACAGGGGCGGGCCGGGTCACAGGGGCGCGTGCGGCCGGGCGAGGGCGTGGGCGAGGTCGTGTCGGCGAGGGCTCGGGGAGGAGAGCGCGTCGGCGAGGGCGAGGGCGCGGTCTGGAAGCCTGGCGGCGTCGTGCTGTTCGGTGCGGCGTCGGGGGGGAAGATCAACTGGGACTGAAAATTCCTAAGTGCTACTTATATAGCCAGAGCATTGGTCCCGGTTGGTGGCTCAAACCGGGACCAATGCCCACCTTTAGTCCCGGTTGGTGCCACCAACTGGGACCAAAGGTCTGTTTTCAGCAGCCCAAAGGGCGGGAAACAAGGACCTTTGGTCCCGGTTGGTGGCACCAACCGGGACTAAAGTGGGGCATTGGTCCCGGTTGGTGCCACATACCGGGACCAAAGGTGAGCATTGGTCCTAGTTCGTGGCACCAACCGGGACCAATGGGCTTGCACAACGGCGTGGTGGTGGGAGTTTAGTCCCACCTCGCTAGCTGAGAGAGAGTCGCACCTGTTTATAAGGTGCGATGCGCCTGAGCTTTCGAGCTCCTCTCTAAAGCAGGCTTACGGGCCTAAAGACTGTGTATAAGCCTGTGGGCCTGCTGGGCCTTCTGCGGGCCTGAATCCTGGCCCAATTAGCTGGGTTTCTAGTCGTATTCAGGCCGTGGTGGCCCAGTAGGTGGCATTTTTTTCTGTTTTCTTTTTTGCTTTTTTTTTGCAGTTTTCCAGTGATTCTTTTTGCTTTTAGGTAATAAAAATTATAAACTTTCTGTTAGTGCCATTAGTTTTCCAGTTTGAATAGTTTAAATTTGAATTCTTTGAACTTTGTGTGAATCACTAGTTTGTGATTAACTTTACTATAAAAATAGATTTTGGAGTGATTCTTTTTCCTGCTATTTAATATTACTGTGTTTTATCATTATATTCAAAAACAGTTTTTGTTATTTTAGTTTCTAAAAAAAATCTTTATGATAATTCTTTTTGCTATTAAAGTTTCTACAACAAAAGTTTCTTTATGAAAATTCTTTTTGCTTTTAATGTTTTGAACAGGAAATACTTTGACAATTTTAGTTGCATAAATTTTATATAATTTTAGTTTCAATAATACTAGAGGTTTATAAAAGCTTTTTAGTTGATTCCTTTTGCTATTAGAGTATCATTAAAGTTTTCTAGTTCATTCTTTTTTCTACTAGTTTCATTAAAGTTTTCTAGTTCATTCTTTTAGTTTATTATTTTTGCTATTAGAGTTTCATAAAAGTTTTCCAGTTCATTCTTTTTTATATTAGTTCATTCTTTGAGCTAAATGACCCTGAAATTGAAAAGCACTTAAGATGAACTCTGAAGAGGTTGAAAATTGGCATGGTATCATCATTTCACCCACATAGCATGTGCTAAAAAGATGAGAGGGTTACGGCAAAAACTGGATGCACTTCATCTACAAAATGGACAATCTCTTTCGAAGTATCAAGGTTTCGGACGAAAACTCATCTGTTACAAAGGGATTTCATTTTTTTGAACTTATTTGAACTCCAGACTTTTTGTGTGTTGAAAATGAACCATTCAAAGCCACATCATCAATTTTCAACCCTTTCTGACTTCATCTGTTATTTTTCATGCATTTACTGATTTTTTTGAGCTAAATGGCCCTGAAATTGAAAAGCACTTCATGAACTTTGAAGAGGTTGAAAATTGGCATGATATCATCATTTCACCCACATAGCATCTGCTAAAAAGTTGAGAGGGTTATGGCAAAAACTGGATGCACTTCGTTTACAAAATGGACAATCTCTTTCGAAGTATCAGGGTTTTAGACGAAAACTCATCTGTTATAAACGGATTTCATTTTTTTGAACTTATTTTAACTCCAGACTTTTTGTGTGTTCAAATTGAACCATTCAAAGCCACATCATCAATTTTCAACCCTTTCTGACTTCCTCTGTTATTTTTCATGCATTTACTGATTTTTTTGAGCTAAATGGCCCTGAAATTGAAAAGCACTTCAAATGAACTCTGAAGAGGTTGAAAATTGGCATGATATCATCATTTCACCCACATAGCATGTGCTAAAAAGTTGAGAGGGTTACGGCAAAAACTGGATGCACTTCGTGTACAAAATGGACAATCTCTTTTGAAGTATCAGGGTTTCGGACGAAAACTCATCTGTTACAAAGGGATTTCATTTTTTTAAAGTTATTTGAACTCCAGACTTTTTGTGTGTTCAAAATGAACCATTCAAAGCCACATCATCAATTTTCAACCATTTCTGACTTCATCTGTGTTCACTTTTTCTTCGCTTGTGTCCTTTGCTTATTGCGTCGTAACCATGGATATTCTCCATCGCTTAATAGGGTGCTTGGGTCAGCCTTGACTTTGAAGGGAGGAATTTCATGAAACTTTTCATAATCTTCAGACATGTCTGTCTTGCCCTCCAATCCCACGATGTCTCTTTTTCCTGAAAGAACTATGTGGCACTTTGGCTCATCGTATGATGTATTCGTTTCCTTGTCTTTTCTTTTTCTCGGTTTGGTAGACATGTCCTTCACATAGAAAACCTGTGCCACATCGTTGGCTAGGACGAATGGTTCGTCTGTGTACCCAAGATTGTTCAGATCCACTGTTGTCATTCCGTAATGTGGGTCTACCTGTACCCCGCCTCCTGACCGATTGACCAATTTGCACTTAAACAAAGTGACCTTAAAATCATGTCCATAGTCAAGTTACCATATGTCCACTATGTAACCATAATATGTGTCCTTTCCCCTCTTGGTTGCTGCATCAAAGCGGACACCGCTGTTTTGGTTGGTGCTCTTTTGATCTTGGGCGATCGTGTGAAATGTATTCCCATTTATCTCGTATCCTTTGTAAGTCAATACAGTCGAAGATGGTCCCCTGGACAAACGAGTACAGCTCATCAGAAATAGTGTTGTCACCTCTGAGACGTGTTTCCAACCAACTGCCGAAAGTCCTGATGTGTTCACATGTAATCTAGTCGTCACACTGCTCCGGGTGTTTGGAGCGCAGAATGTTCTTGTGTTCATCGACATACGGGGTCACCACGGTAGAGTTCTATAGAACTGTGTAGTGTGCTTGAGACCAAGAATGCCCGTCCCTGTATATTATTGAGTCCCCTCCTAGCGTTCCTTTTCCAGTCAGTCTCCCCTCATACCATGATTGAGGGAGACCAATCTTCTTAAGGTCAGGAATGAAGTCAACACAAAACCCAATGACATCCTCTGTTTGATGGCCCATGGTGATGCTTCCTTCTGGCCTAGCGCGGTTACGGACATATTTCTTTAGGACTCCCATGAACCTCTCAAAGGGGAACATATTGTGTAGAAATACGGGGCCCAGAACAAAAATCTCGTCGACTAGATGAACTAGGACGTGCGTCATGATATTGAAGAAGGATGGTGGGAACACCAGCTCGAAACTGACAAGACATTGCGCCACATCACTCCTTAGCCTTGGTATGATTTCTGGATCGATCACCTTCTGAGAGATTGCATTGAGGAATGCACATAGCTTCACAATGGCTAATCGAACGTTTTCCGGTAGAAGCCCCCTCAATGCAACCGGAAGCAGTTGCATCATAATCACGTGGCAGTCATGAGACTTTAGGTTCTAGAACTTTTTCTCTGCCATATTTATTATTCCCTTTATATTCGACGAGAAGCCAGACGGGACCTTCATACTGAGCAGGCATTGAAAGAAGAATTCCTTCTCTTCTTTGGTAAGAGCGTAGCTGGCAGGACCTTCATACTGCTTTGGAGGCATGCCGTCTTTTTCGTGCCAACGTTGCAGGTCATCCCGTGCCTCCGGTGTATGTTTTGTCTTTCCATACATGCCCAAGAAGCTTAGCAGGTTCACGCAAAGGTTCTTCATCACGTGCATCACATCGATTGAAGAACGGACCTCTAGGTCTTTCCAGTAGGGTAGGTCCCAAAATATAGATTTCTTCTTCCACATGGGTGCACGTCCCTCAGCGTCATTCGGAACAGATAGTCCGCCGGGACCCTTTCCAAAGATTACCTGTAAATCATTGACCATAGCAAGTACGTGATCACCAGTACGCATGGCGGGCTTCTTCCGGTGATCTGCCTCGCCTTTGAAATGCTTGCCTTTCTTTCGACATTGATGGTTGGTCGAAAGAAATCGACGATGCCCCAGGTACACATTCTTCCTGAATTTGTCCAGGTATATACTTTGGGTGTCATCTAAACAGTGCGTGCATGCATGGTATCCCTTGTTTGTCTGTCCTGAAAGGTTACTGAGAGCAGGCCAATCATTGATGGTTACAAACAGCAACGCATGCATGTCAAATTCCTCCTGTCTGTGCTCATCCCACACACGTACACCTTTTCCATTCCACAGCTATAAAAGTTCTTCAACTAATGGCCTTAGGTACACATCAATGTTGTTGTCGGGTTGCTTAGGGCCTTGGATGAGAACTGGCATCATAATGAACTTCCACTTCACGCACATCCAAGGAGGAAGGTTATACATACATAGAGTCACGGGCCAGGTGCTGTGATTGCTGCTCTGCTCCCCGAAAGGATTAATGCCATCCGCGCTTAAACCAAACCATATGTTCCTTGGGTCACCTGTAAACTCATCCCGGTACTTTCTCTCGACTTTTCTCCACTGCGACCCGTCAGCGGGTGCTCTCAACTTCCCGTCTTTCTTACGGTCCTCTCTGTGCCATCGCATCAACTTGGCATGCTCTTTGTTTCTGAACAGACGTTTCAACCATGGTATTATAGGAGCATACCACATCACCTTGGCAGGAACCCTCCTCCTGGGGGGCTCGCCGTCAACATCACCAGGGTCATCTCGTCTTATCTTATACTGCAATGCACTGCATACCGGGCATGCGTTCAAATCCTCGTACGCACCGCGGTAGAGGATGCAGTCATTAGGGCATGCATGTATCTTCTGCACCTCCAATCCTAGAGGGCATAAGACCTTCTTTGCTGCGTACGTACTGTTGGGCAATTCGTTATCCTTTGGAAGCTTCTTCTTCAATATTTTCAGTAGCTTCTCAAATCCTTTGTCAGGCACAGCATTCTCTGCCTTCCACTGCAGCAATTCCAGTACGGTACCGAGCTTTGTGTTGCCATCTTCGCAATTGGGGTACAACCCTTTTTTGTGATCCTCTAACATGCGATCGAACTTCAGCTTCTCCTTTTCACTTTCGCACTGTCTCCTTGCATCAACAATGACCCGGCGGAGATCATCATCGGGCACATCGTCTGGTTCCTCTTGATCTTCAGCTTCCCCCATTGCAGCATCACCGTATTCAGGGGGCACATAGTTGTCATCAT
Source organism: Thinopyrum elongatum (assembly GCA_011799875.1). NCBI lineage: Eukaryota > Viridiplantae > Streptophyta > Magnoliopsida > Poales > Poaceae > Thinopyrum > Thinopyrum elongatum. Next base: position 43,029,006 of record CM022302.1, read on the forward strand.
CCTCTTCTTCTTCGCTGTCTTCCATCATAACCCCTATTTCTCCGTGCTTGGTCCAAACATTATAGTGTGGCATGAAACCCTTATAAAGCAGGTGGGTGTGAAGGATTTTACGGTCAGAGTAAGACTTTGTATTCCCACATATAGGGCATGGACAACACATAAAACCATTCTGCTTGTTTGCCTCAGCCACTTCGAGAAAATTATGCACGCCCTTAATGTACTCGGAGGTGTGTCTGTCACCGTACATCCATTGCCGGTTCATCTGCGTGCATTATATATAATTAAGTGTGTCAAAAACCATTACAGAACATCATGAATAGATAAGTGACCAAATTAATAGAAGTTCATCATCACATTAAAACCAAAGTACATACATTGTTCTCATTGAACAACATATAGCTCTCCAGAGCATCTAATTAAACCATACATTGAAACTATGTAAAACATTTCAATGCAACAACAAATGTGATCATAATCGCAACCAAGGTAACAATTGATCCAACGGCATAATGATACCAAGCCTCGGTATGAATGGCATATTTTCTATACTTTCTAATCTTGAAGCGCATTGCATCCATCTTGATGTTGTGATCATCGACGACATCCGCAACATGCAACTCCAATATCATCTTCTCCTCCTCAATTTTTTTTATTTTTCCTTCAAGTAATTGTTTTCTTCTTCAACTAAATTTACCCTCTCGACAATAGGGTCGGTTGGAATTTCCGGTTCACATACCTCCTAGATAAATAAAATCTATGTCACGTTGGTCGGCATAATTGTCATAAACAATAAATGAACCAAATAGTTATAAAATATAATATATACCACATCCGAATCATAGACAGGACGAGGGCCGACGGGGGCGGATACCAAAACCATCGCACTATATAATACCAAACAATAATAAAAGTAAGAAAATTATACAAGTATCTATCTAAATCATACAAGTAAGAATTTTTCTCTTTTATAAAGAAGATAAGAACAAGAGGATCACCACGGTGGTGCCGGCGACGAGATCAGCGCGGGCGATCGACGGCGGTGAAGACGGGGACGGGACGTGATTGACCGCTAAACCTAGACAAATCTTGAGGAAAATGGAGCTTGGAGGTTGAGCTTGGAGAGAAGAAAGCTTAAGTAGTGTGGCTCGGGCATTTCATCGAACACCTCTTGTGCATAGGAGGTGAGCTAGAGCACCACAAAGCCCTCCCCTAGCTGGCCAGAAAAAACAGAGCAGCGGAGTGCTCTGCTTGCGGGCGAGGGGGTATATATAGGCACAACATTGGTCCCGGTTCGTGGCTAGAACCGGGACTAAAGGCCACCCTTTGGTCCCGGTTCCAGCCACGAACCGGGACCAATGGATGTGGGCCAGGATCGAGGCCCATTGGTCCCGGTTCGTGTGTGGAACCAGGACAAAAGGGTCCAGATGAACCGGGACCAATGCCCCACGAGGCCCGGCCGGCCCCCTAGGCGCACGAACCGGGACATATGCCCCCATGGGTCCCGGTTCATGACTGAACCGGGACTAATGGGCTGGGCAGGCCTGGACCAAAGCCCTGTTTTCTACTAGTGGGGTGTCAACAAGCAGGGTGTCTTGAAAAGGGCCAGCCGGTTACAGACGAGTAGACGGTACAAAGACACTGAGCATGCGGCCAGACGCACGGTGCTGAGCAGGTCCATACGATTACAGATCTGATCCAAGAGAACATCAGGGAGGAAATTCCAATCGCAGCTCTGCGTGTCAGTCGGTTCTGCCATAGGGTTTTTTAGGGCGCTGAGTGATTGGGGTTTTCGGTGCCTGCGAGCAAGCGGGGAAGTGGATTCGGGTGGGTGAGCGAAGAAGATGGCGTGTGTGGCCGAGCAGTGAGTGGGGGGGATATGGTACGCGCGAGCTACCAAGGAAGATGGCGCGGGTGGGCGAGCAGTGAGCGGGGGGAAATGGTGTGCGGCCGACGATGGGGAAGAGAGGAGGAAGAAGAAGAGAGGCGGAAGAAGAGGGAAAGACAGGCAAGAAAGTGCATTGAATCTCAATTCTACTAGTACTACTACCAGGATATACCGTCCTTCGGAGTGTAAATAGTTAAGCCGATGACATGTGGGTCAACCTCAAGAGGGCCCATATGTCAGTTAATGGAAGAGAGAGGTGCGTAGGCGTATTTGCGGAAGCGTGCTCCACTGGCAAACATGATGGCAGTACTGGGTAAGGCTGATTTAGTAACACCAACAGGCTGGTTCAGCTTATTAATTAAGTGTCCCATCTGCTGCAGTATGTATTGTCACTTCACTGTGAAGACTAGTTGAATAGTTCTCTCTGACCGAGATGGGGAATAATGGATCGCCCAGACATCCTATCTACAGTATCCCTATGCCTCTACTCTCATCCTGTCCAACAAGATGAAACATTGGCCAAGGCACCCGGCGCCAATAATGTAGGAGTACTAGGAGTATTTTGTGTCAAACTTTGACCATCTATTTAACTAATAAAATGTTAATGCATGTCACCAAAAATTATATCACTGGATTCATATTTGAACATAGTTTTTAATTGTATAGTTTTTTATGACATGCATTGACACTTTGTTAGTTAAATTTACGGTCAAAATTTTACACTAAGTACGAAGGGGACCAATAAACCAGGACGGAGGTTTATATACAGGTCAATAAAAAATCATCATACAAGGTAGTAGTAAATGATGAGTGCCCGAAGATTTTTTTTCCGAAAGTACTCAATAATGGGCTTGTTTTCCTCAAGAAAATTGTGTTTACGAACGTATTAATTGGAATGCATACATGAGGAACAAAAGACCAAAATTTTTACATGCATTGGTGAGTTTTCTCTTAATTCTTGCATGGAACATTTTAATGAAGCTTAAAATATGAACATGTCAATGGGAGGGAGTAAAAGCCTCATGCATGCATGCAACATGCAACACTCACACGTACACATGCACGCACGCAACACTCGCGCATCCATGCGGCATACAGCACACGACGCAACACACACGCTCACGCTCAAGTGCTCAACCTACTCCCTCCGTCTGTGAAAGACTGTACATATAGAGATTTACACATTGACCAAGAGGAACCGGAACTTCTTGGCGTAATTAACGCCCAAAAGTAGCAGACTTATGTGTGCATGCGACCATTGAGAGAAGAGGATTAAATGAAGGTTGTTGCATGCTGTAATTAAGAATAGACATGTAGCCTATAGCTAGAGCACAAGTTGGTGCATTAGTCAACTAATACCGATTAGATGAAAGCCTAAGTGCATTGAAAGTGTAGATGTACACTCTTTGTTGGAAAAAAATTCTAATGCTAGAAGTACAATTTTTCACGGATCGAGGGAGTACACATGCATGCACCCACATACACAGCCAGGGTGGTTCGCGCGCAAGGGTTGGACTCCTGTCGCGCCTGCATAAAGTTTTGTTTAACTGATTTCTTTGCTCTGCCAACTGACAGGTGGTTCCCAGAAACCAGGTGTGAATTTAACCAGTCAACAAAGTGCCACGTCGATTATGTGGCCGGTCAGTAGGGTGGAATACGGTACTCTACCGTGAGCTAGTGACCGTATAATCACCGCAAAACTATATAGTGACCATAATGAGCGTATTGTTACATACATTGACCGCCAGTGTATTTTTCTCATTTCAAATAAAGCCATATTAACCGGAAAGGACGCAGTATGGACTAGTACTACTTTGATGTGTCCCGGCAACTCCCCGAACGAGGAGAAGCTTCCTTACTACGCCCTCTCCCTCGCCCACGTGCGGTGGCTCACAGGATGAGGAGAAGCTTGCTTACTACGTACACCTATGCCCTCTCCCTCGCACACGCGCGTGGTGGCTCACAGGACAAGGAGAGGGTTTTGGCTACAGTGCCCTCTCTCTCTCCCTCGCCCTCACCCTCGCGGTGGACGTGCAGCAGTTCATTCGGTGTCAGATTGCCAGAAGCATATTGTACTGTAGTATCATCATTGTTGGACTTTCCGAAGAGGCGAAGAGCCAAGTGCAAGGTTCACAGGAGTACGACTGTTGAACCTCTCGAAGAGGCAAAGAGCCAAGCGCAAGGTTTATAGGAGTTGTCGTCCTAGTACTACAACTATAGCGAACGATCGCTACTGTATGATGCCGCCACGTCACCTATATCCAAAGTTGTGCCACCTTTTTTTTCACAGAGCATGTTGGAGCCCGTGCAACAGCCACACAAGTTGCACGTACACATAACACATTTACTAGTAATAAATTCTAAAGGACAAATGCCAGTATGCCACACAAGTTCATCTCCACTTCATGTGATAAATTTGTGCACGACTAGTCTACATATATTTACAGCGCTACCATTCACAATTTACCATACTCCACTTACACGTTATAGATGGGCTCCATGTCCTCCTCCAGGTTCCAGTCCCAGGTGTTCTTCATAGATGGCATCATCCATAGCGGTGGGCAACGAGAATCATTGTCGCACCTTTCTAGTCCGGTTCCACACGATGGAGACTCATCCAAGCTGAAGCGGCATAAATCAGGGATAGCGTGTCCCAGCATATCGTTCATCCGGTGGTGTGCACTGAAGACACAACCATGCTTTATGAACGGCAGACCTTCGGTGTCATGCACGGAAGGTGGCATCCGCTTCACAATGGGGTAGCTGTCCCCAATGAAAAGCAAGTACTCTCCAAGAGTGTTCGTCGGCAACCACATAGGATCATGGGGGTCAAACTCGGCGCCGTTCATCTGGTACACACGGCATCTCAGATCTGGACACATGGTGACGTACATGGTCAAGGTGCATGCATAATAATGTTGTGCTCAAATATGGCAGTCAGTAATATTGTGCAGCAAATAGTACTACTCCGGTATAGAGGAAGTAAAATAACCGGCTTATTATATATAGCCACTCTTGCCTACATGGATGAGATAGTAAGACATGGAAAAAAATGGTGGGAGCTAGTGGGTTCAAGTCTTGAAGGGCCTAGCTAGCTATACGCGGCCTCCAAGGTAAAAAGTACTTCCTCCGTCTTGGTTTACAGGGCATGCACGTCGTTCTAGGTTGAGAATTTAACTAGCTATATATGTATTATATGTGATGCAAAATATATATTTAGAAACTACATCCACTTAAGAATCCAATGATATACTTTTTGTGACATATAACTCATATTTAGTTAGTCAAATGGATGACCTAGAACTACATGCATGCCCTATAAACCGAGACAGAGGGAGTACTAGTACTAGTAAGTAGTACTACAATGAAAGAGAAGGCGAGAGCGTTAAAAAATCTAATACTAAATTGTAGTACTAGTACAGTAAACATGTCCCAGTCAAGAAAAGAAAATAAGTAACAACTACTACTACTATAACACACAGCAATGAGAAAATGGAATACCTGGGTAGATGGTGACGGTCCGATCGTGGTAGATCGTGTGACCATGTTGCACATCAGTGGTACCATGGGTAACGACCACTAATATAGTTGATCCCAATATGCCAAAGTCAGCTACAAGGTTCCAGGTTAGACCGAATCGCGGATGCAAATGCACATCCAGGATTGGCGATCTTATTTTGATCGGGGGATGACTGGTCCCTGCAAAATAATGGAGTACCGTTAGGGATGCAAATGATGGTTTGTGCATTCCGTTTGTAATCTCCCGTACTTTAGGATGGCAACCAGATGAAACAAGTCCCCCGGCTTGTCACCACAAAGATGCGGCCTACATGGCACACGGCGTCTTCGAACGTGTAGGGGTACAAATCTGTCGCGGCCAACATGTGGCAGCATCTGCCGTTACTGCCTTTTGTATTGATGGCAATCCTTATGTCAAACACCGCGATGAGATAGTAATCGTCGTAGCCGCATCGCTTTGTCGGAGGGTCCGCAATTGCTATCTTCTTCAATCTCATGTAGGCATCATCATACATATTTAAGCCCAGCCAGTCCGGAAGGCCGATCCCAATGGTGGAGAAGACGTCTACGGGAACGGCCACACTGATGTGGATGTTGTGCAAAATGTTGGTGGTATCCAGCCGGAGGTATGCAAGCCAATCTTCGTTGGCACCAACCCAGACCTATATATAAGACGGTGGGTAGCGGAGAAATTACGGGATGGAATAACTAAGTACTATATTTAGAATATACACTACATGATCAAACTCCATGACTGACCTGCTCATCGGACAAAATCCGACTACCTCTCAACATCGGCAACTCTAGCGGAGTCAACGTGCAACCATGGCCAGGGAGCTGTGGACTGTTCGATGGATTGTCCAATAGAATAACCTTCTCCTCGAGGACGCATGGAAGACCAACAAGCATGGTCTTTTCCCAAGCCTGTTTAAGCACGGTCTTAAAATAGTTGGTGCAGGAAGCACCGAGTCTTGCGGCGGTGAGGACGTCGGAGCAGCGTGTGATTTCTCCCAGAGGATTGTCGAACAAGGTCTCCCAGCCCTGACGAGGAGGAGAACCGCCTGACGAATCCATGACGAGGAGGAGAACTACCTTGGTCTCTTCGGGGGGAGGGGAACTGGCGAGGAGGAGACAAGAGCGTAACTACAGGGCCTCGTCCCTTCGTTAAGGAAGTTATGCGGGCACGCAGAGTGGTAGTGCCTAGTGCCCCACGATGGTGAGGCTATTATTTACTACGTAGTACTGTAGCAGTAGTAGTACTAGTTTCTCAACTAGTAGTGCGATGTACTTTACTTCTGTAGTGCACCAGTTTTGAACTCTTGAATCTCAAGGCCAAGGAGCTACAGTTGCAAGTGGAGGGTACTACTGTTCTCTAGAACCATCGATGTACTATCAATGCAGGGAAAGTACACCTGCGTAGTGCTTACTCTACGTGCTCTATTCAAGCGTGTAGCTGGCCTACTCAGCCGCTCCTGTCACGCACACACTAGCAGCCTGTTTATCAACGACGGTTAGTGCAGGGGTAGAGCATTTGAGTTCTTTGATACAGCGAGACTAGGCATTTCGCTTCCATTTGTGGAGGTGTAATGGATCTCGTCGAACTTTGTTAGTTCCTTCTTTATGAATGAGATGAGGCAAAGCTTTTGCCTCCATTTCAAAACAAAAAAAAATCACATCAAGAGGAATTTCTTTTATAGAGCCAATAATGGAGCGAAGTTCATGCATGCAACGCCACAAGCTACAGAGTAGTAGAGTAGCACTTTACGTACAGAGCCATATTGCACAGTTCCCAATGCCACGCCAGGCTTTTCCGGCTCCTCGGGCTTAATTGGGAGGCGCTAGTTTAGATATGGAAGCTGATGAGGAAGCTGCAAGCGAGGTGCAGCTAGGGAGAGCACGCAGGCGAGAAACTTTGCATGGTGTGAATTGATATCTAGGAGTACTACTCTAGTATGCGAGCCACGAGATGATGGGAGGGAAAACCCGTTCACATGGCTAGGCTATCCAGTGCACCCAGATTATGGTGCGACACGTCCGTTCGACTTCAAAAGTCAAACTACCAGTGTACAATATTGGCTCGCAGCGAGGTTACTATTTAAAAAAAAGGCCGTCGTGTGTTCGGCCGGGATCGAACTCACAAAACGAGCTATACACTCTCGCGACCACTAGTAGTACTCGTTGGAGTACAACGCAACCTAGAATCGCCTTTTGTCGCTAGTACATTGTTCCTTACAAGAAACCACTACTCTACAAACTAGCCCTACCAAGACACGAATACTCTACAAAAATTAGCAAAAACATACCAAAATATTCTTAATCCGTTGTAATAAACTACCAAGTGCCGTTATAGGCACGTTTCAACCCATGTCGCCCATTAAGTCAACGCCTTCGATTTGACCGGCAAGGTAGGCGTTATGACTTGTGGGACCTACATGTCAGTCTGGACAAAAATCCCCGAGTGACCTCCTACCTCCGGCCCATCCACCTAGTCATCCTAGGCCATGGGACGCAGCGCCGGTGGCGCCGAGCCCATCTTGCGGCAGCCCGGATGCCAGCTCTGTCCGGTGCTCGCAGCCGTTAGCTAGCCAAGCTAGCACACACCCTGCTGGATGCATCCAGCTACTTGTCTGCAAGGTTTGCTAGCTAGGTTGGCACAGCGGTCCGGTGGCTTGCTTGCGTGCGCCGCGCTAAGGCCAACCATCTGGCTTGAGCGAAGGCTAGCGCGGCGGTTTGCTCGCGCGTGAGCCACGCTCAGGCCAGCCAGCCAACCCGTGCGGAGGCCAGCGCGGCGTCCGGCCTGTCCGGCATAGCGGCAGTCAGCTCACTCATCACCGGTGCCACCGACGAACACGCATAAGAACTGTTTGAAGTAATGTTCAGGAAAAAAAATGATTGGAGGAGGAAGAACAGGATAGAAGGTCAGATGTAGGTCTCTCGTGTCAACGTTCAAACAAAATGTGTTGGTTTAAGCTGCCTCGTCAGCACGGACGTGTGGGCCAACCCTGTCATAAACGGGTTTAAACGAGCCTAATCAGCACTAGGTAGTAGTTTTTTTGGCGCGGATTAAGAAATTTTGGGTATGTTTTTGCTATTTTTTGTACAATAGTTTCTTCCTAGGGCTAGTTGAAAGTGGTAGTTTTTTGTTAAATACTCTACATAGTGTAAGTAGGAGTGAAAGTTAAGCTTTGGAAGCCAATAAGCACGGCTAGTTACATAGTGCCTATGTGTACGTAATTCAAACTAAATATCAACCATTAGTGACTAATATCTTGATGGAAAACTCGAAACTATGGAAATACTAGCAATTTGTTTTGCATGGTTGGAAATCCTAGCAATGTGCACGTGCGTTGCAACAGATCATAATTAGAATAATACTTATTCACAAACTTGATAGAAAAGACCCTAATTTTGATATACATATATCACTAGAAATATATTATGTTTCAATCAGAATATATTCCTTGGGCTGTTTTGGTGAGGTGAGGGAGGGATGTGGTTGGTTTTAAGATACTAATTAAGGGGTTTTCTGCAAATCGGGTAGAGAAGTGGGATGTTGTTGAGAAAAGGCAACATCTTACCTCACAGTCGTTAGATGTAGATCTAATGGTCAGAAATGCCGGATGGAAGACACGCCATCATCACCAACTAAGTCTTCTGTAGGAGTACTAGCAAGATGCCCGTGCATTGCACGGAACATCAAGATGCATTTTTTTATAAAACACCTGTTGTGATTGACCCATGCAGGAGTAATCCCATGTGTAAAAACTAATAATATCTCGAGAAAGAGGAGAGATAAGGTGAGGAGGAGTGGGGCGTGGTGGTGATTGGTGGTTGGACTGAGCGGAGGCACGGGGATCGACGACGCCGGCAGTGACCACCATGCTAGATTGTTCCAGAGGCTTCCTTTTTTAATTGCTCAACAATGAGGTTGTGGGAGATAAGGATGAACAAGGGAAGGCCTTGTCTGCAAAAGTGGAGAGAGGTGCAGGTATCTTTTAGCTTAATTCCTATCTGTCAGATATAGATCGGACGGTCTATATTGCAAGATGGCAAGCATACCATCATCACCAACTCGCCTTTTTTTATAAGAAGAGATATAAGTATGGAGATACAAACGTATTATCGATACTTGTTTCCATAAACTTGGATCTACATTCTATTCAACGGCTGAGCATGTGGGGCCTTAGCACGATGACTTCTCGACTGTGTAAAACAAAGGTTTTCCCGTCACCGATAAGGAGGGAGTGGCGGCGGCGCGCTTCAGCTCGCTCTAATCCTAGTAGTCATACTAGGTGGTCTACGCACATGTAGATTTATTCTTTTTCACATCTCGTGTTCGTCGTACTGCCATGACTGTTGAGGAATAGATGGTAAGTTATTCAAGAGAAAACCTTGGTTGAGCATGTGTGCGAGAGAGAGACAGCGCATGCGTGTGTGATATGTGTAGAGACTGAGGCAATGATAAGAGATTCTTTGCGTCTCTGTGTGTGGAGGATAGAGAAAGACATGTGCATGAGGCTTTGTGTTGTGTAACATGATGACACATAGACATAATTAGAGAGTGAGTGTGTGAGATACACATGCGGATATGGGGAGAGATGTGTGAGTTAGAGAGATGGAGAATTTTGGTGTGCATGTGAGCTAGAGAGAGAGGGGGATATATACATACCTAGCGCTGGAGGGAATATGAAGGGTGTGTGTCTTAAAAGAAGGATCCAGATAGATGGGTGTTTGTCCGTGTCTGTGTGTGTTTGTGCGCGCGTGTGTGTGTGAGAGAGAGTGTCTGTACGTGGAGAAGAGAGACTACTAATGATGTAAACCAAGTAGGGAAGGGGGAATGGTGTGACATGTGTGTCAAAGAGAGAGAAAGGCATGTGTAGTAGCGGGATAGCATGGGTGCGGGCGGGGAGCAGACTATTTGGAAGAGACATCGAGTGTGTGTGGGAGAGGGGTGTGAGAGCGAGAGAGAGAACTAGCGAGGGAGAGAGAGAGGAAGACAGGGGGAGAGAAAGGGGTCGTTTGTGTGTGGAAGTGGCGTATAGATAGGGAGACAGGGTTGATGTTGTTCGTAAGTGGCCTATGTACGAAGACGCAAGGGAAGCGAGTCATCATGTGTGTGATAGAGACTTCATGAGAGATCTAGAATAGATGGTGTAGAGAACAACGTGCGAGATTGAGAACGATGATACGTTAGGGAGCTATGGAAAGAGTCACGACATATATGTATGTAGGGAAGGAGCTGGGGCGGGTCCGCGTGTGGGAGAGATAGAAAGAGGAGAGTGGTGCACAAGGAGACAAAGGGTGCTTGTTTGCAGTGGGGGTGGTGAGTGAGGTGAGTGTGCGAGAACCACATAACTAGGGAGATAGACGTTTGGGGGCGACGTTTTGTGTGTATGGGAAAGATACACTCTATATAGTGTGTGTGCTTTGGAAAGACAGATGCCGGGAGACCTAGAGAGTGGGGGAAGAGATGTGTGCATGCCCGAGAGACAAAGTGATAGAGACCTTGATACGTCTCCAACGTATCTATAATTTTTGATTGTTCCATGCTATTATATTATTTGTTTTGGACGTTTTATATGCATTAATATGCTATTTTATATTATTTTTGGGACTAACCTATTAACCTAGAGCCCAGTGCCAGTTTCTGTTTTTTCCTTGTTTTTGAGTTTCGCAGAAAAGGAATACCAAACGGAATAAAACTTTCGCGATGATCTTTCTTGGACAAGAAGAAAACCAGGAGACTTGGAGATGAAGTCGGACGAGCCACAAGGCGGCCACAAGGACGGAGGGTGCGCCCAGGGGGGTAGGGCACGCCCCCCACCCTTGTGGGCCCCTCATGCACCTCCGGACCTAATTCTTTCGCCTATATATACTCTTATATGCCCAAACCACCAGAGGCATCCACGAAAATACTTTTCCACCGCCGCAACCTTCTGTACCCGTGAGATCCCATCTAGGGGCCTTTTTCGGTGTCCTGCCGAAGGGGGATTTGATCACGGAGGGCTTCTACATCAACGCCATTGCCCTTCCGATGAAGCGTGAGTAGTTTACCTCAGATCTACGGGTCCATAGCTAGTAGCTAGATGGCTTCTTCTCTCTCTTTGATTCTCAATACCAAGTTCTCCTCGATGTTCTTGGAGATCTATTCGATGTAATACTTTTTTTGCGGTGTGTTTGCTGAGATCCGATGAATTGTGGATTTATGATCAGCTTATCTACGAATATTATTTGAATCTTCTCTGAATTCTTTTATGCATGATTTCATATCTGTGTAATTCTCTTCGAACTATCGGTTTGGTTTGGCCAACTAGATTGGTTTTTATTGCAATGGGAGAAGTGCTTAGCTTTGGGTTCAATCTTGCGGTGTCCTTTCTCAGTGACAGTAGGGGCAGCAAGGCACCTATTGTATTGTTGCCATCGAGGATAAAAAGATGGGGTTTTCATCATATTGCTTGAGTTAATTCCTCTACATCATGTCATCTTGCTTAATGCGTTACTCCGTTCTTTATGAACTTAATACTCTAGATGCATGCTAGATAGCGGTCAATGTGTGGAGTAATAGTAGAAGATGCAGAATCGTTTCGGTCTACTTGACACGGACGTGATGCCTATATTCATGATCATTGCCTTAGATATCGTCATAACTTTGCGCTTTTCTATCAATTGCTCGGCAGTAATTTGTTTACCCACCGTAATATTTTCTATCTTGAGAGAAGCCTCTAGTGAAACCTATGGCCCCCGAGTCTATTTTCCATCATATTACTTTCCGATCTACTATTTTGCAATCTTTTATTTTCAGATCTATAAACCAAAAAACTCAAAAATATTTACTTTATCTTTTGTTTAGTTTTACCTATCTCTATCAGATCTCATGTTTGCAAATAACAGTGAAGGGATCTATAAGCTCAAGAAGTAGCAGGAAGAATTTTTGGCACCGTTGCCGGGGAGATCTACGCCAAGTCAAGCCATACCAAGTACCCATCATAAACTCTCATCTCTCGCATTACATTATTCGCCATTCGCCTCTCGTTTTCCTCTCCCCCACTTCTGAAATGATTTTCGAAAAGATTTGCCTTTTTCTTCGCCCCTCTCTTTGCCTTTTCTTCGCCCCTCTTCCGTTCATCTTCTTCGTCTGCTTTTCGCTTGATTTGTTTGCTGCCACCATGTCGGAATCTAGGGAGGTTATCATTGAAAATCTCGAGGAAAAGCTTGAATCTTGTTCGTTGGATCATGAAACTGAAACTCCTCCTAATTACAAAACAAAAATCTTTTGTGTGGGGGACGGTAATATTATTGGAAAAAATGTTATTCAAGAATTCTTTGATTGTACGGGATCTATGCCTATTAATAAACGATCTATTCTTCTCGATACAAATTGTTATGCGGATGCCATTGTTATGCTCGTTGAAAAATTAGGAAGGAAATTTGTGCATATTCATCCGGCTTTGCAAAAGGTGTTTTATGAACTTCCCAATATTAATCATCCTATAGCTAAAAAGATTGCCACCATTATCCTTATGCATGAATTTGATTTTATAATACAAGAAGCTAGGGATATTTTTGCTTTCTATAAAAAGCATGTTGAACACCCTCCAATTGAAGATATCCTCCATGATAAAGAAACTATGCGTAGTTTGGAATCTAGGGACTATCAATCTTATAGTGAAAATCTTAGGAGGAGGGTTCCTTATTCAGAAATCTCTCAATCTTTGTACCTAGAGGCTTTTAAGGAGTTTTATTGGATTACTAGGGGAATTTATGCAGGATTGATAGGGATTGGTTGAATAAAATGATGAAGGAAGCCATTAGAAACGAGATACGTGTTTTATATGATGATATGTATGGTGATGATCCTGATTATGGGTTTATGAATGTTAAAATTACCAACCAAAGTCCTTTTCACGATTTAAGTTCTTCAACTAGGAAGGAAATAAAGGAAAGAATAGATTTATTAAGATGAGTTTTGGAGGATTTGATGAGAAATGGATTGCATACCAAAGATGACAATACCTAGATCTATTCGTGTTTTTATGCCTAGCTAAGGGCGTTAAACAGTAGCGCTTTTTGGGAGGCAACCCAATTTTATTTTTGTTATTTGCTTTTTGGTTCTGTTTTGCAATAAATAATTCATCTAGCCTCTGGTTAGATGTGGTTTTATGTTTTAATTAGTGTTTGTGCCAAGTAAAACCTTTGGGATGGCTTACGGTGATAGTTGATTTGATGTTGCTGAAAAACAGAAACTTTTGCGTCCAGTCTCAGAATTTTAATAATTCACTGGAGTGTTGAAAAACCCTGAATTTTTTATGGGAGATTGATATACAAATTTCCTCTGTTGTCCTGATTGTTCAGAAATTTGGAGTATCAGAAGTATTAGAACAATTCGGATCTTCGCAGACTGTTCTGTTTTTGACAGATTCTGTTTTCTTTGTGTTGTTTGCTTATTTTGATGAATCTATTGGTAGTATCGGGGGGTATGAACCATGGAAAAGTTGGAATACAGTAGATATTACACCAATATAAATAAAGAATGAGTTCACAACAGTACCAAAGTGGTGATTTATTTTCTTATACTAACGGAGCTTATGAGATTTCTGTTGAGTTTTGTGTTGTGAAGTTTTCAAGTTTTGGGTAAGGATTTGATGGACTATGGAATAAAGAGTGGAAAGAGCCTAAGCTTGGGGATGCCCAAGGCACCCCAAGGTATTTTTCAAGGACAACCAAGAGCCTAAGCTTGGGGCATCCCCTCTTTTGTCTTCGTCTATCAGTAACTTTATTTGAGGCTATATTTTTATTCACCACATGATATGTGTTTTGCTTGGAGCGTCTTGTATGATTTGAGTCTTTGCTTTTTAGTTTGACACAATCATCCTTGATGTACACACCTTTTGAGAGGGACACGCATGAATCGTGATTTATTAGAATACTCCATATGCTTCACTTATATCTTTTGAGCTAGGCAATTTTGCTCTAGTGCTTCACTTATATCTTTTTAGAGCACGGCGGTGGTTTTATTTTATAGAAATTGATGAACTCTCATGCTTCACTTATATTATTTTTAGAGTCTTTAAAAAGCATGGTAATTTTCTTTGGTTATAAATTTAGTCCTAATATGATAGGCATCCAAGAGGCATATAATAAAAACTTTCATATAAAGTGCATTGAATACTATGAGAAGTTTGATTCCTTATGATTGTTTTGAGATATAAAGATGGTGATATTAGAGTCATGCTAGTGAGTAATTGTGGATTTGAGAAATACTTGTGTTATGGTTTGTGATTCCCGTAGCATGCACGTATGGTGAACCGTTATGTGATGAAGTGGGAGCATGATTTATTTATTGATTGTCTTCCTTATGAGTGGCGGTCGGGGACGAGCGATGGTCTTTTCCTACCAATCTATCCCCCTAGGAGCATGCGCGTAGTACTTTGTTTCGATAACTAATAGATTTTTGCAATAAGTATGTGTGTTCTTTATGACTATTGTTGAGTCCATTGATTATAAGCACTCTCACCCTTCCACCATTGCTAGCCTCTCTAGTGCCGCGCAACTTTCGCCGGTATCATACACCCACCATATACCTTCCTCAAAACAGCCACCATACCTACCCATTATGGCATTTCCATAGCCATTCTAAGATATATTGCCATGCAACTTTCCATCGTTCCGTTTATTATGAGACGTTCCATCATTGTCATATTGCTTTGCATGATCATGGAGTTGATATCGTATTTGTTGCAAAGCCACCATTCATAATTCTTTCATACATGTCACTCTTGATTCATTGCACATCCCGGTACACCGCCGGAGGCATTCATATAGAGTCATATTTTGTTCTAAGTATGGAGTTGTAATTCTTGAGTTGTAAGTAAATAAAAGTGTGATGATCTTCATTATTAGAGCATTGTCCCATGTGAGGAGAAGGATGATGGAGACTATGATTCCCCCACAAGTCGGGATGAGACTACGGACGAAAAAAAATAAAAAAATAAAAGAGGCCAAAAAAGAAAAGAAAAAAATGAGAGAAGGCCCAAATAAAAAAAAGAAGAAAAAAATGCGAGAAAAGAGAGAAGGGGCAATGTTACTATCCTTTTACCACACTTGTGCTTCAAAGTAGCACCATGATCTTCATGATAGAGAGTCTCTTATGTTGTCACTTTCATATACTAGTGGGAATTTTCATTATAGAACTTGGCTTGTATATTCCAATGATGGGCTTCCTTAAATTCCGCTAGGTCTTCGTGAGCAAGCAAGTTGGATGCACACCCACTTAGTTTCTTTTTTCAGCTTTCATGAACTTATAGCTCTAGTGCATCAGTTGCATGGCAATCCCTACTCACTCACATTGATATCTATTGATGGGCATCTCCATAGCCCGTTAATACGCCTAGTTGATGTGAGACTATCTCCTTCTTTTTGTCTTCTCCACAACCACCTTCTATTCCACCTATAGTGCTATGTCCATGGCTCACGCTCATGTATTGCGTGAAAGTTGAAAAAGTTTGAGAACATCAAAAGTATGAAACAATTGCTTGGCTTGTCATCGGGGTTGTGCATGATTTAAATACTTTGTGTGATGAAGATGGAGCATAGACAGACTATATGATTTTGTAGGGATAAGCTTTCTTTGGCCATGTTATTTTGAGAAGACATAATTATCTTGTTAGTATGCTTGAAGTATTATTGTTTTTATGTCAATATTAAACTTTTGTTTTGAATCATACGGATCTGAACATTCAAGCCACAATAAATAAATTACATGGATAAATATGTTAGGTAGCATTCCACATCAAAAATTCCGTTTTTATCATTTACCTACTCGAGGACGAGCAGGAATTAAGCTTGGGGATGCTTGATACGTCTCCAACGTATCTATAATTTTTGATTGTTCCATGCTATTATATTATCTATTTTGGATGTTTTATATGCATTAATATGCTATTTTATATTATTTTTGGGACTATGAGATAATGATACTTTTGAACATGCGTGATATACTTTGAAGTACCGGAATTACAAACCTAAGATTGGAATTCTGGAATTCGACCCCATCATTATCTTTTGTAATTCATTTAAACGAAGGTACACTTTTTAAGCCGGGATTTCGTGATTTCAAATTCATATATCAAACCTAGAGATATACACATACAGGCATGTTCAAACCTTATAATCATCCACTTTATTCATACACATACACATTTTTGTTTTTGTCATCTTATTTGGGATAAACACATTTGGAATTTCATTTGAATTGGACCATATGATGGTATTTGCTTCCACTAGCTCAATGATCCATATTTGAATTGAATGGACAATCTAAGTTTCGAGTTGGACACATTGATTTTCGAAACCTGCACTTTTTTTGCGTGCAAAACAAATAAATTCTCGGCCATGATATCATAGTCGGCCGTACAAGAGCAGAACACTTAATTTCAGCCGCCAAAAGCTTTCAAACTTCCCACTCACATAGAAATATATCGCGCCCGAAAGTTTAGCCCTACGATATTCCTGTTTTACCCCTGCCACATGAATGGAAAAGGGCTGCTTTGGTAACTCCATTGTTTTCCCCTTTTTGCCCCCAACATTCTTCCGCAGAGCCCCTCCCCTCCCCTTCCCATCCCCGCCTCCCCCCAACCACGCCAAGCCGCCGAATCTAGTCCTTCGTCGCAGCGGTGGACCTCACACCTCGCCGGATCTACCTTCCGCACCTTGGAACCCCCAACTGCCAACTCACCACTTCACCGGAGCCGCTTTAGCGACTAGCTTGTCCACCACTCCAGATCTCCTTGACCACCATCATGGTCCATCGCACCGGATCTGCTTCACCGGCGCCCTCGTCCACCACAGTGTAGGCCCTTCACCGGCGATCTCTTTGCCGCGCCAGGTGAAGGATATGACCTAGAGGCAATAATAAAGTTGTTATTTATATTTCCTTATATCATGATAAATGTTTATTATTCATGCTAGAATAGTATTAACCGGAAACTTAGTACATGTGTGAATACATAGACAAACAGAGTGTCACTAGTATGCCACTACTTGACTAGCTCGTTAATCAAAGATGGTTAAGTTTCCTAGCCATAGACATGAGTTGTCATTTCATGAACGGGATCACATCATTAGAGAATGATGTGATTGACTAGACCCATCCGTTAGCCTAGCACGATGATCGTTTAGTTTGTTGCTATTGCTTTCTTCATGACTTATACATGTTCCTCTGACTATGAGATTATGCATCTCCCGAATACCGGAGGAACACCTTGTGTGCTATAAAACGTCACAACGTAACTAGGTGATTATAAAGATGCTCTACAGGTGTCTCTGATGGTGTTTGTTGAGTTGGCATAGATCGAGATTAGGATTTGTCACTCCGATTGTCGGAGAGGTATCTCTGGGCCCTCTCGGTAATGCACATCATATGAAGCCTTGCAAGCAATGTGACTAATGAGTTAGTTACGAGATGATGCATTACGGAACGAGTAAAGAGACTTGCCAGTAATGAGATTGAACTAGGTATGATGATACCGACGATCGAATCTCGGGCAAGTAACATACCGATGACAAAGGGAACAACATATGTTGTTATGCGGTTTGACCGATAAAGATCTTCGTAGAATATGTGGGAGCCAATATGAGCATCCATGTTCCATTATTGGTTATTGACCAGAGATGAGTCACGGTCATGTCTACATAGTTCTCGAACTCGTAGGGTCCGCACGCTTAACGTTCGATGACGATCGGTATTATGAGTTTATCTGTTTTGATGTACCGAAGGTAGTTCGGTGTCCCGAATGAGATCACGGACATGACGAGGAGTCTCGAAATGGTCGAGACATGAAGATTGATATATTGGAAGACTATATTCGGACACCAGAATAGTTCCGAGGTGTATCGGGTATTTTCCGGAGTACCGTGGGGTTACCGGAACCCCCCGGGGGGTTATTGGGCCTTCATGGGCCTAGTGGTGGAACAGAGGAGGCAGGCCAAGGTGTGGCACGCGCCCCTCCTAGCCAAACCGAATTGGACTAGGGCTAGGGGGGCCGGACCCCCTTTCCTTCTCTCCTCCTCCTCCTTCCCCCCTTCTCCTTGTGGAAGTAGGAAAGGGGGGGCGAATCCTACTTGGAGTAGGACTCCCCCCCCTTGGGCGCGCCTCCTCTTGGCCGGCCTCCTCCTCCCTCCCTCCTTTATATACGTGGGGAGGGGGCACCCTAGGACACACAAGTTGATTGTTTAGCCATGTGCGGTGCCCCCCTCAACAGATTTCCACCTCGGTCATATTGTCGTAGTGCTGTAGTGAAGCCCTGCGCCGGTAACTTCATCATCACCGTCACCACGCCGTCGTGCTGACGAAACTCTCCCTCGGCCTCAGCTGGATCAAGAGTACGAGGGACATCACCGAGCTGAACGTGTGCAGATCACGGAGGTGCCGTGCGTTCGGTACTTGGATCGGTTGCATCGTGAAGACGTTCGACTACATCAACCGCGTTAATAAACGTTTCCGCTTTCGGTCTACGAGGTTACGTGGACACACTCTCCACGCTCGTTGCTATGCTTCTCCTAGATAGATCTTGCGTGATCGTAGGAAATTTTTTGAAATTCTATGTTCCCCAACACCAGGCTCGGGTCGCGTCGGGACTGAGCGCTCGCACAGCTGTGTGTTGTCTAGGCATGCCGACATCGTCCCTGGGTGACACGCAACCCCTCGAGAACCCTCCTCCTCGCCGGAGATGCCCTCACCGGCCGCCACGCCATCGCCGCACTGTGAGACCCGTGCGTTCACAGTGGAGACCTCGTCGTCGTCTTCCTCCCCGTGCTGTCTCCTCCCGCATTGAATGCCCCTGCTCGCTCAAGTCTTCTCGCCCGCAAGCGGCCAGCCAGCGAGGCGTACTTCGCCGGCGACATTGCCCGCTTCGAGCCGCGTCCAGAGGCATGCTAGGACATCCATATTATGAAGCATTTCATAGCATTGCATAAATTCATAATCATTTCTGGCATTTCATTAACATAGATTATTCAAAGTAAATTATTTAAATGCCTTATGTTGATAACTAAAGCTGAAATGTTGAACCACCATACTTGATAAATGGAACTTAGTTGGTTGATCAAGAGTCACCTGTCCGGGCTTACCCATGCAGCCACATTCGCCGGTATGGGACGGCCTTGACTTGGTCTGGCTTCGTGCTCTTTCACCGGTACGTCCAAGGAGGGAGGGTTATGCGTGCGTGCTGCCCTGATCAGGTAGACGGCGATAACCCTGCGAGCCCAGTGGAGTTATTTGCCGGCGTCCCCGTTTGGGACAGTTTAGTTAGGCCACGACGGTGGCAGGTGTCACGAGGTGACACAGGGCCACCCAAGTCTTGACTCCAGGGGAGTATGATTGCCAGTGGTACGATGGGAGAGTCACGAGTTAGGTGAGTTTCGTTGGAGCAATGCTGGTCCACCCGAATGGGATCACGAGGTCAGTGCTCCATAGTGTGGGTAAAGTGCGCAAACTCTGCAGAGTGTAAAACCTATTCGAATAGCCGCGTCCACGGTAATGGACAGCCCATCCAGACCTCTCTAGGTGATCAACCGTAATAATCATAGTAATGATGGAAGAACACGTCTTACGAACGGAAGTACTCGTTGAGATCGACTATTCCGAGGGTTGCGAGACAATCCGAATATGAGTAAGTTGGTGACAGTAAGTAAATCACTTGGAGTTTAACATGTCATTGCCATGCTATTATTTCTGCATATTTGGTTGTCATGTGCTTGTGAGTACATTCAAAGTACTCACCTGGCGTATCATGCCAGATGCAGGAGAAGACTAAGACGGAGGTCTCGATGTCCGTGTTGCGATGCCTAGGATGTTACCTCAGCAGTGTCCTTGTGGATGGAGATACTATCATGTTCCGCTACGCAGTAGTCCTCCGTTGTAGTATTCCGTAGTAATACCGAGGCCCTGATATGTGGGATAAATAATGTAGATAATGTCATAGCACTAGACGTGCTTTTGGCCTTGATGATCATGTAATATATAGCTTGTACTCTACTATTATCAATAAAAGTTCAGCTATGTTCTGTTCCAAGTTGTTGGGTGTTTCCAGAAGACATGATCTCTGGGTTGGAAACACTGGTAAACCGGTTCTCTGAGCCGGGGTGCCACAACACTTGGTATCAGAGCCAGGCTGACTGTAGGACACCCTCGGTAAACCGCGCTAGGACTACAATTAGCATAGGACTTTGAGTGTGCATCCTGCTTGTTGCATTTGATTGTTGCATACCATGCCTCATGCATCATAATTCATTATGTTACTAACTCTTGGCATTGTGAGTGTAGATGGCACCAGTTCCATATCATTTCCATCATGAGCCAGAACCCCACACTTTTCCAGCTCTGCTTCGTAGCGTCCGGCTTCGGCTGTATCCCAATGGTGATGACCCGGTGTACTAGGTGTTCCGGGAGCAGTTGGTCGAGTCAGTATATGAGTACCATGCAGTGGCTTACATGACCGTGACTTCAGATATTGGAAGCTCTTCTCGCTCTTCCAAGGGCGGAGTGGCTTCTACTCCGGAGCTGGCGATCCAGTTTGCTGCCATGGAGGCTATTACTGACTTGCGCTTCCACGAGGTCGAGATGTAGACCCATCCAGGTTTCTTCCACTATCCCACTCTGTTGCCTACGATAGGGCGAGTCCTTTTCTCACCTGTTGACCCGGCGTGTGATCATGCGGCTAGTGTTTTGTCCTGCTATCTGAACGCCAGTTATCGTATGATCATTTCCTTGGCTGAGGAGCTGTGTCGTGTTCAGGGGGCACTTGCAGCAGTAACTCCAGCACCTCCTCCTCCTGTAGTTTCACCCAGTTATCCACCACCAGTTCCACCCCCGCATGTGCTCGATACCCCTTCTGGTTTTTCTGGACTATCAGGCTTATCGTCTGGTAGTCGACTCGAGACCCCAGCTGAGTGGGCCTCACTCTTAGCCACTCCTGCTCCGCCGATGCTGAGGCGACGTGCTCTTTCTTCCGCCAAGGGAGAGCCGTCTCAGCAGCGACATTGCGTCTCCTTTAACCCGGTGACTCACATCATCAGTTCTGATTCCGACTCAGGATCTGACGATGAGGACTCTTCAGATGGGCAGTGTTCGTGTCACCGATGCACTAGACTGGAGCTTGAGTAGTAATGCATGCATCTTTGCATATGCTGACTGTCGTATGAACAGTCTAGTCATGATATTCCCCTACTAGCTTGCCATGTATGATGTTGGGTTATCTTGTATAATTATCTTGTTTTCTTTATTCGCCTTTTTTGAAAATTTCCTTTTGGTGTCATATTACTGTATTTCTCCTTATGGATGTTGCTCATCGGTTCAGCATTTGCCATGGGAACAAAAATTAAGATGAAGAAAGGAAGTAGCAGTCAAGGCGGCGATGGAAACCTTGTCCGTTGATCCGCCAGGTAGGCAGGGCAACCGCCCGAAGACTTACCACCACCACCTCAAGCACCAACCACAAATCAGATAATGAGAATATTTGAGGAAAAGAGAAACCAAGACCTCATGGAATTTCTCAAGAGTATGCAGACAATAGTAGGTCAGAACAATGGCATTGGGGTGCATTCCAAACTGTCTGACTTCCAGCGTACAAAACCCCCCAGCTTCAATCAGGCTGCGGATCCTATTGAGGCTAATGACTGGATTAGAACCATGGAAAAGAAATTGGACATCACTCATTGTGAAGAAGAAGATAAGGTCCCATTTGTCACTCATTATCTCGAAGGCCCGGCAGCCATATGGTGGGATAACACCAAGCTAATGTGGCATGCAGAAGAGATTTCCTGGGAAAAATTCAAAGAGTTGTTCCGCAAGTATCATATCCCCACGGGTATCATGAAAGTGAAGCAGAGAGAATTCCTGGCTCTCACACAAGGAAACATGTCTGTGGGAGAATACTTAAACAAATTCAACAATTTGGCCCGGTACTCTCCTTATGATGTGGCTACCGAAGAACGGAAAATAGACCGGTTCCTCGGAGGACTTAATCACGCCCTCCGATGTCAGCTATGCATGTTGGACTTCCCCGATTTCCAGACCATGGTGGATAAGGCCTTCATTGCCGAACGAGAACACAGGTACGGAAATTATGATCATAAGAGGAAGTTCGAGCCCAAGAAGGACAGCAAGGAACCATATGCGCAAAAGCTGCGCAGTTGGCAGCCAGGGTTATCCGAAAACAAAATAGTGTGGAACAATGGTGGCAACAACAGCAAGCCGGGCAACCAGAGCAAGACCTTTGGCAAGCAGCCAGTCCAAGAGGACTGCTGCTGCAATAACACTTGTTTCACTTGCGGCCAGAGTGGACACTACGCCAAGCAATGTCCTACTAATAATAACGGAAAGCAATCAGCTAGCCACAAGCCACAAGTCAACCACCTTGGACGCCGCCCCAACCACAACTTCAGCCACGGATGCGTCCACCACGTCTCTGCCAAAGAAGTCTGCGAAACTCCAGATATTGTCCTGGTATGTTTTTTGTCCATGACATACCTGCAGTAATTTTATTTGATTCTGGGGCTTCCCACTCATTTATTTCGCGAAGTTTTGCCACCTTGCACAAGTTTTCTCCTTCACTTTTGGACAAAATCATGGTGGTACAATCCCCTGGCTCTATGCTCAGAACAAATATAATATATATAAGGATCTGGAAATTTCAATACATGGAGTCAAATTCCCGCCCACCCTTGTTGCTATTGACTCCCCAGGACTGGACATAATACTAGGAATGGACTGGTTGGCACCGCACCAAGTGTGTATCAACTGTGCCACCAGAACGGTGACATTGGTGAACCCCGCCGGACAAACCATCCAATTTCTGGCCAGCAAAATGATAACAAGAAAGGGCACGGCATACCAGACCACTGTTACGGACATGAATCTGATTCCGGTAGTGGGTGAATTTCCAGATGTGTTTCCTGAGGAATTACCAGGAATGCCGCCCGACTGAGAATTGGAGTTCGCCATTGACGTAATTCCTGGTACAGCTCCAATATACAAGAAATATTATCGTATGCCAGGCCCAGAGCTGGCAGAGCTAAAGAAGCAGTTAGACGAATTGCTACAGAAAGGATATATTCGTCCAAGCATCTCGCCATGGGGGTGACCAGTATTATTTGTCAAGAAGAAGGATGGAAGTCTACGAATGTGCGTAGACTATCGCCAGCTTATTAAGGTCACTATCAAGAACAAGTACCCGCTCCCTTGAATTGATGACTTATTCGACCAGTTGAATGGAGCACGGGTATTCTCTAAGATCGACCTCAGAACAGGATATCATCAACTGAAAATCCGAAAGGAGGATATCCCGAAGACAGCGTTCACCACTCGTTATGGACTATATGAATTTACAGTTATGGCGTTTGGATTGACCAACGCTCCAGCCTACTTCATGAGTATGATGAACAAAGTCTTCATGGACTTTCTAGACAAGTTTGTAGTAGTGTTCATTGATGACATCCTGATATACTCTAAGGATGAAGAAGAGCATAAACAACATCTTAGAGCTGTCTTGGAAAGGTTGAGAACCCATCGCTTATATGCCAAGTTCAGTAAGTGCGAATTTTGGCTAAAAGAGGTGGGATTCCTTGGACATATTCTGTCAGAGAAAGGGATAGTTGTTGATCCCAGTAAGGTTACTGCGGTATTGAACTGGCAGACACCAGCTACGGTGACTGAAGTCCGTAGTTTCCTGGGCTTGGCAGGCTACTACCGTCGCTTCATTGAGGGTTTCTCTAAGATAGCCAAGCCACTGACGAAATTGTTGAAAAAGAACCAAAGGTTTATCTGGACAGACGAGTGTGACAGCAGTTTCCAGGAATTAAAGACAAGGCTAACCACAGCCCCTGTCTTAGTCCTGCCAGACATTCACAAGAGTTTCGACATATATTGCGACGCATCCAGGCGTGGAATTGGATGTGTTCTAATGCAAGAGGGAAAGGTTGTAGCTTACGCATCATGATAGCTACGACCTCATGAGGAGAACTATCCCACACATGATTTGGAGCTAGCTGCTGTGGTTCATGCCCTGAAAATTTGGAGGCATTACCTTATTGGACAAAGATGTGAAATATACACAGACCACAAGAGTCTCAAGTATATCTTCACTCAATCCGATCTGAACCTCAGGTAGCGAAGATGGCTTGAGCTAGTCAGGGACTATGATGTTGGAATAAACTATCATCTAGGGAAAGCGAATGTGGTCGCTGACGCCCTGAGTAGGAAACAAGCTGCAGTGAATGCACTACTTGAGGGCATGCATCCAAGCTTACGAGAAGAGTTTCCCAAGCTCAATATGGTGCTATGCGGCCCAATGACCCCGGACACGTTGGAAATTACTCTAACCCTCATAGAGGAAATCAAGGAAGCACAGAAGTCAGATAAAGAAATTCGGGAGATTAAGGAATTAATTCAGCAAGGGAAGGCCAAGACCTTCCATATAGACGAACAGGGTACCATGTGGTTCGAGAAACGAATTTGTGTGCCGAATCAGAACAACTTGAGGCAACAAATACTCAAGGAAGCACATGAGTCCGCATATTCAATCCACCCAGGAGGTACCAAGATGTATCAGGACTTGAGAGAAACTTTTTGGTGGTCAGGAATGCGGAAAGATATAGCATACTATGTCGTCTGCTGTGACATTTGTAACAAGGTCAAAGCTGAGCATCAGAAACCCGCTGGGCTACTACAACCTTTACCGGTGCCCAAGTGGAAGTGGGACAACATATGTATGGATTTTATTGTGGAACTGCCCAAGTCCACGAGAGGCAATGATGCTATTTGGGTCATTGTAGACATCCTCACGAAAGTGGCCCACTTTATCCCAGTAAAGACCACTTTCAACGCAAATCAGCTGGCACAACTCTACATGTCCCGGATAGTTAGTCTGCACGGAGTACCCAAGTCTATCACTTCAGATAGGGGTTCCCTATTTACCTCAGCATTCTGGCTACGGCTACATCAAGCTTTGGGAACCATGCTAAAACACAGCACAGCATATCATCCGCAGACAGACGGACAGACCAAGCGAGTGAATCAAATATTAGAGGATATGCTTCGGTCATGTGCTCTCTCCCATGGACCTAAATGGGAGGATAGTTTGCCGTACGCTGAATTCTCCTACAACAACAGCTATCAGGCAAGTCCCAAGATGTCGCCTTTTGAGGCATTGTACGGATGGAAGTGCCGCACACCGTTGAACTGGTCCCAAACAGGAGATAGTCGCATTTTTGGTACGGACTTGATGCTCGAGGCTGAGAGGCAAGTCAAAGATATTCAAGAGCATCTGCAAGCAGCCAAGTCCTGACAAAAGAGCTATTACGACCCAAAACACCGGGAAGTAACTTTTGAGCCTGGAGACTATGCTTATCTGCGAGTAACCCCTGTGAAGGGAGTAAAAAGGTTTGGCACCCGGGCAAAGTTGGCCCCAAGATACATCGGTCCGTTTCTGGTGATTGCTAGGAAGGGCAGAGTCGCATATCAATTAGAATTGCAACTAGCATTGTCAGACGTTCATGATGTTTTTCAAATCTCATAGTTAAGGAAATGCATTGCACCCCTAGTCAAGCAAGCGGATATGAGTGAATTAGAGTTGGCTAAGGATTTGACTTATGAGGAAAAACCTGTCAGGATCTTGGATGAGATGGAAAGAACCACGAGAAGTAAGGTAATAAGATTTTACAAGGTGCTACGGGAGCACCACACTAAGGAAGAGGCCACTTGAGAAAGAGAAGATTTTCTGAGATCTGCATATCCGTATTTGTTCCCTGAGCAACCGAATCTCGAGGACGAGATTCATCCTAAGGGGGGTAGGTTTGTGACACCATGATTTTGGCAACTTTTTCTTTTCAAACTTTAATTGGCTTTATTTGAAATTTGAATGGTTTTTGAACCTTTTTCATTTGGTCTTGGAAACTTTTGAATCTTTTCCAAATAATCCAATGTCCTATTACCCTGCCAAAACCCTGCTAAGTATCTCTAGGTCCCAAATCCCAATTTAAATCATTTTTAAAGCTCTTTTCTTTATTTGAGAATTTAGGTCATCACTATGGGTTATGAAGCAACCTATAGTTTGGATGGCCAGAAAATTCTCAAATAATTCCCTAAAATAGCTTGGACTATATCTTGCTCCAATATCCAAAAATATTCCATGTACTAGTTCAAATACTTTGCAAAATAATTCATTTTTGTCCCTGTTCAGTCTGGACCTTTGTGAAGGAAGTGTATGGTAGGGTTGTCCAATTGCTCTCAAATTTTTACAGCATGAGGACACCTCCAAACAACCTTCCTCCACCAAGTTTCAGCATCTGAAGATCTTCTACGTGAGCAGTACTTCAACTTTTAGTTTCAGACCAGATTTGCCACTTACACATGAACTACCCTCAATTCTTATCCAAACCACCTCAAACTTGGCCAGTTTGGAGTCCTTCCAACGTGGATCACTCCAGACACTATCTTTGGCTCAGTTTCCACCTCATCTCTTTTCTGGAACCTCCCCAAGTTTGCTGGCAGAAACTGTTGCTGATCATACCGCTCATCTCTGCGTGAACCAAGACAAACCAAGGCTGCAGGTGATCTGAGGGATCGATGGTCGACGTGCTGGACAATCTTAGCCAGACCTACGTACGTGGCCTCCTGGTGCCAGGCATCGTGGTGAGCATGGCGCTGGCATGCTTGTCGCCGCACTCTATGCCGCGCCAGGCTCGGGTCGCGTCGGGACTGAGCGCTCGCGTAGCTGTGCGTTGTCTAGTCATGCCGACATCGTCCCTGGGTGACACGCAGCCCCTCCAAAACCCTCCTCCTCACCGGAGATGCCCTCACCGGCCGCCACACAATCGCCGCACTGTGAGACCCGTGCGGTCACAATGGAGACCTCACCGTCGTCTTCCTCCCCGTGCTGTCACCTCCCGCATTGAATGCCCCTGCTTGCTCAAGTCTTCTCGCCCGCAAGCGACCAGCCTGCGAGGCGTACTTCGCCGGCGACGTGGCCCGCTTCGAGCCGCGTCCAGAGAACTCGCCGAGCACCTCCGCCCGACTATAAATAGCCCCGCCCAGCCCCTCCTCGCTTCACCACCTCTCCACCACCTCCCTCGTCCACCTCCAGAGCGCCCAAGGAGGGCCGGGAGCTCGTCTCCCTCAGCTCCGGCAGGAGCTCTGCCGCTCGATTCCCTTCCATCACCAGCTCTCTCCAAGCCATCCCAGCTCCGCCCGTGCCCACCGTCGAGTTCGTAGTGTTCCAGTAGTGCTTCCAGACCCCTCCCCGAATTGAACCGCTGCCCGAATCATCGCCTCCGTCGACCACCGTAGCACTCATCTGCCGGAGAAGAAGGGCGCGACCCTGTCCGGCCATCTCCGGAGCAGCTACGGGTACAGGGCGAACCGTCTTCGAGTGCCTGATCGATCCCCGTCGTTTCCCAGCCCAACCGTCGTCCCTATCGCCGGTGAGCGTCGTCGGAGCCCCGCCTCCCTCTGTTCCCTCTCTCCCTCCTCTGTTTAAACGGGCTAGGCCCCACTAACCGGCGACTGGCCGAAGCGGTAAGTGGAGGCGCCCGGGGCAAATGCGCCTTCGACGTGGCCCGTTTCTGTTTTCTAATTTTGATTTTATTAAACAGAGTTGACCAAGAGGTTTGACTGTGAATAACTTTTTACAGAAAAGTCCAATTGAATTGATTCTTTTTACATTGTGTTCATAATATAGTTCTTTATTTTTCCACCAAATTTGGTATTTTTCTCACACTCACAGAATTGTTGGTGAATAAAAAGGATTTATGTGACATTTTCCTTTGCCATTTGAAAATGTTTTCAGGTCGAGATTCTTGTGGATTTGAAGACCAGGAGTTTCTGAACAACCCAACTGATCAAGGCAATCCAGGACATCCATATTATGAAGCATTTCATAGCATTGCATAAATTCATAATCATTTCTTCCATTTCATTAACATAGATTATTCAAAGTAAATTATTTAAATGCCTTATGTTGATAACTAAAGCTGAAATGTTGAACCACCATACTTGATAAATGGAACTTAGTAGGTTGATCAAGAGTCACCTGTCCGGGCTTACCCGTGCAGCCACATTCACTGGTATGGGATGGCCTTGACTTGGTCTGGCTTCGTGCTCTTTCACCGGTACCTCCAAGGAGGGAGGGTTATGCGTGTGTGCTGCCCTGATCAGGTAGACGGCGATAACCCTGTGAGCCCAGCTGAGTTATTTGCCGGTGTCCCCATTTGGGACAGTTTAGTTAGGCCACGACGGTGGCAGGTGTCACGAGGTGACACGGGGCCACCCAATGCTTGACTTCGGGGGAGTATGATTACCGGTGGCACGATGGGAGAGTCACGAGTCAGGCGAGTTTCATTGGAGCAATGCTGGTCCACCCGAATGGGATCATGAGGTCAGTGCTCCATAGTGTGGGTAAAGTGCGCAACCTCTGCAGAGTGTAAAACCTATTCGAATAGCCGTGTCCACGGTAATGGACAGCCCGTCCAGACCTCTCTAAGTGATCAACCATAATAATCATAGTAATGATGGAAGAACACGTCTTATGAATGGAAGTACTCTTTGAGATCGAGTATTCCGAGGGTTGTGAGACAATCCGAATATGAGTACTTTGGTGACAGTAAGTAAATCACTTAGAGTTTAACATGTCATTGCCATGCTATTATTTGCTGCATATTTGGTTGTCATGTGCTTGCGAGTACATTCAAAGTACTCACCTGGCGTATCATGCCAGATGCAGGAGAAGACTGAGACGGAGGTCTCGATGTCTGTGTTGCGATGCCTAGGATGTGACCTCAGCAGTGTCCTTGCGGATGGAGATACTATCATGTTTCGCTACACAGTAGTCCTCCGTTGTAGTATTTCGTAGTAATACCGAGGCCCTGATATGTGGGATAAATAATGTAGATAATGTCATAGCACTAGATGTGCTTTTGGCCTCAATGATCATGTAATATATAGCTTGTACTCTACTATTATCAATAAAAGTTTAGCTATGTTCTGTTCCAAGTTGTTGGGTGTTTCCAGAAGACATGATCTTTGGGTTGGAAACACTGGTAAACCGGTTCTCTGAGCCGGGGTGCCACATACGTATAGATGTATATAGACATATTTTAGAGTGTACATTCACTCATTTTGCTCCGTATGTAGTCCGCATTCGAATCTCTAAGAGATTTATATTTAAGAAGGGAGGGAGTAGTACAGTATGTTCCTTGTCAGGAAGTGGAGCAGGGAGATTTGCAGTCGACAGGTCTATTGGGTCGCTTGAAATGGATGCTTTCAATGATCTAGATGGTCTGCCATAATATCCGAGAAATGCTGGGAGCTATGTCATCTTTGATAGTCTAGACTGATAGTAACAGTATTGTGCCTTCAGTTGAATAGAGCTGCCCATTTTGGGGCCGAAGCCTTTCCGAACTCTTTCTTGCCGTACCGGCAATACAAGCCCATATGGTCCAGCTAGTTCCACTTTCCTGATTTTACTCTTGATTCTTAGGGTTTTCCCCTTTTATCTACCCTACTATGATCTGCTGAGGTGCTTTCTGTCGTACTAGCAGTACTCCACCCTTCAAGCTAAACAACACAGCACTCATAATTCCAAAGCTTAGTTGTTCAAATATGATTGTGATATGATACTGATATTAGTTAACACACACATTTAATTGGTTAGCTAAAGGTCCCACTTGAGTTTCCAAATGCATGTCACGACATATAGAGAGACAGTAGAATTGTATTTCTTTGTCACTTGTTGACTATACTTTCTTGTCCATACCAAATCTTAGTTGTAATTTCAAAGCAAACATCGGTTGCTAACTACCCTTTGCGTGGTTTGCAGCTTCAGAACTGCCATCCCATTGCCATGGTCAACACTATACTCATCATGCTTACGGTTTCCCCATTTTATGATGACCATGATCAGCCTACGTGGTTCATGTCATAATAGCACTGCTCCACCAATCAAGCTAAACAAGCTTAGTTGTACAAATTTGAATCTGATATTATGCTGATATTAGTAAAACTGAGACATGTTTAATTGGTCAGCTAAATGTTCCTACTTTAGTTTCAAAATGCATGTGAGCCACATAAGGAGAGACTGGAAGGAATAGTATTTCTCTGTGCGCTCTGGTTCGTCATGGGTGGGCAACAGACATTGTATAGAATGACTTGTAATATCTTCAATCTGCTTGCTCTTCTGCTCTTCTTTAACAGGATCCTCTTCTCTTCTTTAATAAGTATGTTCCTTGTTGGGAAGAGTAGCAGAGACATTTGCGGTCGACTGGTCAGGTCGAGTTGTTCTCCCTTAGTATATTTTGAATCTGTCAGGTCAAGTCGACTTGTTCTGTGACACCCTGGATTTTGCCCATTTCTTTTTCCTTTTTATTTTGGTCTGGATTTGCTTTTCTGTGGCTTAGTAGTCCTGAAACCTGGAGAGATCACCCTTGATTCCTCTCCAAAGTGGCTTGCCAACCTCAAAATCATCCCAAGACCTTGTCATTTCCATCTTGGACCAATCCCAATATTCTTTTCTTGGGAATATTCCTTTTTCTATTAAAGGAATAACCCTGTCAGCTCTGAGTTGTGAAGCAACTCATATTTCTATCATTCCCAAAATTCCCAAATAATTCTCATAAATCTTTTGGGACATATCTTATCCAGATATGTCAAAATATTCCTTGCCATGTCCAAAAATATTTCACAAATATTCCTTTTCTGATTCTGCCCCAGCTGGCAGTTTGTGAAGCAAGTACCATTTATATGTGCTTGCTTGCTCTCAAACTTTTTGGGCATTCTTTCCTATCCATATCATTGCCACATGCCAAAATTCAAATTTATTTGGATATTAAATCTCTCCTGGCTAATTTCCAAAGTTTCTGGGCAACTGGAATCTTTGTGAAGCAAGTGCTAGCTAGGAGTATCCAAATGAGTTGAAATTTTGCAAGCACCTCCAATTGCCCAAATAATGACTCTTACACAAGTTTCGACCCTATCCAATCATGTTAGTGAGCAAAGCATCAATTCTTAGATTCTAGCCATATTTTTCAGTTGTGAAGCAACTATATTTTATATTGCTTCATTTAAGCTGAAAATTTACCAGGACATTCTTAAATCCATTTCAACTCCTTCCACCAAGTTTTGGCCCAATTCAGTAATCCAATTGCCCTGTGCAAATTTTGCAAGTTTCTGGACAGAGAGGATGCTTGTGAAGCAAGTACCATTATGGCTTGTCCATTTGGTATGAAATTTTTACAGCGTCTTCAAATGTCCAAATAATCCTGCCTTGACAAATTTCAGCTCAATCCAATGAAGTATGTGAGTGCTACTTCATACTTTGCAAATCTGGTCAGTGAGGCCCTTTGAACAGCAAGTGCTATTTATCTTCATCCAAATAAGCTGCAAATTTGCAGACATGATCACCTTAGCATTTGATCATCCCATGCCAAATATCGGAGTCTAGATCCTGCTCGATCTCCACCAGCCCACTCCAAACACCTTCCTGTTCCAGACAAAACCTACAAGCTGTGGTCAACTCAGGCGCCACTGTGATTGTTTCTTTCCTCCTTGACCCTATTCGGTGAATGACTGATCAACCTGACATAGTTTGGTCAACTAGTACACGTGGAATCGCCTCGTTCACGCGGTGACCATGGGTCAAATCAGCCAACAGCACGCTCTAGAGGTCTCGGCGCTGTACTCGTCCGATTACTTCTCTCCCTCGATATTTCTTCATGTCCAGCAGCTTCTCCTTGGTGCATTCTTCACTCTGGAACTCTCTTACCCTCCGATTTCTTCTCTCCTACGCCACAACGAGCTCTGCACTGTTCGGCACGTGACATGCGCCGTCGTCTTCCTCTGTCCCCTTCTCCTCGATTCCTCCCGAACCTCCTCGGCCTCGCCTGGGTTCTCCCCGTCCCTCCTGGATCCTCCTGGAGTCCTCTCCCTCCTCCAAGAGAGCTCGGGAAGCACCGGGAACTGGCGTACGGGGCGCCACGGCCACGTTCTCCCCCCCCCTCGCCGCCGGCTATTTAAGCCCCCGAGGCCCCTCTGCCTTCACCACCGAGCTCCCCTCGCACCACTACTCCTCCCCGACCCCACCCCGAGGCTCCAGGACCTCTCCTCGCCGCCGATGGCCGCCATGGCCGACCCGGCCCTCCTCTCAAATTCGCTTGAGCCAAGCCCCCTCTCGCCCTTCTACCTCCACCTGTGGATTCCCCTTGTTCCGGCGGCCCTTCCCACCTCCTGGCCCCCTCGCCGGAGTGGCCGTGGCTGTGTGCCCAAAATCTGACCACCGCCGTGTCCTGCCTCCGTGGCACGCCGTCGTTCCGCCCTCCCCGGCGCCTGCCCCCTCTCTGGACGGGAGTGGCGCACCTCCCTGGTCCCTCCGGTGGCCTCGCCGGATCCGGGGACTGCCGGAGCCGTCGGGGGGCGTCGCCGGCCGAGCCCCTCCCCTACCTCCTCTGTTTTGGCCAGGGGAGCGAGGGAGAAGACGACGATCGGCCAGGCCGGGCCCTTTTTTTTAAAAGGGGGGAAGCCGTGGGCCGGCCCAGCTGCAGCAGCTGCTGCGCGGCCCAGCTAACCCCAGGCCTTGGCCACTTTCGGCCCAAGGCAGCCCCGGGCGCGTAGTTCTTTTTTCAAAAACTGCTGAGGACCCGTTTGTAAAGACTTTATTTGCAGATAGGTCCTCGGGAGAAAAACCTTCACAACTTTTTCCTCGTAAGTCCAAATCAGCCCTCCGAGAGAGTACTGTTTCCGGCATTCGTCCCCGCGACATTTTCGCACTTCAATCCAATGACTCCTTCATCTCCAGGCAAGCCACAACCCTCATCCGCATAATTGCAATGCAATATCATAGTTTAATTAATTACTTTAATAGGAAGAATGTTATCAGTAGCATGGATTGGATTATGACATGCATGAGTAGATGTTGAATACCGGATTATTAATGACTAGTAGTTTACCCACTCGTTGAGGTTATGATGTTGACATTATCGTCTATGATTATTTTGGGATTCCATCTGGCATTTGTGGATATGAACTAGTAGCAGTAGCCTAAGCATGCCGATTATTGGATTACTATGATACCGGAGTGTCAGCTGTGACGGAAAGATTGTTCGAGGATAAGATGCCTAATTTGACCAACTAAGTTAACTTGATGAAACAACCTGGTAATAAGTGAACTTAGTTGGTTGATCGAGAGTCACCTGTCCAGGCTTATTCATGCAGCCACATTTGCCGGTATGGGACGGCCTTGACTTGGTCTGATCGCGTGCTCTTCCACCGGTACCTCCAAAGAGGGAGGGTTATGCGCGCGCGCTACCCTGGCCCGGTAGGCGGCAATAACCCTGTGAGCCCAGTTGAGTTATTGGATCCAGGTCCCCGTTTGGGACAGTTTGTTTGGCCAGGACACTAGCAGGTGTCTTGAGGACACGGGGCCACCCAGGGCTTGACTCCAAGAGGGAGTATGATTGCCGGTCGTACGATGGAAGAGTCACGGGTCAGGCGGGTTTCGTCGGAACGTCGTTGGTCCACCCGAATGGGAGCACAAGGCCATGAGTTCCGTGGTGTGGGTAAAGTGTACAACCTCTGCAGAGTGTAAAATCTATTCGAATAGCCGTGTCCACGGTATTGGACAGCTTGTCCAGACCTCTATAGGAGATCAACCACAATAATGACAGTAATGATGGGAGAACTCATCTGAGTTTGGTAATAGTTGGACAGTATGCCATAGGCAAGTATTAGTAACGATCTCGAGGATGATCGTTGGATGTTCTTGGAGTGATCATGAGCTGGTCACCAGAATGCAGGAAGAGTAGCCTGTTATTGCTCATTTCAACCATTGCTTCCGTAACAATAAATCTTAACTTAATCTTGATTGTTGTGATGTTGTCTTGCCTTAATGCTGATGTTTATTGTGAGCTTGCGAGTACATTCAAAGTACTCACCTGGCGTGTCATGCCAGTTTGCAGGTCATGCCATGTTTGATTGTTTGTTGGAGATGTTGCGTGCGCGAGCTAGGATACGCGTTCCAGCCAGAGTCCCTGCGGAGTGGAGTCCATCACCGCCGACGTTGTTCCGCTGCTGAGAGATACTTCGCTCCCTCAGGTCGATCCGCTGTTAGCATAGAGCTATTTTGAGCAGGCGTAGTGTCGCCGTGCCGATGAAATCCTTGTACCCTTGTAACCGTATTTATGGCAATAAAGAGCTGATTTGTTCTATGCCAACAGTGCCGTATTCCAGTGGACTTGTCCCTGGGACTGGAATACGGGGCGTTCTGGTTTCCTCTGAGCCAGGGTGCCACAGGAGTTGGTATCAGAGCCAGGTTTGGCTATAGGACGCGCAGTCTAGGTGCGAGCGTTAGAACCGGTAGTATAGAGTCTAGTTGGTTTGCTGCACTTGTTTGTCGCATTTGTTTGCTGCATAGCATGCATATAGACTAGTTATCACTAACGATTGATCTGGTGAGTATAGGTAGCAATCCACTACATGTACCCTCCAGTTGCATATTGTTCCTCGGTGTGTGGTGTCATCTCTGTCCTAGCAGAGAGATGCCAAGGTACTTGGCAATGTCGATCCCTTGCAGGATTGATACACCGGTACCACACCATTGCATCCTTTTCAGCCACCCCTATGGCTCGGTGATAGACATGTCTCTATCCCGGATCGTGCCATCCCTCTAGCCGCCTTGGCAACCCTTACTGATCTTGGTTATCAGAACAGGGCAATGCCAGCGAGCCTTTCTTTTCATCGCTATCCTTCCCAGCCATCCACTCCCTGGACAAGTACGGTTTCTTCCGTACGCTTGATGACGATGTGGTCGTGACCTCTGTGTCCCGATCCACGATCATCAAGCCCGTCCTCGCCTCAGTATCCTTCCAGCTGCAACCAGAGTTAAGCAGTGTTTGGTGTACCTTTGTTTACACCAACTCCTTCCACACCTTGACTTCCTTTCATGCACATCGCCACAGCATGTTAGACCGTAGTACCGGAGTCTCCGCGAGATTTGTGTGCTTAGGTAGGCAGGCATATCATTGCTGTGGATAGCTGTAATATATGATATTGCTTGTGTGTGATCTTAGTGCTTTGAGTGCTTTTGTTTCTTTCGTTGGGCCCTTGGTGTTACCTTATTTCCCCTTATGGAAGTTGCTCCCCGACACCGGACTCAAAGAAATCAGTGAAGAGACAGTTAGTTGGAGGCTCAGCTCAACAATATGGAATTTTCCGCTGACTGCCTGATATCAGGAAATACCTGGCCTGACTACCAATGGTATTTTGGGATTGATTATTAGCATCCAGCATGCATCATTGCAACCTTCACAGCAGAAATCATCATATCAGCAAGAGGATAGATTGTGTGCTGATCCACAGTACAGTTCATGTCAAAGGTATGGTTACCATATACGGTTTGAGTCTGCTATGAGTACAGGTTGAACCCTGATATATCCCGGAAGTAAGCCAGAATATGTTATGAGTGCGGAGTTCAGCAAGAAGGATAGCTGAATACCATGTGGCTTACAACAAGTAACTGACAGCAGAAACATTAAGGAATAGATATATGCACTCAGTCCGTATGTGGCAAGAAGGAAGCCTCAGAGTACAAGATACTCCCCAGACAGTTGGCAGCATATGACAATGCATCCCAAGAGTCAGGTCCGCAACCGTTGGTCAGAATGCAAGAACTAGTCAGGACACAAGCCTGCCTCAGAAATCAAGTGCCAGCTACACATGTTTTTATGGAAATGATGAACATGCTGCCAAGGTTACATGAGTTACTCAGACTAGGATGTCAGCCCGGTTTCAATTAACATACCTGTGCTTGTCTGCGTAGTAGCAAGCTGTATGGGACGCTACTGAACCCCTGCCTGCCTTTCTTTAGTAACGGCACCACGCGTGTGTACTGAGCTGTTTACGGCCGTCCGGGGTGGATGCCGATTTTTATTTCTTTTGTCAGTAACTGGCCCGTGTTCTGAGCTGCTTTTCGGCCGTCTCGGACAGTTGTTGAATTTCTTTCCGTAGCGGTGACCCTATGCTCTGAGCTGTTTCTCGGCCGTCTTAGGGAGCTGCTACTTTCTTCTTATCGACACCGTCTCATGCTCTGAGCTGCTTTTCAGCCGTCTTGAGTCGGGGTTGAGTTACTCCAGTAATGTCCCAGATCTGAGTTGTAAAGACCATTCTGGTGGCTACTGGTTTATTTGCCGAGTTCATCCAAGGGTTCAGACAATCGTTACCCTACAGCTACAACTTGTAATGTAATATGCCTGCCGGAATGTTGCATCTGGCAGTACCCATGGTCACCCAAAGAATCGAGAATACATAAGGCCAAGCTCTTTCAGCTAAGGATCCAGGTAAAGAAAACCATAATGAAGGAGCAAGATTGGCCATACAGATATGATAATGGTTACATGATCAACTTGGTACAAATGCCAGAATAGACTGGTTCGATGCCGGTCACCATGGGGATACACACCACGGGGTCTAATCTATTTGCAAGGACCCCATATCGAGTCAACCCGCTCAGCCAACTAAATATTCCCCGAATCATCAGAAGAGAATAGTCAAGCCTGTCAGACTGAGCACTCAGAAGGATGAGCAACAGTCTCGCAGCACATGTCCTCACATATGGGAAGCAGATAAAGAATAACCTGCCGTGAACAAGATTCTGCTGCCAGGACCACTGTCAGTCAAGTCTATGGATAATATCACCGTACACCTTTATGCTGGTCACGACAGGTGACAATTAAATCTTCGGTGCGAATGTGATACCTGAGATAGTACAGATACCAAAGATGATTCAGTAAACCATGCGAGAAGGAGAACGATATGAATCACAGTACTGTTTCAAACTTGGAGGACATACAGCCCTTTGAGGACACCCAAGCACGATGAGTAAAAGATTTCATGTTCCTTGAGAGGATCTGTTCACGAGTCAATGGACGATCATCCGTATTGGACTTCATCACAACACATCCATAGAGAACAACTCTCGGGCTTGCGAGAAGGACGGGTATTGTAGTCAGGATAATTCATTGCACCTAGGCAGGCCATTAGACATAAAAGGATTAAAGTCAGAATAATATATGAGGAAAGACCTGTCAGAATGAGAATCCAGTGAAATGAACCACATCAAAGCCAGGCAGTCAATCGGAGAAATCAGCGGGGGCATAACACAAAGGTTAAAAAGGAAACCCGAGTGGGAAACGGTTTCCTCAAAGGGGAATATTCAGGTTTAACCCCTGAGCAACCAAATCTCGAGGACGAGATTTCTTTAAGGGGGGTAGGTTTGTGACACCCTGGATTTTGCCCATTTCTTTTTCCTTTTTATTTTGGTCTGGATTTGCTTTTCTGTGGCTTAGTAGTCCTGAAACCTGGAGAGATCACCCTTGATTCCTCTCCAAAGTGGCTTGCCAACCTCAAAATCATCCCAAGACCTTGTCATTTCCATCTTGGACCAATCCCAATATTCTTTTCTTGGGAATATTCCTTTTTCTATTAAAGGAATAACCCTGTCAGCTCTGAGTTGTGAAGCAACTCATATTTCTATCATTCCCAAAATTCCCAAATAATTCTCATAAATCCTTTGGGACATATCTTATCCAGATATGTCAAAATATTCCTTGCCATGTCCAAAAATATTTCACAAATATTCCTTTTCTGATTCTGCCCCAGCTGGCAGTTTGTGAAGCAAGTACCATTTATATTTGCTTGCTTGCTGTCAAACTTTTTGGGCATTATTTCCTATCCATATCATTGCCACATGCCAAAATTCAAATTTATTTGGATAATAAATCTCTCCTGGCTAATTTCCAAAGTTTCTGGGCAACTAGAATCTTTGTGAA
The DNA here is from genome assembly GCA_011799875.1 of Thinopyrum elongatum. Classification (NCBI taxonomy): domain Eukaryota; kingdom Viridiplantae; phylum Streptophyta; class Magnoliopsida; order Poales; family Poaceae; genus Thinopyrum; species Thinopyrum elongatum. The sequence continues at coordinate 43,067,275 of CM022302.1, forward strand.
GCAAGTGCTAGCTAGGAGTATCCAAATGAGTTGAAATTTTGCAAGCACCTCCAATTGCCCAAATAATGACTCTTACACAAGTTTCAACCCTATCCAATCATCTTAGTGAGCAGAGCATCAATTCTTAAATTCTGGCCATATTTTTCAGTTGTGAAGCAACTATATTTTATATTGCTTCATTTAAGCTGAAAATTTACCAGGACATTCTTAAATCCATTTCAACTCCTTCCACCAAGTTTTGGCCAAATTCAGTAATCCAATTGCCCTGTGCAAATTTTGCAAGTTTCTGGACAGAGAGGATGCTTGTGAAGCAAGTACCATTATGGCTTGTCCATTTGGTATGAAATTTTTACAGCGTCTTCATATGTCCAAATAACCCTGCCTTGACAAATTTCGGCTCAATCCAATGAAGTATGTGAGTGCTACTTCATACTTTGCAAATCTGGTCAGTGAGGCCCTTTGAACAGCAAGTGTTATTTATCTTCATCCAAATAAGCTGCAAATTTGCAGACATGATCACCTTAGCATTTGATCATCCCATGCCAAATATCGGAGTCTAGATCCTGCTCGATCTCCCCCAGCCCACTCCAAACACCTTCCTGTTCCAGACAAAACCTGCAAGCTGTGGTCAACTCAGGCGCCACTGTGATTGTTTCTTTCCTCCTTGACCCTATTCGGTGAATGACTGATCAACCTGACATAGTTTGGTCAACTAGTACACGTGGAATCGCCTCGTTCACGCGGTGACCACGGGTCAAATCAGCCAACAGCGCGCTCTAGAGGTCTCGGCGCTGTACTCGTCCGATTCCTTCTCTCCCTCGATATTTCTTCATGTCCAGCAGCTTCTCCTTGGTCCATTCTTCACTCTGGAACTCTCTTACCCTCCGATTTCTTCTCCCCTACGCCACGACGAGCTCTGCACTGTTCGGCACGTGACATGCGCCGTCGTCTTCCTCTGTCCCCTTCTCCTCGATTCCTCCCGAACCTCCTCGGCCTCGCCTGGGTTCTCCCCGTCCCTCCTGGATCCTCTTGGAGTCCTCCCCCTCCTATAAGAGAGCTCGGGAAGCACCGGGAACTGGCGTACGGGGCGCCACGGCCACGTTCTCCCCCCCCCTCGCCGCCGGCTATTTAAGCCCCCGAGGCCCCTCTGCCTTCACCACCAAGCTCCCCTCGCACCACTACTCCTCCCCGACCACTCCCCGAGGCTCCAGGACCTCTCCTCGCCGCCGATGGCCGCCATGGCCGACCCGGCCCTCCTCTCAAATTCGCTTGAGCCAAGCCCCCTCTCCCCCTTCTACCTCCACCTGTGGATTCCCCTTGTTCCGGCGGCCCTTCCCACCTCCTGGCCCCCTCGCCGGAGTGGCCGTGGCTGCGTGCCCAAAATCCGACCATCGCCGTGTCCTGCCTCCGTGGCACGCCGTCGTTCTGCCCTCCCCGGGGCCTGCCCCCTCTCTGGACGGGCGTGGCGCGCCTCCCTGGTCCCTCCGGTGGGCTCGCCGGATCCGGGGACTGCCGGAGCCGTCGGGGGGCGTCGCCGGCCGAGCCCCTCCCCTGCCTCCTCTGTTTTGGCCAGGGGAGCGAGGGAGAAGACGACGATCGGCCAGGCCGGGCCCTTTTTTTTAAAAGGGGGGAAGCCGTGGGCCGGCCCAGCTGGAGCAGCCGCTGCGCGGCCCAGCTAACCCCAGGCCTTGGCCACTTTCGGCCCAAGGCAGCCCCGGGCGCGCAGTTCTTTTTTCAAAAACTGCTAAGGACCCGTTTGTAAAGACTTTATTTGCAGATAGGTCCTCGGGAGAAAAACCTTCACAACTTTTTCAGTGTAAGTCCAAATCAGCCCTCCGAGAGAGTACTGTTTCCGGCATTCGTCCCCGCGACATTTCCGCACTTCATTCCAATGACTCCTTCATCTCCAGGCAAGCCACAACCCTCATCCGCATAATTGCAATGCAATATCATAGTTTAATTAATTACTTTAATAGCAAGAATGTTATCTGTAGCATGGATTGGATTATGACATGCATGAGTAGATGTTGAATACCGGATTGTTAATTACTAGTAGTTTACCCACTCGTTGAGGTTATGATGTTGAGATTACCGTCTATGATTATTTTGGGATTCCATCCGGCATTTGTGGATATGAACTAGTAGCAGTAGCCTAAGCATGCCAATTATTGGATTACTATGATACCGGAGTGTCAGCTGTGACGGAAAGATTGTTCGAGGATAAGATGCCTAATTTGACCAACTAAGTTAACTTGATGAAACAACCTGGTAATAAGTGAACTTAGTTGGTTGATCGAGAGTCACCTGTCCGGGCTTATTCGTGCAGCCACATTTGCCGGTATGGGATGGCCTTGACTTGGTCTGATCGCGTGCTCTTCCACCGGTACCTCCAAAGAGGGAGGGTTATGCGCGCGCGCTACCCTGTCCCGGTAGGCGGCAATAACCCTGTGAGCCCAGTTGAGTTTTTGGATCCAGGTCCCCGTTTGGGACAGTTTGTTTGCCCAGGACGCTGGCAGGTGTCTTGAGGACACGGGGCCACCCAGGGCTTGACTCCAAGAGGGAGTATGATTGCCGGTCGTACGATGGAAGAGTCACGGGTCAGGCGGGTTTCGTCGGAACGTCGTTGGTCCACCCGAATGGGAGCACGAGGCCATGAGTTCCGTGGTGTGGGTAAAGTGTACAACCTCTGCAGAGTGTAAAATCTATTTGAATAGCCGTGTCCACGGTATTGGACAGCCCGTCCAGACCTCTATAGGAGATCAACCACAATAATGACAATAATGATGGGAGAACTCATCTGAGTTTGGTAACAGTTGGACAGTATGCCATAGGCAAGTATTAGTAACGATCTCAAGGATGATCGTTGGATGTTCTTGGAGTGATCATGAGTTGGTCACCAGAATGCAGGAAGAGTAGCCTGTTATTGCTCATTTCAACCATTCCTTCGGTAACAATAAATCTTAACTTAATCTTGATTGTTGTGATGTTGTCTTGCCTTAATGCTGATGTTTGTTGTGAGCTTGCGAGTACATTCAAAGTACTCACCTGGCGTGTCATGCCAGTTTGCAGGTCATGCCATGTTTGATTGTTTGTTGGAGATGTTGCGTGCGCGAGCTAGGATACGCGTTCTAGCCAGAGTCCCTGCGGAGTGGAGTCCATCACCGCCGACGTTGTTCCGCTGCTGAGAGATACTTCGCTCCCTCAGGTCAATCCGCTGTTAGCATAGAGCTATTTTGAGCAGGCGTAGTGTCGCCGTGCCGATGAAATCCTTGTACCCTTGTAACCGTATTTATGGCAATAAAGAGCTGATTTGTTCTATGCCAACAGTGCCGTATTCCAGTGGACTTGTCCCTGGGACTGGAATACGGGGCGTTCCGGTTTCCTCTGAGCCGGGGTGCCACATGTTCGTCTTTACTATATGTTGAAGCTATCATCTGCGAAGTATCATCACTTCTGGAGCTCTCATATTTTGAGTTGTAGGCCACATTATATTAATGCAAACACCACATTATAGCATGCATGGCATCTTTCAGAAGAATTGCAGAGATAGCACAAATGGGTTTACAGGGAGGCAGTATCGGATTAGAATCACTTCTGCATTACAAAGTTAATCTCACTTGTTTTTATGTTTTCATGCATGTCAGGTATTGAACATGATCAAAATGAATATGAGAATGGGCGCACGAGAGGAATATTGCGAAAGAATCCACTGGCTAACAAACTTGGCATGGTGGAAGATGGCCTATCTTATTCACCCATCAAGGTGCTTGCTCTAACTTGGCAAGGTTGTATTGGTCGCACATATTTTCCATATGACCTCTTGCATTACTTCTACTTTGTTACACCACCATCTTCTTAGTTTAAGCATCATATATGAGTATATGCCATACCTATCCATTTTCTGTACCTATTCCATGTGTCATCATACTATGTTTTTCCAGTCAAATGTTGTTCTTTCGTAATAGATGTCCAAAAGGTAGAGGGTGAGTGCAAATCCTCAAGGAGTACAAACTAGGTATTTGGAAAAGGTAGTGATACCTGTTAAATCAGATAGAACAGCAGCCACAGAAAACACAGGCCCAACTGTTCCACACTTTACCCATACTCCACTGGCCAAACCCCTATTAGAACTGCAGAGAGCCCAGCATCAGGTACTATCTATGATATCAATTCAAAATTTGAACTCCTAAATTTCTGCATGTGCCTTACCTTCTCTCTTGTATGAAAACTAATTTCAGATGAATCTCCTTTCTCAAAGGATCATAGGATCTCACAACAATACTGGGCACCGCATTGCTCTTGTCAGTACCTCTTGCCCTTTGTCAGCATAATTACACTCATTGCTGTCTGATTATGTAGCATCACTGTAAATGTTCGCTTCGTTATCCTCCCTTTGCTCGAAATTATAAGATCTATATTTACTCTTAGATAAATGTAGAATTAACACAATGGTTATGAAGTTTTGGATTGCTCATGTAAGTACCTGTTGTCATGTACTCCTTCTGTATCGAATTAATTGTTGCACAATTGGATGTATTTAGAACTTAATAGTGCTAGATACATCCATTTGAGCGACAAGTAATAACGGACGGTGGTAGTATTACTGTACTTGCATTGCGAGATAATTGATTGTCTAGCATTACTCTGCATCTTATCTTCCCTGCCCTCCACTTTCTCCAAATTATCAGATCTACATTTACTCTTACCAAAATGTTGAATAAAGCCAATGCCACTACACACGTTGATGTCTGCATTCCTCTTGTCAGTACCTTTTGCCTTGTAACACTATACTTAATTAATTGCTATTTGATTATGTATCATCACTCTGCACCTGAGTTTCATTATCCTCTATTTATTCCAATATTATTTGATCTATATTTACTCTTTACAAAATGTAGAATAAAGACAACGCTTATAAAGAAGTTTCTTTGGGGAATTTATTGAATTATCCTTCCATCGACATAGAGAAGGGCTTTGTCCAGCCCGTGTTAACATGTAATGTAAGTTCATCCTTCTCAAGCCTTCAAACTTTGTTCTAGTATAGATTTGGATAGGCATCATTTCCACCACTGATGTTTACTTTGGTGTTTACATATGATTGGATGTTTGCAACAACTACCAGTTTTAAATTGTAGTTGTAAAAACATGTTCCTTATGCAGAACAGATCCATTTATTTGCTTATATAGTTGTGAAACCTGTTACGTGTCTCCTCGTTTCTCTTTCAGAGTCGTATCTCTTATGCTAGGCAGAACTTTAGGGAAGATAGTGAGCCAAACCATCTTGAAGAGAGCGAGATGACCCCAAGGTCATGTCTTGATGAAGACAGTGAGTTGAAGCTACTCGCTAGCAGCTGTGAGACAACCTCTGTGCAGTTGCTGCCTCCATCAGTTCGACTTCTTTAGTCTCAACTTAAAGTGGAAAGGCTTGCTTCAGCTCAGCTCCAACATGATTTCAATGATGTAAAGAAGGCCGTAGAGGACACCCATGTATGCTTTCTTGCTACACAACTATGGTTAGAGCATCTATCGTTGACACAACTAAGGTCTCATTAGCTTGTTCTGCTGCTTTTGGTGCACCGCAGGGCGGGCCTAATGCCTTCTGAAGTGCTCTCAGTTTTGTATATTCTTTTGTCGGCACGTTTATATGCACTGGTGGCCACCTTTGATGCCCACTGTATGTAATCCATGGTCACGTTGCGCTTTATTATCACCGGTGGCGAACTTTTATGCCCAGTGGATGTAATATGCCGTAATTTCTTTATTGTATAGTCTAGGTTTATTCTTTGTCGGTCTGCTGTAATTTAGGCCGGAAGCTTCAATGCATGTCAATGTTGTCGATCTTCAGGCCGGCCCGTAACTCGCTATATATGGGCCAAAACGTGGGCCCATAATCATCTTGGGCGATTAGCAGGTCTAAAGTATAGTAGTTTTCCGCCTTTAACAGGCCGAGTCAAGTTCTGGCCAGCTGGGCCAGAGAATACCATGGGCTTTTAACAGGCTAAAAACTAGATTGGGCTAGCGTTGAGCCAAAAAATTCACGGGCCAATACAGGCCGAAACTGCCTTAGGCCCATGTTTGGCCCAAATAGAATGAGCTGTTAACAGGCTGAAATATATCTCGGGCCCTGTTTGGACAAATAAAATTAAGGGCTTTAAGCTGGCCGGTATCAACGCGGGCCGTAGGCCCAACAGTGTCATGGGCCATTAACAGATGGGCTGTAAGCAGGCCGGATTCAACGCGGGCTGTAATTAGGCCCAACTGTTACACGGGCCATTAATAGGCCGATAGGCTAGTTGGGCTGAAATTTATCCACGAAGACTACAGGCCGTTAAGAGGCCTAAAGTTACTTCGGACAAGAAATAGCCCAGTTTCTGCATGGGCTGTTAAATGGCCTAAAGTGAAATCGTGCCGACAACGGCCCAGATCCACCACGGGCCGCTAACAGGCTGAAACTATTATCGGGCCGAACTGGTAAATGGGCATTTAACAGGCTGAAATACAAACCAGGCTTAGAATGGGCCCAAAAGAAAAGTGGCCTGTTAATGGGCCTGATCTGATATGGGCCGTAATTTAGCCCAAAACACGACAGGCTGTGAATGGGCCTGATCTGATATGGGCCTTAATTTGACCCAAAACATGGCAGGCTGTTAACGGGCCAGCCCACTAGTGTCTGAAAAAATATGGTGGGCCTTTAGCTGGACCGGCCTTTTTACCTTAAATGGGCCACTGTTGGGCTGTGCCACGTGTTGACAAATCATAGGCGTCTTCCGTCCATTGTAGGGGTGACATCTGTCCCAACGATGAGCTGACATGTGGATCATCCAGCGAATGAGAATTTTACATGTGAAAAATCCCCATTGGTTGGGGCTGTTAACGGGTTATCAGATCCAAACCGGAAACCGATAGCTTAACGGCGACCCGTTATGGTGGATGCCACGTGTCGGTTACCCTTGACGAGAACACTTCCATGACGCACCATTTATCATCATGGAAGTGGACGCTTCCGTGATGATAATTTTGGTATTGTCATGGAACACTTCTACGACAGCACATGTATGACTATCTTGATTCTGTCATAAAATCGTCATGGATGTACATGCATGACAGAAAACGTGACCTACTGTGACAAACACGTATCATCACGGAAGTGTATTTTTTTTGTAGTGATGCCTTCTCCTTCAAAGATAAAGGAAGACCTTCTCCTTGACTTCATCCTCGGGCAAACCTGCAATCTTAAATAATCCACAAACTTGATCCACATAGATTAGATGCATATACAGATGTAGTGTTCCATCTCCTGCATAAGGATTACCTAGCAGTTTCTGTCGGGCCCATTTTTGAGAATAAATCCCATAATAGCCCTAAGTCACACCAGCCCCAAGATCAACACAACTGATGGACTTCCTTGATACAGATAACCAGTACAAATATAATATTACACTGGGTTGAGTCTGAGGGCTCAACAAAGTTTATTACAAACTCGCCAATTTATGGCAGTGGTGGGATATGACAGTGGTTTGGTGGTGATACAATACTAGTACAATAAAATAGAGCCAAGCGTCAGTGTGAGGCTTGACTATTTTATTTGTGTAGCGGAAGCTCAGCGGATAATACATGTGGTAGACTCCTATCTCACAGGTTGACTGACTGGGACTCCTCTAAGCGTCGGGCTCGCTAGCGCAATCTTCCTCCACAAGCTCGTCCTCCTCCAAGTCTGGGCAAGTAAATAGCCAGGGACAAGCCAGTGAGTACGTTGGAATGTACTCTCAAACATTATGAACAAAAGATATAATTAATGCATATGCTCATGTTGACTGAAATTTAAATCATGACAATAAAATGATATGAATGTGAACATAGCATGTTAGTCATAATCAAACTTATTAGAAATAAAGCAAATGAATGCCATGGGTTGTCTAGCCAGCCCAAGTGACACTTAGCAAAATAAAAGAAATGCCAATCGGGTGTTCACAAGAGTAGTGGCGGGACCGCCTGTAAACTCGAGGGACGCCCCGAAGAGGTCTTGAAAAGAAATGCCAGTCGGGTGTCAAGTGACGCCATGGTCGGACTTGAAGAGAAATGGCAATCGAGTGTCCACAAGAGTAGTGGCGGGATAAACCGCCTGTGAACTCGAGGGACGCCACGGGAGGTCTTGAAAATAAAATTGAGTGCCCGGGGTAGTCTAGCCAGCCCCTGAGACACTCAGAAAATACAAAATAAGAGAAACAGGTTAGTCCTCAATAATATGCATAACCATAATAATATTAACATGCATAAAATATTCATGGTAGCATCAGGGTGTCAATAATTATCCTGCAAAATATTTCAGGCATATTAAAATTATTTCGTCCGGAGACAGACACTGGAACCGACACTTGAACCACAAAGCTAATGCCCTTGACCTTGGACAACGGCTATTCGAATAGGTTTAAACTCTGCAGAGGGTGTACTCTTTACACACGTGCATGGGATTCCTTTAGTCAGCACCGTGGCACTGGCTAATTCCCACTACGGTCTTTGGGTTGAAAACACACCTGACCAGCACACACCAAATTAACCGTCCGGATGCCAGGAATCACCCAAAGCATCGTTTTAGAAAAACTCTATGTCGGGGAGACAACAATCTTGAGTAGCATGGGATCACTATTAATACGCATGGATTCCAAGGGGTGCCCCCCTCTCGGTTACAATCGGAAACACCCGTGCCCCCTGACCCAATGACAGGATTTAGTCCAAGGCCCTGGAAACCCTCATCGTGGCCCTCTGTACGGTGTGTACTTGGACAGGGGTTAACAACTTACTCAGCCATACCTTCCTTGCGGAAGGACTCGTGGCAGCACAGTATCCAGCTAGGTGTAACGGAACAAGACTCGATCTAGGCCGACTCAGGAGGTGTTAATTATCATCACCGGTATGTTCCACATACGTCACGTGACACCACCGGCACGTCCAAGGCAGGAGACACTCTCCTGAACTTCCACAGCTTTACCATGTCAGAAGAATTTCTTGCTTGAGTGAAGTGCAAGCTATGAGCAAGAATTGATATGACCAAACATACATGGACTTGTGATCTATATGTGGTGCAATTCCAACCGATGCAAACAAGCAAATGCAATCACCATATCCCAAGTTCAATAATGCTTGCCTTGTCCAAAGTAGTCAGGAGAAAACCTTTCGAAATTCTCGGCAAAGTTTCCCTCTTCTTTTTCTGAAAAATTCAAATTAACTTCAAATTAAAAATTTTGGCAACAGTACAACAAGTTATTTCAAAACATTTTTAAATAAATACTAAAAAAAATAGAGAGAAAAAAAAGAATAACAGAAAAAGAATCAAGTCATTTGGGTTTGTAGTTTAAAAACTAGGAGCAGTCAAAGTCAGGGTCAAATCTGCTTTTATAATAAAAACAGAAAAGAAAACGTTTCGGTTGAGAGTACGCTTCCCAGCTCAGAATGCGTAAACTACCGAATAGGTTTTCAGTTTTAACTGGAAAAGAATAAAACACTGACAGGTGGGGTCCACCCGTCAGGTTTGAATTTGAGCGCGCATGCGTGCGAGAACAAAGAGAGTGCGGTGATCACCGGAGTTTCAGCGGGCGGCGGTGATGCAGACATGCTCGGGGTGAAGTACCGCGTCGGTGGGTGGCGGTGGAGGTCGCCGGAGAGTAGGAGAACAACAGCGAGGTTGACGGTGGCTCGGGAGGTTTTGGATTTCGCCAGAGAGAGCTCGGGAGCGGAATTGGAGCGCGGAAACGATGATTTGGCGTGAGAGAGAGCTGCTGGCAAGATTTGAGTAGTGGTGGTAGTGTAATGGCGTCGTGGTGATTAGGGAGGTTGGCGACGGCTTGGTGACCGGAGATGAGGAAGAAGACCTCCCCGAGGCCAGGGAAGTGGCATGGGGGTCGATTGGGAGGTGGTGGATGCGGTGTGTGTCCAGAACGGAGCTCAGGGGGGTCCCTTTTATAGGGGTCCGAGGCGGTCCGGTGAGGTTCGGATCACACCGGAGTTACGGTGGTCGGCGAGGTAGCTTTGGCCGCTGGCCGTGGTCGGTGGGTGTTAGTGAGAATGGTGGAAGCTGCCCGAAGCGCCAGCGCAGGAGAGCTCGGGCTCGGGTGCCTTATCCACGGCGAGGTCGGTGTACGGGTGCGGCTGACGTGCCCATCTTCGGCGACTGCCGGACGGGGTCCAGAAGCTTGGTCAGTGCGCGGAGCTGCGGAGGGAAGCGACACATGGAGGGGGAAGTAGGTCAGCAGGGTGAGACACAGTGAATGAAGGTCGGTTGCCGAGGCGGTTCTTCTCGGTTTGCCGGGGATGAGCATGGTGGCAGGTGCACCGGCCTGCCACCGGCCAGTTGACTGGGAAGTACTGATGAGGAAGGACCCGTGGAGATGCATTGAAGGCCAGGGGAGGCGACACCGTGCGGGAGAGAGGAAAGGGAGAAGTGCATGGCACCGAGCACCTCTGCTGTCTGAAAACTTCAGTTAACTGAATTTTATTCAGTTATGAACCCCGCATAGAAAGTGTATGACAGAATACCATGTGCTGCTAGGGATTTTAGGAATTTGTGAAAAAATTTGTGGGAAGGTGTTGGTGCAAATGCGAGGGTCTGACCAAGTTTCAGAATTTTTGGAACTATATAAATTGGGTTTTGATCAACAGAATTGAATTTGGTTTAAATTTGGACATGAGAGAATTTGAAAATTTTGAACTATGGAACCTAATATTTTTGGTGAAATGGGTTGTAGGTACTGTCTAGTTGATAGGATAATTTTTGTGGGTGCAGGGGAATTGTAGAAATGTGGTTCCTTTGTAAATCCAAGAAACTATGATTATTGAAAATTCCAACTTTGGAATTTATTTGGAATATGAAAATATTTTTGTTGGGTGGGAGAGAGTTGGATACTGTCCTATAATGTGTGAATGAATTGTGGAATAAATTTGGAGTGGAAGAAAAATTATTGGAAGACTTTAGAAGGGCTAGAAGGAAGTGAAAAGGCCATTTTCTTTGAAAATTTAATTATTCCCAAAACTTTTCTGAATGAAAATTGTTTGAAAACCCCCAAATTAATTATCCAAATAATTTAACCTTTCATAACAGAACCATTAAAGAAAATTGGAAGCCATTTTAAAATTTGAAAGGGTTTTCAAATGGAAGAAAAGTGATATGATCAAAATATGGTTTTCAAAGAATTTATTTTTAAAGGAAAGATTTTAAAATCCAGAAGAATATTTTTGGGGTGTTACAACACCTACCCCCCTTAGGAAAATTCTCGTCCCCGAGATTTCAGCTGTCCCTCAAACAGGTATGGATATTCAGTCCTTAGGTGATCCTCTCTTTCCCAAGTAGCTTCTTCCTCGGTGTGATTACTCCACTGAACCTTGTAAAATTTTATCATATTTTGCCGGGTTCTCCGTTCAGACTCTTCCAAAATCTTTATAGGGTGTTCCCTATAGGTATGATCTGGTTGGATATCTAGGTCTTGATGCTGGACTTGCTTTACTGGATTACTAACACATCTCCTTAATTGTGACACGTGAAACACATCATGAACATCTGATAATTCTGCCGGTAGCTCTAGTTGATAAGCAACCTTGCCTCTCCTTGCGATTACTCTGAATGGTCCAATAAACCTCGGTGCAAGTTTTCCTTTGACTTTAAATCTCTGTAGTCCTCTTGTGGGAGATACTCTGAGATACACATATTCATCGGGCTCAAAACTGATTTGGCAGTACTTTTGATCATAGTAACTCTTTTGACGGCTCTGAACCGCTTTCAGTCTGTCCTGAATAAGCTTCACTTTTGTTTCTGCTTCTTTAAGAACTACAGGACCAAAAATTCGACTGTCTCCGGTCTCAGACCAATTGAGTGGGTTACGGCACCTTCGTCTGTACAGGGCTTCAAAAGGTGACATTTTCAGACTGGCTTGATAATTGTTGTTGTATGAGAACTCCGCATATGGTAAACTATCTTCCCAGCTTACTCCGTAAGTGAGCACACATGCTCTTAGTATGTCCTCTAATATTTGATTTACCCGCTCAGTTTGTCCTCCGGTCTGCGGTGGTTTGCTGTGCTGAACGTCAGTTGAGTCCCTAGGGCTTGCTGTAGGTGCTCCCAAAATCTAGAGACAAATTGGGTGCCTCTATCAGAGACTATGGTCTTGGGTACTCCATGTAAGCAAACAATCCGGGAGAGGTATAATCTGGCAAGCCTTTGTGTAGAGTATGTGGTTTTTACTGGAATGAAATGTGCCACCTTGGTTAAATAATCTGTTATAACCTAGATAGCATCATTTCCATGTCATGACCTTGGTAATCCGATGATAAAATCCATTCCTATTATGTCCCATTTCCATTCAGGCACTCTGAGTGGCTGCAATAGTCCTGCTGGCCTCTGGTGTTCTGCTTTTACACGCTGGCATGAATCACAATGTGCGACATATACGGCTATATCTCTTTTCATCCCGTGCCACCAATAATTTTCTTGTAGATCCTTGTACATCTTTGTTCCTCCTGGATGAATAGAATATGGAGTGGTATGGGCTTCTGCCAAAATTTGTTGCTTTAAATCATCCTTATTAGGCACGCACAATCTTTTCCCGAACCATAAAATTCCCTGACTATCTATGGTAAATTCAGTCGCCTTGCCTAATTTTATTTTCCTCTTAATCCCCTCAATACTTGGGTGTCCTTTTTGGGCTTCTTTGATTTGATCTTCTAATGTCGGTTTTATTTCCAGTTGGGCAACGGTTCCTTCTGTGACTAGGACCATATTGAATTTGGCAAATTCCTGATTAAACTCATGCTGTAAGAATTGCACACTATTATTATTGGTGCAGGGGTTTCGGCTGAGGGCGTTTGCCACAACATTTGCTTTACCCGGATGATAATGAATTCCGATGTCGTAATCCTTTATTAACTCAAGCCAGCGATGCTGTCTCAAGTTTAATTCTGGCTGGGTGAAAATATACTTAAGACTTTTGTGGTCTGTGTATATTTCACATCGTTTACCGAGAAGAAAGTGTCGCCATTCTTTGAGTGCATGTATTACTGCAGCTAGATCCAAATCATGAGTAGGATAATTCTCCTCGTGTCGTCGCAGCTGTCTTGAGGCATAAGCCACGACTTTTCCTTCTTGCATCAATACACATCCAAGGCCTTTCCTGGACGCGTCACAGTATATCTCAAAAATTTTGTGCACATCGGGCACGACCAGAACGGGTGCCGTTGTTAGCCTCTGAGATTCATTCTTGGGCCTGTAGTTGTGACCCAGAGCTGACTGGTTCATACGACGCTTGCGAATTTCGGTAATGTTGCGGTGCTCGTTCTCCAATATAATTGCCTTGTCCACCAGTGTCTTGAAATCAGGAAAGGTGTGGACTACGAGTTGGCACTTTAGAGACGGGATAAGTCCATCGAGGAATTTTTCCATCTTTTTGTATTCTGTCATGTATTCGTCGTTGGCGTACCGGGCTAGCTGAGTAAATTGGTCCAGGTACTGGGCTACCGTGGTGCCTCGCTGCTTGAGATCCTCAAACTCCCTTTTCTTCAATTTCATAATACTGTTGGGGATATGTGCTCCCCGAAAGTTTTCCTTGAATTGTTCCCATGTCATGTTGGCTCCATTGGGATGAGTGTGGCATAAGTTTTCCCACCATGATGCTGCTGTACCAGAAAAATAGTGCGGAGTATATAGCACTTTTTGCTGGTCCGTACACTGAGCAATAATCAATTTTCGCTCAATATAGCGTAACCAATCGTCTGCCTCCAACGTTTTGTCTGTGTGAGTAAAGACCGTTGGATGGGTCTTCTAGAGCTCAGATAATTTTGGCCTGTGCTGATTTTGTCCTTTGTGATTTCCCATATTGATTAAATGCTGCATCATCTCTTGGTGTTGTTGCTAGCTTTGCTCGTACAGACGGCATACTTGTGAAAATGCTGAGTCACTGCTCTGTTGACTAGTCTGTCCTTGTGTAAAATTATTTCCCATTTGTCCATGGTTGTTCTCTGGCGGATTTGGCATGGAATGGGTCCAGGGGCGATGCATTTCTTTCTGGGGGTATTTGTGTAACACCGATGAGAGAAGAATTTATAAAGGCAGCAAATAAAATTTTTAAGAGACCGAAAATAAATCTCCCCCCAGGACTCAAGTACAACAGGTTATATCATACATGCAGGATTTAATTATACAAGCATGACTTAAATATACAAGATGCTTGCAGAAACTGTATACTACACGACCACTTATTCAACTAGCGTACTACTTTGTCCTCTCAACGTGTTGTGGTCCGAGTCTATTACTGGCCATCTTACAAAAAGAAGTAGAAGAAACAGAAAATAAATATCTTACAACCACGTCTCATAAAAGACTACTGCGGTGCTGATGCTCGATCTGTCCTCACGGGGTGTCCGAGACGCTGTACGCTCCGCTGAGGGTAAGTCCCAGCTGAGGTGCTGGAGACTTAGTCTCCTCCTCCTCCTCAGGAATGGTCTCCAGTCGGGCAGAGGTCGATGCTACGCCTGCCCGAGGTGGCACTGTGCACGTCGGTGGTGGAGCTCTAATCGGAACAGGAGCAGCCAAGCGACTAGCCTCATCGCTCGGGGATGAGCGCTGAACCACGGGCTGAACAGAGGAATAGTTTGGTGTAGTCGGAATACGAGGGGTACGTGGTGAATGTGAACGGAACTCACTCCTGCGAGGGATCCTCGCTCGAGCCAATTCCATCCGTGCAGCAAATTGGTCGTCCACCAGTGCGGTGAGGACCGACTCTAGTGCCATAATATACTGAACAAGGGGCTTGATCGCCTCACCCCTTTCTACTGCGGTGCAGGAAAAAGCATAATAGTTGGTATAAGGAGCATGGCACGGAAGGTAGTGATAGGGACGGGTCTGCATGACAGGCAGGATGTCCCTGAGATGAGCAATAGCCTCACGGGTGGCCATCTGTATAGCATGCCTCTCAGAGGGCATGACTCTCCCCATAAAACGGTAGATGCGGAAAGACAAGGTACTTCCACCCCGAATATATACCAAAGCCTGGTACATAGTCAGAGTGTCTGTGATCCTGTTAGGAAAAATGGTGTACTCTGGACGGCTCGGAGATATCATCGCATCCCGAGGGATGGCGGTAAGAAGACGGGAAAATCCCGCAGGCTCGTTGACCAAAATCTGGGATGGGCAATTGCCGCTAGACATCTACAACAGTAGACAAAAATCCAGATAGTCATATCATGTGCATATGATGACCAAGGAAAATTGCTACAATGCATGAGATGCATGCTAAAAAGGTTAGTACTTACTAGAGTGCTAGGGATCGTGCCTAGGGCTTCCTACAGTCAGCATGGCTCAGGTACCAAGGCCTGTCGGGCCAATTTCTGAGAATAAATCCCAGAATAGCCCTAAGTCACACCAGCCCCAAGATCAACACAACTGGTGGACTTCCTTGATACAGATAACCAGTACAAATATAATATTACACAGGTTGAGTCTGAGGGCTCAACAAAGTTTATTACAAACTCGCTAATTTATGGCAGTGGTGGGATATGACAGTTGTGTGGTGGTGATACAATACTAGTACAATAAAATAGAGCCAAGCGTCAGTGTGAGGCTTGACTATTTTATTTGTGTAGCGGAAGCTCAGCGGATGATACATGTGGTAGACTCCTATCTGACAGGTTGACTGACTAGGACTCCTCTAAGCGTCGGGCTCTCTAGCGCAATCTTCCACCACAAGCTCGTCCTCCTCCAAGTCTGGCCAAGTAAATTGTCAGGGACAAGCCAGTGAGTACGTTGGAATGTACTCGCAAACATTATGAACAAAAGATATAATGAATGCATATGCTCATGCTGACTGAAATTTAAATCATGACAATAAAATGATATGAACGTGAACATAGCATGTTAGTCATAAACAAACTTATTAGAAATAAAGAAAATGAATGCCACGGGTAGTCTAGCCAACCCAAGTGACACACAGCAAAATAAAAGAAATGCCAATCGAGTGTCCAAGAGAGTAGTGGCGGGACCGCCTGTAAACTCGAGGGACGCCACGAAGAGGTCTTGAGAAGAAATGCCAGTCGGGTGTCAAGTGACGCCATGGTCGGACTTGAAGAGAAATGCCAATCGGGTGTCCACAAGAGTACTGGCGGTATAAACCGCCTGTGAACTCGAGGGACGCCATGAGAGGTCTTGAAAATAAAATTGAGTGCCCGGGGTAGTCTAGCCAGCCCCTGAGACACTTAGGAAATACAAAATAAGAGAAACGGGTTAGTCCTCAATAATATGCATAACCACAATAATATTAATATGCATAAAATATTCATGGTAGCATCAGGGTGTCAATAATTATCCTGCAAAATATTTCAGGCATATTAAAATTATTTCCTCCGAAGACCGACATCGGAACCGACACTTGACCCACCCATCTAACGCCCTTGACCGTGGACAATGGATCTTCGAATAGGTTTAAACTCTGCAGAGGGTGTACTCTTTACCCACGTGCATGGGATTCCTTTAGTCAGCACCGTGGCACTGGCTAATTCCCACTACGGTCTTTGGGTTGAAAACACACCTGACTAGCACACACCAGATTAACCGTCCGGATGCTAGGAATCACCCAAAGCATCATTTCAGAAAAACTCTAAGTCGGGGAGACAACAATCTCGCGTAGCATGGGATCACTATTAATATGCGCAGATTCCAAGGGGTGCCCCCGCTCGGTTACAATCGGAAACACCCATGTCCCTTGAACCGATGATAGGATTTAGTCCAAGGCCCTGGAAACCCTCATCGTGGCCCTCTATACGGTGTGTACCTGGACAGGGGTTAACAACTTACTCAGCCGTACCTTCCTTGCGGAAGGACTCGTGGCAACACGGTATCCAGCTAGGTGTAACGGAACAAGAGTCGATCTAGGCCGACTCAGGAGGTGTTAATTATCATCAGCGGTATGTTCCACATACATCATGTGACACCACCATGTAAAAAATAATGCCCCGTGCCCACCGGCACGTCCAAGGCAGGAGACACTATCCTGAATTTCCACGGCTTTACCATGTCAGAAGGATTTCTTGCTTGAGTGAAGTGCAAGCTATGAGCAAGAATTGATATGACCAAACATGCATGGACTTGTGATATATATGTGGTGTAATTGCAACCAATGCAAACATGCAAATGCAATCACCATATCCCAAGTTAAATAATGCTTGCCTTGTCCAAAGTAGTCGGGAGAAAACCCTTCGAAATTCTCGGCAAAGTTTCCCTCTTCTTTTTCTGAAAAATTCAAATTAACTTCAAATTAAATTTTTTGGCAACAGTACAAAAAGTTGTTTCAAAACATTTTTAAATAAATACTAAAAAAACTAGAGAGAGAAACAAGAATAACAGAAAAAGAATCAAGTCATTTGGGTTTCTAGTTTAAAAACTAGGAGCAGTCAAAGTCAGTGTCAAATCTACTTTTATAATAAAAACAGAAAAGAAAACATTTCGAGTGAGATTACGCTTCCTAGCTCAGAACGCGTAAACCACCGAATACGTTTTCAGTTTTAACTGGAAAAGAATAAAACGCTGACAAGTGGGGTCCACTCGTCAGGTTTGAATTTGAGCGCACACGTGTGCGAGAACAGAGAGAGTGCGGCGATCACCGGAGTTTCAGCGGGCGGCGGTGATGCAGACATGCTCAGGGTGAAGTACCGCGTCGGTAGGTGGCGGTGGAGGTCGCCGGAGAGCAGCAGAACACCGGCGAGGTTGACGGCGGCGGACGGTGGCTCGGGAGGTTTTGGATTTCGCCGAAGAGAGCTCGGGAGTGGAATTGGAGCGCGGAAATGATGATTTGGCATGAGAGAGAGCTGCTGGCAAAATTTGAGTATTGGTGGTGGAGTAACAGCGTCATGGTGATCAGGGAGGTTGGCGGTGGCTCGGTGACTGGAGAGGAGGTAGAAGACCTCCCCGAGGCCAGGGAAGTGGCATGGGGGTCGATTGGGAGGTGGTGGAGGCGGTGTGTATCCAGAACGGAGCTCAGGGGGGTCCCTTTTATAGCGGTCCGAGGTGGTGCGGCGGGGTTCGGATCACGCCGGAGTTACGGTGGTCGGCGAGGTAGCTTTGCCCGCTGGCCGTGGTCGGTGGGTGTCAGTGAGAGTGGTGGAAGCTGCCCGAAGCGCCAGCGCAGACGAGCTCGGGCTCGGGTGCCTTATCCATGGCGAGGTCGGTGTACGGGTGCGGCGGACGTGCCCATCTTCGGCGACTGCCGGATGGGGTCCAGAAGCTTGGTCAGTGTGCAGAGCTGCGGAGGGAAGTGACGCATGGAGGGGGAAGTAGGTCAGCAGGGTGCGGCGCAGTGAATGAAGGTCGGTGGCCGAGGCGGTTCCGCTCGGTTTGCCTGGGATGAGCATGGTGGCAGGTGCACCGGCCTGCCACCGGCCAGTTGACTGCGAAGTACTGACGAGGAAGGACCCATGGAGATGCATTGAAGACCAGGGGAGGCGACGCCGTGCAGGAGAGAGGAAAGGGAGAAGTGCACGGCACCGAGCACCTCTGCTGTCTGAAAACTTCAGTTAAGTAAATTTTATTCAGTTATGAACAGTGCACGGAAAGTGTATGACAGAATGCCAGGTGGTGCTAGGGATTTTAGGAATTTGTGAAAAAATTTATGGGAAGGTGCTGGTGCAAATGAGAGGGTCTGACCAAGTTTCAGAATTTTGGGAACTATATAAATTGGGTTTTGATCAATAGAATTGAATCTGGTTCAAATTTGGACATGAGAGAATTTGAAAATTTTGAACTGTGGAACCTAATATTTCTGGTGAAATGGGTTGTAGGTACTATCTAGTTGATAGGATAATTTTTGTGGGTGCAGGGGAATTGTAGAAAATGTGGTTCCTTTGTAAATCCAAGAAACTATGATTATTGAAAATTCCAACTTTGGAATTTATTTGGAATATGAAAATATTTTTGTTGGGTGGGAGAGAGTTGGATACTGTCCTATAATGTGCGAATGACTTGTGGGATAAGTTTGGAGTGGAAGAAAAATTATTGGAAGACTTTAGAAGGGCTAGAAGGAAGTGAAAAGTCCATTTTCTTTGAAAATTTAATTATTCCCAAAACTTTTTTGAATGAAAATTGTTTGAAAACCCCCAAATTAATTATCCAAATAATTTAACCTTTCATAACAGAACCATTAAAGAAAATTTGAAACCCAATTAAAATTTGAAAGGGTTTTGAAACGGAAGAAAAGTGATATGATCAAAATATGGTTTTCAAAGAATTTATTTTTAAAGGAAAGATTTTAAAATCCAAAAGAATATTTTTGGGGTGTTATAGTTTCTCTATCATTCCCGAAGGAATTTCATAATAAATATTTTAAGTAGGTTTAGTAGGTTGAGGAGCAACTCTTTGTTCTTTCGGTCGAGGTGAAGATACCCCGAACAAACCCTCAAAGGATTATTTTCCGTAGTAACAAGTGACAGTAAATTTCAGCACACAATATAATTTTTTCCTTACCAAAGGAGCTTCAATCCCCGGCAATGGCACTACAAAAAACAGTCTTGATGACCCACAAGTATAGGGGACCTATCATAGTCCTTTCGATAAGTAAGAGTGTCGAACCCAACGAGGAGCAGAAGGAAATGTCAAGCGATTTTTAGCAAGGTGTTCTCTGCAAGCACTGAAATTATCGGTAACAGATAGTTTTGTGATAAGATAATTCGTAACGGGGAACAAGTAACAAGTGTAACAAAGGTGCAGCAAGGTGGCCCAATCCTTTTTGTAACAAAGAATAAGCCTGGATGAACTCTTATATAAAGTAAAGCGCTCCCGAGGACACATGGGAATTATTGTCAAGTTAGTTTTCATCATGCTCATATGATTCACGTTTGTTACTTTGATAATTTGATATGTGGGTGGACCGGTGCTTGGGTGCTATCCTTACTTGGACAAGCCTCCCACTTATTCTTAACCCCTCTCGCAAGCATCCGCAACTACGAAAGAAGAATTAAGATAAATCTAACCATAGCATGAAACATGTGGATCAAATCAGCCCCTTACGAAGCAACACATAAACTAGGGTTTAAGCTTCTGTCACTCTAGCAACCCATCATCTACTTATTACTTCCCAATTCCTTCCCCTAGGCCCAAATCATGGTGAAGTGTCATGTAGTCGATGTTCACATAACACCACTAGAGGAAAGACAACATACATCTCATCAAAATATCGAACGAATACCAAATTCACATGATTACTTATAACAAGACTTCTCCCATGTCCTCTGGAACAAATGTAACTACTCACAAAGCATATTCATGTTCAAGATCAGAGGGGTATTGAATATCATTAAGGATTTGAACATATGATCTTCCACCAAATAAACCAACTAGAATCAACTACAAGGAGTAATCAACACTACTACCAACCCACAGGTACCAATCTGAGGTTTTGAGACAAAGATCGGATACAAGAGATGAACTAGAGTTTGGAGAGAAGATGGTGCTGATGAATATGTTGATGGAGATTGACCCCCTCTCGATGAGAGGATCGTGGGGGATGACAATGGCTTCGATTTCCACCTCCCAGAGGGAAGTTTCCCCGGCAGAACAGCTCCGCCGGAGCCCTAGATTGGTTCTACCCAAGTTCTGCCTCGAGAAGACGGCGTTTCGTCCCGAAATATCTCCTCTAATTTTTTCAGGTAAACACCCTCCATATAGCAGAAGATGGGCACCGGAGACTTGCCAGGGGCCGACAAGCCCTAGGGGCGCGCCTAGGGGGGCAGGGCATGCCCCCAGGCTTGTGGCCACCTAGTGGGTCCCCCTCTGGTATTTCTTCGCCCAATATTTTTTATATATTCCAAAATACTTCTTCATAAATTTTCAGGACTTTTGGAGTTGTGCAAAATAGGTCTCTTAGATTTGCTCCTTTCCGGTCCAGAATTCCAGCTGCCGGCATTCTCCCTCTTTATGTAAACCTTGTAAAATAAGAGAGAAAAGGCATATGTAATGTACCATAATGTGTAATAACAGCCCATAATGAAATAAATATCAACATAAAAGCATGATGCGAAATGGACGTATCAACTCCCCCAAGCTTAGACCTCGCTTGTCCTCAAGCGAAAGCCAAAATCGATAATCAAGTCCACATGTTTAGAGATAGAGGTGTCGATAAAATAAAATACGGACATGAAGCCATCATGATCATCTTTAGAACAACAACATATTGTCATATAACTTCTCATGCCAAAGTGACAATTCATTCACAAAGTAAAATATGAATCAAAAACTCCATTGAGAACCAACAAACTATAATCTCAGTCATTGAAGTAATTGCAATTTATCATAACATCAGAAAGAGTCAATATAAGAGCTTGTCTAGCAAATCCACGTACTCAATTAACTTTTAGTCTTTCATAATTGC
Organism: Thinopyrum elongatum; assembly: GCA_011799875.1. Taxonomy (NCBI): domain Eukaryota; kingdom Viridiplantae; phylum Streptophyta; class Magnoliopsida; order Poales; family Poaceae; genus Thinopyrum; species Thinopyrum elongatum. The sequence goes on from CM022302.1 coordinate 43,088,670, forward strand.
TAACACTCACGCGGTATTTATGACATCAAAGCTTCCATCAGACACATAGAAAGATAGGGGCTTATAATTTTGCGACCCAACTATTTACCTCAAGGGTAATGTCAACAATAATAACTCATGATCACCTACATCTTAGTGGATATATGTATCTAGATCTTTCCCCAACACATGATGCTTGCCAAAAGAAAAAGGCAAAATATAGGAAGTGGTGATGATCACCATGACTCTTGCATAAAGGTAAATACTAAAAAGTAAAAGATAGGCCCTTCGCAGAGGGAATCAGAGGTTGCCATGCTCTTTTTGGTTGGATGTACAAAATCTTAATGCAAAGGAATGTCACTTCATATTGCCTCTTGTGATAAAGAACTTTATTATGCAGTCCATCGCTTTTATTTCGTCCATATCACAAGTTCATATAAAAGCTTATTTTCCTCACACTAATAGATCATACATGTTTAGAGAGCAATTTTTATTGCTTGCACCGATGACAACTTACTTGAAGGATCTTACTCAATCCATAGGTAGGTATAGTGGACTCTCATGGAAAAACTGGGTTAATGGTGTTTGGATGCACAAGTAGTATCTCTACTTGGTGCGGAAGTTTCTGGCTAGTATGAGGTGGAAGCAAGTGTCACATGTTAGAGGATCCATGACAATATAACTTCTATTCGGAAGTAAGCAAACATAACTCATTACATTGTCTTCCTTGTCCCACATCAACTTCTTAGCATATAATATTTTAATGAGTGCTCACAATCACAAAAGATGTCCAATATAATATATTTATATGTGAACCTCTCTTTCTCTATTACTTCCTTTTAATTGCAACAATGACCAACACTATGTTTGTCAACCCACAACAAGTTTCAATCCTCATACTTCTTATATGTGAAGTCATCACTATCCATAAGATTGCTATATACTCTGTTTACTTATTTTATTCTTATTCTTTATTTCTTTTTCTCAAGATCATAGCAAGAAAGCAAAGCCCTCAACTCAAAACTTCTCTTTATTATATAGCTCTCGGACTCGATTACATAGAGGGAACACAAAGCCAAACTCAAAGCTAGATCAAACTAAAAACTTTATTCTACTAAACCAAGATATAACCAAAAGGATCGAACTAAGAAAAATGATAAAGGTAAAGGTGTGATGTTGATACGATACCGGGGCACCTCCCCCAAGCTTGGCGAAAGCCAAGGGGAGTGCCCATAACCATGTACTCAATTCTCCTTCTTCGGAGGTGGTGGTGCAATATTCTTGGCAATAATACCCTTCAGGTTGTGATTTTCTTCCTCGAGCATATTGACTTGCTGTTTGGGATCCATTATTTCCTTACGGAGTTTCCCCATGACTGCTAGAGCTCCGATCACCCATGGATGCTTCCTGGTTGCGGGGGAAAAAGCAACACTCTTTTTTATGTTATCATAAGAGAGAAATCTAGCATTAGGAGGTATGACCGAATCCGGTATTGCTGAGCTCTGGAGTTCCTCAAGCATGGCTCTAGGTTGAGGGCGAGAGGTAACTTCTTGATCCTCCTCCATGGCATCCACTCTTTTCAGGTCAGCCTCCATCTCTTCCTCCATTGACCACCCAAAGTGGTCAGCTTTGCTGTATGCTCTTGGGCCCGGTATCGGGTGAGAGACACGATTCTCCCCGGCCGACTCTTGCAAAGACATCTTGCTCCAAATCTGCTACAGAATTTAAACACAAGAACAGAAGATTTTGCCGTGATACGTTGGTCAAGACCTTCGGGAGAATATATAATGAATTTTTATGAACCAAAAGGACTGTACTGCAAGAAAACGGAGTCCGGAGGGCACATGAGGTGGCCACAAGCCTGGGAGGCGCGCCCAGGGGGTAGGGTGCGCCCCCGAGGCTTGTCGCCTCCTCGTGCACTTTTCGGACTACTTTTTATTTTCCTAATTTTCTAAATATTCCAAAATGGAGTAAAATTACTTCTAGAAAAGTTTTGGAGTCGTTTTACTTACCGTGTCACATACCTATTCCTTTTCGGAGTATGGAGCATTGTGGAAGGTTTCCCTTATGTGCTCCTCTGGTGTTATGGTATTAATAATATTGGTTTCAACATTTATGGGAGTACCTGAGATATAATGTTTGATTCTTTGCCCGTTTACAACCTTCGGGTTAGTGCCTTCGGCGTTGTTAATTTTGATGGCACCGGAATGATAAACCTCCTCGATATTGTAAGGACCTTCCCATTTAGAGAGAAGCTTTCCTGCAAAAAAATCTTAAATGAGAATTGTATAGCAAGACATGGTCACCTACATTGAATTCACGCTTTTGTATCCTTTTGTCATGCCATCTTTTAACTTTACCTTTAAACAATTTCGCATGCTCATAAGCTTGGGTTCTCCATTCATCAAGTGAGCTAATGTCAAATAACCTCTTCTCACCGGCAAGTTTGAAATCATAATTGAGTTCTTTAATTGCCCAATAAGATTTATGTTCTAGTTCCAGAGGTAAGTGACAAGCTTTTCCATAAACCATTTTATACGGAGACATGCCCATAGGATTTTTATAAGCAGTTTTATAAGCCCATAATGCATCATCAAGTTTCTTAGACCAATTCTTTCTAGATCTATTAACAGTCTTTTGCAACATCAGTTTTATTTCTCTATTACTTAATTCTACTTGCCCACTAGACTGAGGATGGTAAGGAGATGCAGTTCTATGGTTAACATAATACTTGGCAAGCAATTTACGGAAAGCACCATGAATAAAGTGTGAACCACCATCAGTCATTAAATATCTAGGGACTCCAAACCTCGGAAAAATAACTTCTTTAAGCATTTTAATGGAAGTATTATGATCAGCACTACTAGTTGGAATAGCTTTGATGTCTACTACGCAACCTTCTTCTTGTAGACTCGTGTTGGGCCTCCAAGCGCAGAGTTTGTAGGACAGTAGCAAATTTCCCTCAAATAGATGACCTAAGGTTTATCAATCCATGGGAGGCATAGGATGAAGATGGTCTCTCTCAAATAACCCTGCAACCAAATACCGAAGTGTCTCTTGTGTCCCCAACACACCCAATACAATGGTAAATTGTATAGGTGCACTAGTTCGGTGAAGAGATGGTGATACAAGCGTAATATGGATGGTAGATATAAGTTTTTGTAATTTGAAAATATAAAAATAGCAAGGTAGCAAGTACCAAAAGTGCGCTAAGGGTATTGCAATGCTTGAAAACAAGGCCTAGCGTTCATACTTTCACTAGTGCAAGTTCTCTCAACAATGATAACATAATTAAATCATATGGCAATCCCTCAACGTGCAACAAAGAATTAGTCCAAAGTTTCTATCGGAGAACGTAGGACGAAAACGTGCATCAACCCCTATGCATAGATTATCCCAATGTCACCTCGGGAATCCGTGAGTTGAGTGCCAAAACATACATCAAGTGAATCAATAGAACATCCCATTGTCACCACAGATATCCCATCGCAAGACATACATCAAGTGTTCTCAAATCCAATACTCAATCCAACATAACGGAACCTCAAAGAGCAAGACTCAATTCATCACAACATGAGATAGAGAGGGACGAAACACCATATGATCCAACAATAATAACAAAGCTCGCGGTACATCAAGATCGTGCCAAATCAAGTGTTGGGGAACGTAGTAATAATTCAAAAATTTCCTATGTGTCACCAAGATCAATCTAGGAGATGCTAGCAACAAGTGAGAGGGAGTGCATCTTCATACCCTTGGAGATCGCTAAGCGGAAGCATTATAAGAACGCGGTTGATGGAGTCGTACTCGCGGCGATTCAAATCGCGGAAGATCTGATTCAAGCGCCGAACGGACGGCGCCTCCGCGTTCAACACACGTACAGCCCGGGGACGTCTCCTCCTTCTTGATCCAGCAAGGGGAGAGGAGAAGTTGAGGGAGAGCTCCGGCAGCACGACGGCGTGGTGGTGGTGGAGCTCGTGGTTCTCCGGCAGAGCTTCGCTAAGCACTACGGAGGAGGAGGAGTAGGAGGGGGGAGGGCTGCGCCAGGGGCAAGGGGTGCAGCTCCCATGCACCTCCCCACTATATATAGGGGTGGAGGGGGCTGGTTTCTTGCCCTCCAAGTCCATTGGGGCGTTGGCAAAGGTGGGAGGAAAGAAATCCCATCCTTTCCCTTCCCCACAGATTGTTATCCCCCTTTTTAGGGATCTTGATCTTATCCCTTCGGGATATGATCTCATTCCTTCTAAGGGGGGATCTTGGTGCGCCTTGACCAGGGGTGTGGGGCCTTGCCCCCACTACCCACGTTCATGTGGGTCCCCCCATGTAGGTGGGCCCCACTCTGGAACCTTCTAGAACCTTCCCGGTACAATACCGAAAAATCCCAAACATTTTCCGGTGGCCAAAATAGGACTTCCCATATATAAATCTTTACCTCCGGACCATTCCGGAACTCCTCGTGACGTCCGGGATCTCATCCGAGACTCCGAACAACTTTCGGTAACCACATACAATTTCCCATAACAACTCTAGCGTCACGGAACCTTGAGTGTGTAGACCCTACGGGTTCGGGAACCATGCAGACATGACCGAGACACCTCTCCGGCCAATAACCAATAGCGGGATCTGGATACCCATATTGGCTCCCACATGTTCCACGATGATACCATCGGATGAACCACGATGTCGGCGATTTAATCAATCCCGTATACAATTCCCTTTGGCCATCGGTATGTTACTTGCCCGAGATTCGATCGTCGGTATCCCTATACCTTGTTCAATCTCGTTACCGGCAATTCTCTTTACTCGTTCCGTAACACATGATCCGGTGGCTAACTCCTTAGTCACATTGAGCTCATTATGATGATGCATTACCGAGTGGGCCCAGAGATACCTCTCCATCATACGGAGTGACAAATCCCAGGCTCGATTCGTGCCAACCCAACAGACACTTTCGGAGATACCTGTAGTGCACCATTATGGTCACCCAGTTACGTTGTGACGTTTGATACACCCAAAGCATTCCTATGGTATCTGGGAGTTGCACAATCTCATGGTCTAAGGTAATGATACTTGACATTAGAAAAGCTCTAGCAAACGAACTACACGATCTTGTGCTATGCTTAGGATTGGGTCTTGTCCATCACATCATTCTCCTAATGATGTGATCCCGTTATCAACGACATCCAATGTCCATGGTCAGGAAACCATAACCATCTATTGATCAACGAGTTAGTCAACTAGAGGCTCACTAGGGACATGTTGTGGTCTATGTATTCACATATGTATTACGGTTTCCGGTCAATACAATTATAGCATGAACAATAGACAATTATCATGAACAAGGAAATATAATAATAACCATTTTATTATTGCCTCTAGGGCATATTTCCAACAGTCTCCCACTTGCACTAGAGTCAATAATCTAGTTACATTGTGATGAATCGAACACCCATAGAGTTCTGGTGCTGATCATGTTTTGCTCGTGGAAGAGGTTTAGTCAATGGACATGCGACATTCAGATCCGTATGTACTTTACAAATATCTATGTCTCCATCTTGAATATATTCACGAATGGAGTTGAAGCGGCGCTTGATGTGCTTGGTCTTCCTGTGAAAGCTGGGCTCCTTGGCAATGGCAATAGCTCCAGTGTTGTCACAGAAGAGAGTCATCGGGCCCGACGCATTGGGAATCACTCCTAGGTCGGTGGTATACTCCTTCATCCAGACTCCTTCCTGAGCTGCTTCCGAAGCAACTATGTACTCCGCTTCACATGTAGATCCCGCCACGACGCTTTGCTTGCAACTGCACCAGCTGACTGCCCCACCATTCAAAATATATACGTATCCGGTTTGTGACTTGGAGTCATACAGATCTTTGTCGAAGCTAGCATCGACGTAACCCTTTACGACGAGCTCTTCGTCACCTCCATAAACGAGAAACATATCCTTGGTCCTTTTCAGGTACTTCAGGATATTCTTGACTGCTGTCCAGTGTTCCACTCCGGGATCACTTTGGTACCTCCCTACCAAACTTATGGCAAGGTTCACATCAGGTCTGGTACACAGCATGGCATACATAATAGAGCCTATGGCCGAGGCATAGGGGATGAAACTCACCTTTTCTCTTTCTTCTCGCGAGGCGGGCGTTGAGCTGTGCTCAATCTCACACCTTGCAATACAGGCAAGAACCCCTTCTTGGACTGATCCATATTAAACTTCTTCAATATCTTGTCAAGGTATGTGCTTTGTGAAAGACCAATGAGGCGTCTCGATCTATCTCTATAGATCTTGATGCCTAATATGTAAGCAGCTTCTCCAAGGTCCTTCATTGAAAAACACTTATTCAAGTAGGCCTTTATGCTTTCCAAAAGTTCTATATCATTTGCCATCAACAGTATGTCATCCACATATAATATGAGAAATGCTACAGAGCTCCCACTCACTTTCCTGTAAATACAGGCTTCTCCATAAGTCTGTATAAACCCAAACGCTTTGATCATTTCATCAAAGCGAATGTTCCAACTCCAAGATGCTTGCACCAGCCCATAGATGGAGAGCTGGCTTGCATACTTTGTCAGCATTCTTAGGATCGACAAAACCTTCCGGCTGCATCATATACAATTCTTCCTTAAGGAAACCATTAAGGAATGCCGTTTTGACGTCCATTTGCCAGATCTCATAATCATAGAATGCGGCAGTTGCTAACATGATTCGAACGGACTTCAGCTTCGCTACGGGTGAGAAGGTCTCATCGTAGTCAACCCCTTGAACTTGTCGATAACCCTTAGGGACAAGCCGTGCCTTATAGACGGTCACATTACCATCCGCGTCAGTCTTCTTCTTAAAGATCCACTTATTCTCTATGGCTTGCCGATCATCGGGCAAGTCCATCAAAGTCCATACTTTGTTTTCATACATGGATCCTATCTCGGATTTCATGGCTTCAAGCCATTTGTTGGAATCCGGGCCCGCCATCGCTTCTTCATAGTTCGAAGGTTCACCGTTGTCTAACAACATGATTTCCAAGACAGGGTTGCCGTACCACTCTGGTGCGGAATGTGTCCTCGTGGACCTACGAAGTTTAGTAGCAACTTGACCCGAAGTTTCATGATCATCATCATTAACTTCCTCTCTAGTCAGTGCAGGCACCTCAGAAACATCTTCCTGAGCTGCGCTACTCTCTGGTTCAAGAGGGGGTACCTCGTCAAGTTCTACTTTCCTCCCACTTACTTCTTTCGAGAGAAACTCTTTCTCCAGAAAGGATCCATTCTTGGCAACAAAGATCTTGCCTTCGGATCTGAGGTAGAAGGTATACCCAATAGTTTCCTTAGGGTATCCTATGAAGATGCATTTTTCCTATTTGGGTTCAAGCTTTTCAGGTTGAAGTTTCTTGACATAAACATCGCATCCCCAAACTTTCAAAAACGACAGCTTAGGTTTCTTCCCAAACCATAATTCATATGGTGTCGTCTCAATGGATTTAGACGGTGCCCTATTTAAAGTGAATGCGGCAGTCTCTAAAGCATAACCCCAAAATGATAGCGGTAGATCGGTAAGAGACATCATAGATCGCACCATATCCAACAGAGTGCGATTACGACATTCGGACACACCATTACGCTGAGGTGTTCCAGGCGGCGTGAGTTGTGAAACAATTCCACATTTCCTTAAGTGCGTGCCAAACTCGTGACTCAAGTATTCTCCTCCATGATCTGATCATAAGAACTTTATTTTCCTGTCACGTTGATTCTCTACCTCGCTCTGAAATTCCTTGAACTTTTCAAAGGTCTCAGACTTGTGTTTCATTAAGTAGACATACCCATATCTACTTAAGTCATCAGTGAGGGTGAGAACATAACGATAGCCACCGCGAGCCTCAACGCTCATTGGACCGCATACATCAGTATGTGTTATTTCCAACAAGTTGGTTGCTCGCTCCATTGTTCCGGAGAACGGAGTCTTGGTCATTTTGCCCATGAGGCATGGTTCGCACGTGTCAAATGATTCAAAATCAAGAGACTCCAAAAGTCCATCTGCATGGAGTTTCTTCATGCGTTTGACACCAATGTGACCAAGGCAGCAGTATCACAAGTATGTGGGACCATCATTATCAACCTTACATCTTTTGGCATTCACATTATGAATATGTGTAACATCACGTTCGAGATTCAATAAAAAATAAACCATTGACCAGCGGGGCATGACCATAAAACATATCTCTCATATAAATAGAACAACCATTATTCTCGGATTTAAATGAGTAGCCATCTCGCATTAAACGAGATCCAGATACAATGTTCATGCTCAAAGCTGGCACTACATAACAATTATTGAGGTTTAAAACTAATCTCGAAGGTAAATGTAGAGGTAGCGTGCCGACGGCGATCACATCGACCTTGGAACCATTCCCGACGCGCATCATCACCTCGTCCCTCGCCAGTCTCTGCTTATTCTACAGCTCTTGTTTTGAGTTACAAATGTGAGCAACTGCACCGGTATCAAATACCCAGGAGCTACTACGAGCGCTGGTACGGTATACATCAATAACATGTATATCATATACACCTTTGGCGTTGCCGGCCATCTTATCCGCTAAGTACTTGGGGCAGTTCCGCTTCCAGTGACCATTTCCCTTGCAATAAAAGCACTCAGTCTCAGGCTTGGATCCATTCTTTGGATTCCTCCCGGCAACTGACTTACCGGGCGCGGCAACTCCCTTGACGTCCTTCTTGAAGTTCTTCTTACCCTTGCCTTTCTTGAAACTAGTGGTCTTATTCACCATTTTCAGCTCTTGGAACATCTCATATGCTCCGTGTTGCTCAAAATGCTTTTGGAGCCCCGGTTCTAAGCTGTAAAGCATGCCGCACTGAACCAGGGAGTAATCATCACTACGTGACTGCCAGGCATTCATAACGTCTTGAGTTGCTGGGAAAATGGGTGCGTCACCTAGCGGTGCTTCAAGGACATATGCTTTCTTGGCAGCTATGAGGATGATCCTCAAGTTACGGACCCGGCCCGTATAGTTGCTACCATCGTCTTTCAGCTTGGTTTTCTCTAGGAACACGTTGAAGTTGAGGGCAACATTAGAGTGGGCCATTGGATCTACAAGATAGATTGTAAAGACAATTTTAGACTAAGTTCATGATAATTAAGTTCATTTGATCAAATTATTTAATGAACTCCCACTCAGATAGACATCCCTCTAGTTATCTAAGTGATACATGATCCGAATCGACTAGGCCGTGTCCGATCATCACGTGAGACGGACTAGTCATCAACGGTGAACATCTCCATGTTGATCGCATCTACTATACGACTCATGTTCGACCTTTCGGTCTCTTGTGTTCCGAGGCCATGTCTGTACATGCTAGGCTCATCAAGTCAACCTAAGTGTTTTGCATGTGTAAATCTGGCTTACACCTGTTGTATGCGAACGTTAGAATCTATCACACCCGATCATCACATGGTGCTTCGAAACAACGAACCTTCGCAACGGTGCACACTTAGGGGCAACATATTTCTTGAAATTTTTAGTGAGGGATCATCTTATTTATGCTACCGTCGTTCTAAGCAAATGAGATGTAAACATGATAAACATCACATGCAAATCATAAAGTGACATGATATGGCCAATATCATCTTGCGCTTTTGATCACCATCTTCGAGGCGCGGCATGATCACCATCGTCACCGGCATGACACCATGATTTCCATCATCATGATCTCCATCATCGTGTCTTCATGAAGTTGTCTCGCCAACTATTACTTCTACTACTATGGCTAACAGTTAGCAATAAAGTAAGGTAATTACATGGCGTTTTCATTGACACGCAGGTCATACAATAAATTAAGACAACTCCTATGGCTCCTGCCGGTTGTCATACTCATCGACATGCAAGTCGTGAATCCTATTACAAGAACATGATCAATCTCATACATCACATATATAATTCATTACATCCTTTTGGCCATATCACATCACATAGCATACCCTGCAAAAACAAGTTAGACGTCCTCTAATTGTTGTTGCATGTTATACGTGGCTGCTATGGGTTTCTAGCAAGAACGTTTCTTACCTACGCAAAAGCCATAACGGTGATATGCCAATTGCTATTTACCCTTCATAAGGACCCTCTTCATTGAATCCGATCCGACTAAAGTGGGAGAGACAGACACCCGCTAGCCATCTTATGCAACAAGTGCATGTCAGTCGGTGGAACTTGTCTCACATAAGCGTACGTGTAAGGTCGGTCCGGGCCGCTTCATCCCACAATGCCGCCGAATCAAGATAGGACTAGTAATGATAAGAAAATTGAACAAATCATCGCCCACAACTACTTGTGTTCTACTCGTGCATAGAATCTACGCATAGACCTAGCTCATGATGCCACTGTTGGGGAACGTAGTAAAAATTCAAAAATTTCCTACGTGTCACCAAGATCAATCTAGGAGATGCTAGCAACAAGTGAGAGGGAGTGCATCTTCATACCTTTGAAGATCGCTAAGCGGAAGCGTTACAAGAACGCGGTTGATGGAGTCGTACTCGCGGCGATTCAAATCGCGGAAGATCCGATTCAAGCGCCAAACGGACGGCGCCTCCGCGTTCAACACACGTACAGCCCGGGGACGTCTCCTCCTTCTTGATCCAGCAAGGGGAGAGGAGAAGTTGAGGGAGAGCTACGGTAGCACGACGGCGTGGTGGCGGTGGAGCTCGTGGTTCTCTGGCAGAGCTTCGCTAAGCACTACGGAGGAGGAGGAGTAGGAGGGGGGAGTGTTGCGCTAGGGGCAAGGGGTGCAGCTCCCATGCACCTCCCCACTATATATAGGGGTGGAGGGGGATGGTTTCTTGCCCTCCAAGTCCATTGGGGCGTTGGCAAAGGTGGGATGAAAGAAATCCCATCCTTTCCCTTCGCCACCGATTGTTATCCCCCCTTTTTAGGGATCTTGATCTTATCCCTTCGGGATATGATCTTATTCCTTCTAAGGGGGGATCTTGGTGCGCCTTGACCAGGGGTGTGGGGCCTTGCCCCCACTACCCACGTTCATGTGGGTCCCCCCATGCAGGTGGGCCCCACTCCAGAACCTTCTAGAACCTTCCCGGTACAGTACCGAAAAATCCCGAACATTTTCCGGTGGCCAAAATAGGACTTCCCATATATAAATCTTTACCTCCGGACCATTCTGTAACTCCTTGTTACGTCCGGGATCTCATCCGAGACTCCGAACAACTTTCAGTAACCACATACAATTTCCCATAACAACTCTAGCGTCATGGAACCTTAAGTGTGTAGACCCTACGGGTTCGGGAACCATGCAGACATGACCGAGACACCTCTTCGGCCAATAACCAATAGCGGGATCTGGATACCCATATTGGCTCCCACATGTTCCACGATGATCTCATCAGATGAACCACAATGTCGGGGATTCAATCAATCCCGTATGCAATTCCCTTTGTCCATCGGTATGTTACTTGCCCGAGATTCGATCGTCGGTATCCCTATACCTTGTTTAATCTTGTTACCGGCAAGTCTCTTTACTCATTCCGTAAGGCATGATCCCGTGGCTAACTCCTTAGTCACATTGAGCTCATTATGATGATGCATTACCGAGTGGGCCCAGAGATACCTCTCTGTCATACGGAGTGACAAATCCCAGTCTCGATTCGTGCCAACCCAACAGACACTTTCGGAGATACCTGTAGTGCACCTTTATGGTCACCCAGTTACATTGTGACATTTGATACACCCAAAGCATTCCTACGGTATCCGGGAGTTGCACAATCTCATGGTCTAAGGAAATGACACTTGACATTAGAAAAGCTCTAGCAAACGAACTACACGATCTTGTGCTATGCTTAGGATTGGGTCTTGTCCATCACATCATTCTCCTAATGATGTGATCCCGTTATCAACGACATCCAATGTCCTTGGTCAGGAAACCACAACCATCTATTGATCAACGAGCTAGTCAACTAGAGGCTCACTAGGGACATGCTGTGGTCTATGTATTCACACATGTATTACGGTTTCCGGTTAATACAATTATAGCATGAACAATAGACAATTATCATGAACAAGGAAATATAATAATAACCATTTTATTATTGCCTCTAGGGCATATTTCCAACATCAAGAACACGAGAGAGAGAGATCAAACACATAGCTACTGGTACATACCCTCAGCCCCGAGGGTGAACTACTCCCTCCTAATCATGGAGACCGCCGGGATGATGAAGATGGCCACCGATGATGGTTTCCCCCTCCGGCAGGGTGCCGGAACGGCATCCCGATTGGTTTTTCATGGCTACAGAGGCTTGCGGCGGTGGAACTTCCGATCTAGGTTTATGTCTGGAGGTTTTGGTATTTATAGGAGGTGTTGGCGTCGGGGACAAGTCAAGGGGGCCCACAAGGCGACGACAAGGAAGGGGGCGCCCTCCACCCTTGTGGTTGCCTCGGGACTCCTCTCCGATATCTTTTCATTCCAGTATTTTTTATATTTTCCAAAAATATTCTCCGTAAATTTTCAGCTCATTCCGAGAACTTTTATTTCTGCACAAAAAACGACACCACGGTAGTTCTGCTGAAAACAGCGTCAGTCCGGGTTAGTTCTAATAAAATCATACCAATACCATATAAAATTGATGTAAACATGGCATGAATACTTCATAAATTATAGATACGTTGGAGACGTATCAGCATCCCCAAGCTTAATTCCTGCTCGTCCTCGAGTAGGTAAATGATAAAAGAAATAATTTATGAAGTGTGAATGCTAGCAAGTGCACAAGTTTGATCAATAATAATTTCAATCACCTTTTCTAGCATCATTATATATCATAAACAGTAGATCATCTAATAAAACTTCTCATGATCAATTAGCAAGCTATTCACATGTTAAAGCATAGACCATGAACTTTCTTGAAAACTAACAAACTATGTTCTCAGTCATCAAACAATTGCAATTCATCTTATTTTCAGGAAGGGTCTATGTAAGAGCTTTGATTTAGAAAATTCCACATACTCAACTATCATACAGTCTTCCATGATTGCTACCACTCAAAGCATATTTTTAGAACAAATAGCATCCATCGAACACAGAGAAAGATAGCGGCTTAGTGTTTCGCCTCCCAACTTATTTATCATATAGATAATTGTCAACAATAATAATTCATGATCAAATATATTTGAATGGCCATATATGCTTAGATCTTTCCCCACCACATGATGCTTGCCAACTAAAGAGTAGGTTGGAATGAGAAGGAATACTACTGACTCTTGCATAAAAGTAAAAGATAGGCCCTTCGCAGAGGGAAGTAGGGATTTGCAGAGTTGCCAGAGCTCGAAGCTTTTAAAACAGAGATGAATATAATTTTGAGAAGTATGCTTTCATTGTCAACGTAACGACCGAGAGTTCTCACTATCTTCCATGCTAGACACATTATAGGCGGTTCCCAAACAGAATGGTAAAGTTTTTACTCCCCCTCCACCAACAATCACACTCCACGGCTGATCCGAAACAATGGGTACCGTCCATACAAACAACTTTCCTGGGGGAGTTTTGTTTAATTATTTGAAATTTTGTTTTTGATCTTTTGATCATAGGACTGGGCATCCCAATTACCAGCCACTCTCTTTTGAATGATAAGTGAATAAACACTCATCGTGAGAATAACCCACCTAGCATGGAAGATACTGACAGCCGCTAGTCGCTACATGAGCGATTCGGGCATACAAAACAGATTATTATTTGAAGGTTTAGAGTTTGGCACATGCAAATTTACTTGGAACGGCAGGTAAATACCGTATATAGGTAGATATGGTGGACACTCAGGGAAGAAACTTGGTTCAAGGTTTTTGGATGCACAAGCAGTATTCCCGCTTAGTACAGAAATTATGGCTAGCAAAAGATTCTAAATAGCAAGCACCACATGTTGGAGGATCCATAACAATATAACTTCTATACAAATATACCCAAGCATAACTCATTATGTTGTCTTCCTTATCCAACTTCAACTAATTTGCTCAAATTTGAAAATAATTAATGGGGCTCACAATCATAGAAGATGTCCAAGATAGTATATTTATATGTGAAATCTCTCTTCCTTCAATATTCTTTCATGAATTGTTCAAGTGACCAATACTATGTTTGCTAACTTTCAATAAATTTACCACCTATAATTATTATATGTGAAGTCATTACTCCCCATGGGATAAGCATATGAAACATATATAATTTCAGATTTACGAAATTCAATTCATTCAACCATTTACTCATAGGATATAAGTGAAGCACACGAGTAAATGACAAACTACTCCAAAAAGATATAAGTGAAGATCAATGAGTATTCAAATAATTAAGTAGCTATGTGAAGACTCTCTCTCAAAAATAATAATTTAGATCTTAAGTATTTTATTCAAACAGCAAGCAAAATAAAATAAAATGACATTCTAAAAATAGCACATATCATGTGAAGAAGCAGAAACTTAGGCTCAACCGATACTAACCGATAATTCTTGATGAAGAAAGGTGGGATGCCTACTGGGGCATCCCCAAGCTTAGATGCTTGAGACTTCTTGAAATATTAACTAGGGATGCCTTGGGCATCCCCAAGCTTGAGCTTTTCTATCTCCTTAATTCCTTTTATATCACGGTTTCCCTAAATCTTAGAAACCTCATCCACACAAAACTCAACAAGAACTCGTGAGAAAAGTTAGTATAAATCAAATGCAAAACCTTATCATTCTCTACTGTAGCAAATCGCTAAAATTATTATTTAACATTGCATACAAAATGCCTCTGCATGTTTAATACTGCTATCCTCAAATAGAATCATTAAACAAGTAAACATATGCAAACAATACAAACATAACAGCAATCTGTCTAAACAGGACAGTCTGTAAAGAGTGCAATTATACTCATACTTCCCTAATCCAAAAATTCTGAAAAATTACCAAACTGTATAAAATTTGTTTTTACTCGTTGTGTAAAAATTTCAAGATTTTATCATATTCTGACTTTCCAGAAGAATTCAGACAATGATAGAAAACTTTCTGTTTTCAAAACAGCAACATATAGACTTGCAAAATAACCATGGTAAAGGCTAAACTTGACACTTTTATTGAAATAAAGATGCAAAACATTATTCTAAATAACAGCAAGCAAGTCCTAATAAAATAAAATAACACTCCAAGCAAAACTCATATCATGTGACCTATAAAAATATAGCTCCAAGGACGGTTACCGATAATGTTGGAGATGAAAGAGGGGATGCCCCGGAGGGGATGCTTTCCGGGCCATCCCCAAGCTTAGTTGCTTGGATCTTCCTTGAATATTACCTTGGGGTGCCTTGGGCATCCCTAAGCTTAGGGTCTTGTCACTCCTTATTCTCCTCATATCGATATCTCACCCAAAACTTGAAAACTTCAATCACACAAAACTTAACAAAACCTTCGTGAGATCCGTTAGTATAATAAAATAAATCATTCACTTTGGTACTGTCAGGAAAAGATTCATAATTTTTCCCTCATGATTCCTACTGTACCCTATCATTTTTACAATTTATATTAAGCAATATAAGCCATAGAAACTAGAAAACAAGCAAACTATGCATTGAAAACAGAATATGTCAAAAACAGAACAGTACGTAAAGATCTGAATTAAGGTCACACTTCTGTAACTCCAAAAAATTGAAAATTTTAGTACAACATAGAAAATTGGTATTTGAATACTCTGTAAAAAAAATCAGTGTTTTTCCACGTTCCAGTGAATTTTTGAAAATTTTGTTACTGGACGCAAAAGTTTCTGTTTTTGCACAGAATCAAGTCAACTATAATCCACACTATCCCAAAGGCTTTACTTGGCACTTTATTCAAACAAAAGCTATAAAACTTGATTAATACAGTATCTTAATAATGTTAACACACAAAAACATTAGGGGTAAATATTGGGTTGTCTCCCGACAAGTGCTTTTCTTTAATGCCTTTTTAGCTAGGCATGATGATTTCAATGATGCTCACATAGAAGATAAGAATTGAAACACAAAGAGAGCATCATGAAGAATATGACTAGCACATTTAAGTCTAACCCACTTCCTATGCATATGGATTTTGTGATCAAACAATTTATGGAAGCAAGAATCAACTAGCATAGGAAGGCAAAACAAGCATAACTTCAAGATTTTCAACACATAGAGAGGAAACTTGATATTATTGCAATTCCTACAAGCATATATTCCTCCCTCATAATAGTTTTCAGTAGCATCATGAATGAATTCAACAATATAACTATCATGTGAGGCATAATCCAATTGAAAACTAAAATCATGATGACAAGTTTCATGGTTATCATTATTCTTTACAGCATACATGTCATCACAATAATCATCATAGATAGCAACTTTGTTCTCATAATCAATTTGAACCTCTTCCAAAATAGTGGATACATCACTAAATAAAGTCATGACCTCTCCAAATCCACTTTTATCAATATTGTGAAAAGATTCAACACACTCCAAAATAGTGGGATCAGTACCTAGAGTTGACACTCTTCCAAACCCACTTTCATCACTATAATCATCATAAATAGGAGGCATGCTATCATCATAATAAATATTCTCATCAAAACTTGGGGGACTAAAAATATCATCTTCATCAAACATAGCATCCCCAAGATTATGGCTTTGCATATCATTAGAATCATGGATATTCAAAGAATTCATACTAACAACATTGCAATCATGCTCATCATTCCAAAATTTAGTGCCGAACATTTTATAGACTTCTTCTTCTAACACTTGAGCACAATTTTCCTTTCCATCATTTTCACGAAAGATATTAAAAAGATGAAGCATATGAGGCAACCTCAATTCCATTTTTTTGTAGATTTATTTTATAGACTAAACTAGTGATAAAACAAGAAACTAAAAGATTCAATTGCAAGATCCAAAGATATACCTTCAAGCACTCACCTCCTCGGCAACGGCGCCAGAAAAGTGCTTGATGTCTACTACGCAACCTTCTTCTTGTAAACTCGTGTTGGGCCTCCAAGCGAAGAGATGGTGATACAAGTGTAATATGGATGCACCAGTTCGGCGAAGAGATGGTCATACAAGTGTAATATGGATGGTAGATATAAGTTTTTGTAATCTGAAAATATAAAAATAGCAATGTAGCAAGTAACAAAAGTGAGAAAAAACGGTATTGCAATGCTTGAAAACAAGGCCTAGGGTTCATACTTTCACTAGTGCAAGTTCTCTCAACAATGATAACATAATTAAATCATATGGCAATCCCTCAACGTGCAACAAAGAATCACTCCAAAGTTTCTATCGGAGAACGTAGGACGAAAAAATGCATCAACCCCTATGCATAGATTACCCCAATGTCACCTCGGGAATCCACGAGTTGAGTGCCAAAACATACATCAAGTGAATCAATAGAACATACCATTATCACCACAGATATCACATCGCAAGACATACATCAAGTGTTCTCAAATCCAATACTCAATCCAACATAACGGAACCTCAAAGAGCAAGACTCAATTCATCACAACAAGAGATAGAGAGGGACGAAACACCATATGATCCAACTATAATAACAAAGCTCGCGGTACATCAAGATCGTGCCAATTCAAGAACACGAGAGAGAGAGAGAGAGATCAAACACATAGCTACTGGTACATACCCTCAGCCCCGAGGGTGAACTACTCCCTCCTCGTCATGGAGACCGCCGGGATGATGAAGCTGGCCACCGGTGATGGTTTCCCCCTCTGGCAGGGTGCCGGAACAGGCTCCCGATTGGTTTTTCATGGCTACGGAGGCTTGCGGCGGCGGAACTTCCGATCTAGGTTTATTTCTGGAGGTTTTGGTATTTAAAGTAGGTGTTGGCGTTGGGGACAAGTCAAGGGAGCCCACGAGGCGACGACAAGGCAGGGGGCGCGCCCTAGGGGGGTCGCGCCCTCCACCCTTGTGGTTGCCTCGGGACTCCTCTCCGATATCTTTTCATTCCAGTATTTTTATATTTTCCAAAAATATTCTCCGTAAATTTTCAGCTCATTCCGAGAACTTTTATTTCTGCACAAAAAAATGACACCACGGTAGTTCTGCTGAAAACAGCGTCAGCCCGGGTTAGTTCTAATAAAATCATACCAAAACCATATAAAATTGCTGTAAACATGGCATTACTACTTCATAATTGTAGATACGTTGGAGACGTATCAAGCTTGTACCCACTTAGTAACATAATCAACAACAACCAAAATATGTGTATACCCATTAGAGGAAGGAAAAGGTCCCATATAATCAAATCTCCAAACATCAAATGGTTCAATAACAAGTGAATAATTCATAGGCATTTCCTGACGTCTACTAATATTACCAATTCTTTGACATTCATCACAAGACAAGACAAACTTACGGGCATCCTTGAAAAGAGTAGGCCAATAAAAACCGGATTGTAGTACCTTGTGTGTAGTTCTATCACCAGCATGGTGTCCTCCATAGGCCTCAGAGTGACATTTGCGTAGGGTCTGTTCCTATTCATGCTCAGGTACACAATGTCTAATAACACCATCTACTCCTTCTTTATAAAGATGTGGGTTATCCCAGAATTAATGTCTTAAATCATAGAAAAACTTTTTCTTTTGTTGGTATGTAAAACTAGGTGTTATAAATTTAGCAACAATAAAATTAGCATAGTCTGCATACCATGGAGTACTACTAGAAGCATTTATGACAGCTAATTGTTCATCAGGAAAGCTATCATCAATAGGGAGTGGGTCATCAAGAATATTTTCTAACCTAGACAAGTTGTCTGCTATGGGGTTCTCAGCTCCCTTTCTATCAATAATATGTAAATCAAATTCTTGTAACAAGAGAACCCACCTAATGAGTCTAGGTTTAGCATCTTTCTTTTCCATAAGGTATTTAATAGCAGCATGATCAGTGTGAACAGTAACTTTGGAATCAACAATATAAGATCTGTACTTATCACAAGCAAATACAACTGCTAAAAATTCTTTTTCAGTGGTAGCATAGTTTCTTTGAGCACTATCTAGAGTTTTACTAGCATAATTGATAACATTTAATTTCTTATCAACTCTTTGTCCTAGAACAACACCAATAGCATAATCACTAGCTTCACACATAATTTCAAAAGGCAGGTTCCAATCAGGCGGTTGAACAATAGGTGCAGAGATTAAGGCTTTCTTAAGTATTTCAAATGCTTCTACATAGTCATCATCAAAAACAAATGGAACATCTTTTTGCAAGAGATTAGTGAGAGGCCTAGAAATTTTAGAGAAGTCTTTAATAAATCTCCTATAGAAACCAGCATGACCAAGGAAACTTCTTATACCTTTGATATCTTTAGGCCACGTCATTTTTTCAATAGCATCAACTTTAGTTTTATCAACTTCAATACCTCTTTCGGAGATTTTATGCCCCAAGACAATACCTTCATTAACCATGCAGTGGCACTTCTCCCAATTCAAGACAAGATTAGTTTCTTCACATCTCTGCAAAAATCGATCAAGTTTGCTTAAGCAATCATCAAAAGAAGTTTCGTAAACGGAGAAATCATCCATGAAAACATCAACAATCTTTTCACAAAAGTCAGAGAATATAGCAGTCATACATCTTTGAAAGGTAGCAGGTGCATTACATAAACCAAAAGGCATACGTCTATAAGCAAAGGTACCGAAAGGGCAAGTAAAAGTAGTTTTTTCTTGATCGTCTTGTGACACAGGTATTTGGGAAAAACCAGAATAACCATCAAGAAAGCAAAAGTGTGTATGTTTTGATAGTCTTTCTAGCATTTTATCAATAAAAGGTAGAGGGTAATGATCTTTCCTAGTAGCTTTGTTTAACTTTCTAAAATCAATTACCATTCTATAACTCGTGACAATTCTTTGTGGAATCAATTCATTTTTATCATCAAGAACAATGGTAATACCACCCTTCTTAGGAACACAATGAACAGGACTTACCCATCTAACTATCAGCAATAGGATAATTTATACCTGCTTCTAGAAGCTTTAGTATTTCATTTCTTACCACTTCTTTCATCTTAGGATTCAATCGTCGTTGATGATCAACAACTGGTTTAGCATCAGGCTCCATATTAATTTTATGCTGACATACAGTGGGACTAATGCCCTTAAGATCATCAAGAGTATATCCAATAGCCGCACGATGCTTCTTCAGAGTTTTCAATAATTTCTTTTCTTCATGCTCTGAAAGGTTAGTACTAATAATAATAGGATATATCTTCTTTTTATCAAGATAAGCATATTTCAAAGTATCTGGTAATTGTTTAAGTTCGAACACAGGATCACTCTTGGGTGGTAGAGGATCTCCAAGAGTTTCAACAGGAAAGTTGTGTTTCAAAACAGGCATTTGTTTAAAGAATATTTCATCTAATTCCTTTCTTTCATTCATGAACATGTCATTTTCATGGTCTAGCAAATATTATTCTAAAGGATCAATAGGAGGCACGACAATAGAAGCAAGACCAATAATTTCATCTCTATTAGGCAATTCTTTGTCATGAGGTTGTCTACGAAATTTGGAGAAATTAAACTCATGAGACACATCCCCAAAACTTATACTAATAGTTTCTTTCTCACAATCTATATTAGCATTAACAGTGTTCAAGAAGGGTCTACCAAATATGATGGGACAAAAATCATCTTGTGGGGAACCAATAACTACAAAATCAGTAGGGTATTTTATTTTCCCACACAAGACTTCAACGTCTCTAACAATCCCAATTTAATCTCCATAGATTAGATGTACTAGTCACAAATAATTCACAAACTTCATCCACATAGATTAGATGCACTAGTCATCAACCCGTGCATCTGCACGGTCTAGAAACACTAGTGCAGATTGGGGCTATAGTCCCGATTCGTAAGGACCTTTAGTCCCGGTTCTGCAACCGGCACTAAAGGGTGGGGACTAAAGGTCCCCCCCTTTAGTCCCGGTTCATCATGAACCGGGACCAAAGGCCCACCACCTGGCATGAGCCCGCGTCGGGGGCTGGGGGACCTTTAGTCCCGGTTGGTAAGGAATTTTTTTTTTGAATTTTTTTTTTAAAAATTTGAATTTTTTCTAATTTTCTAATTTCTTAATTATTTGATAATTTAATCTCTAATCACCCCTCATCACTGCTCAAGTGTGGAGCACTCATTATTCCAAATCGTCTAACTTCCCGGCCGATCACCCATCCTCTCACTACTCCAGCTTGAGCACGCTTAACTTTCGTGTTCTATTCACCCTAGTTTCCAAGTCTGCACTTGTTGTTTTCTTGACAATAGTAAGCTGTCAATCCAATTAACCCTCAGGAGTTTAGCTTGAGCATGAAGTCACATGTTTCACCGTTTGAGTTTGAAACTATTATTCTAAAAATAATAATTATTTAGAAACACTAATATTTCTTGAATAAGTAGTTTGATCATAGTTTGACCACAGTTTGACCAGATTTGACCAAAATTCAAAAAAACTGAAATAATTATTTAGTAACACTAATATTTCTTGAATAAGTAGTTTGACCACAGTTTGACCAGACTTGACCAAAATTCAAAAAAATTGAAATAATTATTTAGTAACACTAATATTTCTTGAAAAATTATTTAGTAACACTAATATTTCTTGAATAAGTAGTTTGACCATAGTTCGACCAGATTTGACCAAAATTCAAAAAAACTGAAATTTGAGCATAACTTTTTTCCTTTCAGAATTTAAGGATTCTAAAAATTTGCATAACGGCCTACGGCCATCGAAATCGGAACCGGCTTTTCGTGCTGAACATTTTGATATATTATACGTTGTTTTTCGACATCGCATGCAAAATTTATAGCCGTTTTACTTTTTCATAACACTTTTTTGCAAAACACGTCGAAATTTATGTTTTTAAATTTCCCTAACTAGTAGATGTAATAACATAACTACATCTCAAAGGATTTTAATTTTTGAAGTTTTTATCGTTTTCTTTTGTTTTTTTCAAAACTGAAAAGGTGATACAGGGTGGGGGGTGGTAGAGTTTGAAAATTCATGACCCCTTTAGTTCGGGTTGGAGCCACCAACCGGGGCTAAAGGTTAGACCCCTTTAGTCCCGGTTGGTGGCTCCAACCTGAACTAAAGGTCTAACCTATAATCCCGGTTTTGTCACAAACCGGGACTAAAGGTGCTCATGGGGCCCCGGCCTGACGCCAGCCTGCCACCACCCCTATAGTCCTGGTTTGTGTCAGTCCCGCTTTGTGACACAAACCAGGACTATAGGTACACCACGAATCGGGACTAATGATGTCGTAATCGAACCGGGACTAATGGTCACATTAGTACCGGGCCGTAATCGAACCGGGACTAATGAGGTGAACGTAAGGTCGTTTTTCTACTAGTGAAAGTGTTCTATCGTAACATTATTACACAATATCATATAAGATTTATCATAGATTTTTTTAAGGAGAGCCGACAAAACACTTTACAATTATATTAATGTAGAATTTAATGGACATGTGTAGTTTTATACTGAAATATTGATTATATTAATAAAAAATTGATACAAAGTGTCAAACCATATATAATTGAAATGATGTCCAGTTTGTATCCAAACATTACAAATATGTTGATGTACATTTGAGTATTTTGATACTTTTAGACTAAAATCTGTCATAGAAGATTACCTTTCAATGACTTTGAAAACCACAATGGATTTTGACAAATAATATCGACATTTTTTGACACATACAATGGGTGCAGAGATAACCTAATATGATTTATTTGACGAACCTTTCTTGCTAAACTAATAAAATTAATGTGCACCATTGGATCACCGTCAAAAGTAGGAACATTTTGGTAACATAGAATATCCCTATTAGAAACACCCATAAAATTACAGTTTATGTTCATATAAGATTTTTCTATATGCATGTCAATTTCTGTATATTTTCCTTGTTACGTTAGAATTAGGTGATTTCACAAATTAACTTATTATAGTATGGATCTTCATTCTGTAATGTAGGATTGTTTTGTTTTTTAATCAGGCATTGACCCTTTTTTTAGTGTGACTCGCTTTTTTTAGAGAGAGAGATAGTGACTCTCTCTTTTTATAACAGGATGCTTGAGGAGTATTTATTTGTACGTGTCCTTTTTCATTTTTCCAGGGAACATGTACATATGTTTTTTTTCATCGCAAAGGGAGAAGAGACGTGGATTTTGTATTGGTTGAAACTTAGCTTGTGTGTTTAGGACTCTGTTGTACGTTTTTTTTTTGCAGGCAACTATGTGTGTACGTGCTGGTTTATTCTTTCCATGTACGTGCAGTCTTTTCCATTAAATTTCTTGTACGTGTGTTGCAAAAAAAAGTATGTATCATCTTTTTTTCATCACAAAGGGAGAAGTCTTGTGGATTTTTTATTGGTTGAAACTTAGCGTGGGTGTTGAGGACACTTAGATGTACATGTCCGTGCTGTCTTTTCCATCAAAAAATTTGTACGTACCTCTCATGGATCTTGTTATCTTGCTGACATGGATTAACATGAAGACTCGAAAGGTGCCTCCAATTAGTAAATACTAGTCGCCAACCCGTGCATTTGCACGGGTTAGCATGCAACACAACTTTAGCTGGTATAAGAATCTATTATAGTTTTTTTGCTATCGCTTGCCTCCTATAAAATAAAGGAACTAAACACATGAAAAAAAACTAAAAGTACAACTACATATATTTAGTATTTATAAAAACCAATGATATGAAAATTTCACGTGCATATGCATATAACATTACATCACTTCTTAAATAATTATTAATATTACATATTTGCTTTGCACAAATATTTATTTTGCTTAATTTTCCTATCATGATCACATTATTAATGGTTAGTTTCCATAATGCAAACAGTAAATTCAATTTTAATTATGTATTTAAATTTAATATAGAATTTTTTATGCTGATTATTTGGCACAAATTTAACGTAAATATCTGGACAAAAATTTCTACTCTAATGCATGGGAGAACAATCTTGTTCCATATTTTTTTGATGAAAGGTATTGGTCCTTATTTGAGTTATATTTTGAAATACTGAAACTAATTAAGTTCACATTTGTTATTTTTAGAGCATTAGGATTGTCAAAGGTAAATTCATAGCTTGAAGTCATGTGTCGTTACATACGAAACTGTGTGTTTTATATCAACTGGTGAAATAAATGTATGCGGGGTGAATTTCCAACTGGTATTTCTCGTGGTCTAACATGTTTCAAAATCAAGCAAACTTTTTATATCAGTCGTATCATATGTTTTTGTACCGTAAATATTGTAGATTTGATAAAGAAAAGGAATATTGAGTTTGTATTTTGTGCCAATCACTCAAAATACTTAAATATTTAGTTGGACAACAAAGTTACACATCGGCATGAACATCCTCTAACTTCATACCTTTATCCAAAAAATGCTACAAATTATACCTAGATATATAGTCTTCTATCTATAAATAAGAATTGGGCCTTTTATCCTCTAAAAAAAAGAATTGGGCCTTTTATAGTTGCATTATCAAAAAAGAGGAAGGTCAACCATAAAAGAGCATACATAGGAAATATGTAGTGTTCGGTCCGACATGGTTGGCACGGATGGGAGATGATACCAAACATTTATTGAGGATACAATTGGAAACATATATAAACATATGAGACGTCAGATACTTCATTTTGTTAACCTTTGAACCAGAAAACCTTTTTGGAAACATAATATAACCCATTGAAGGATGGAAATTGTTAACAATTTGGTTAATCAAAGAGGCATAGAGATGTTTTTATTTTACAAAAACTTGTAGAAGGATGAACCAATAGTTTGGTACATATTTTAAAGAGGCACAGAATCGGGCCTTTTATATTCATGCATCATGCATCTCCTATTAATAGATATCTGATTCATCTCAATAATATATCCTATAAAATCATCTCTAGGAAAACATTTTCTTGTATATAATGTTTCCTCGGTATTCAAGAATATGTGTTTGAAAGATACAATTAAGGGTCTTGACAATAGTATATATTTTCAAAAAAATAGAATCTATCAATATGACTCATATTACGTACCTTGAAGGTTTATAAAGGTCGTAAATATTAATTTGGCGTAATTTGACATATCTTGTCTTCATGATCTGTCTACTGGTAATCACCAAGTTTGTACCTCTTACCCTCATGATCTCTCTTCTCGCCCTTTTCCTTGTTGTGTTTGCTCGCTCGCATTGTCGCCGCACGTCCAGATCTTTTTTCTTCATGACCTCTCCCTTCTCGCCTTTTCCTCATTGCTTTCGATCGCAGCCTTGCTGCCACCGGAATTCATGACTGTCCTCGGTGTCGAGCCTCCATCTTCCTCATGTTGCCTTCATCCATCTGCACCTTCTCTAATATGTGAGATCGCCATGGAGTCTCTTTCCCTTAGCTAGCCAAGAAGGTGTACAGATTGGTTGGATGGCAAAACAGAAGCACGTCCATGTGCTGGCCCGGGAAGCCATTACTTTGGTCAAGATTGGTTAGATGGAAACCTCCTGTAGCAACTCCATCATCCAGATCCCATATGTCTCCAATAAAGTAGAGAGCAGATTGGTTAGGTCAAGAAGTGAAAACTTAATGCACAACAAACATTTAATTCGGGATCTGACATGATGCATTGTCAATCATCATCTGCATGCATCGGCTGTACAGTCTATCGGCTGAGCTGCTGCCTTACAGAAAGATCTCCTGCAATTTCTTTCAGTTGCCGGAATTGAGCACCCTATATTAATTCTTTTTCAATCTCATATTAATTGCCAGCTACATGTGTGTTCCAGTTATTGTACATATATATCTCCAAGCAACCATGTCATGCTGTATGACAGCTCGTGCGCTGTTGACATGTTTTCTGAATCCACCTCCTGTTGAAATTAAATCTGCTTTCACATTAATCACTGGAAACCAAACACGTTTCACTTCCCTGCATTCCCTTTCCATGGACATCATCTTCTCCAAGTCTTGCATCAAGATTCTTATTTTTGTGCTTACTTCAGCACCATATACACCATGTCCTCGTCCTTGACCGCAACAGAAACTTCCAATGCAGATGATGTTAATACACAAATTTTAGAACCATCGTGGATGGGCACTTTTAATTCTGGAAAACACATCAAATTTAAATTAGCATCAAGCTAGAAGTCAACTAACACGTCCATTCAGAGTTACCTTTAGGCTAGATGACTGATGTCTTGTAGGTGGCCTTCTTGCCGCTATTATCTAGTGAGCAAATCTAGCTTTTATACTTCAAGACGCTGCCGGTGCTCATGTGGACCTGCACCCAAGAGCCAGACGACAGTGACAATGATGATAAGGTGGAGGTCCAACTGATGTGGCTGTGAAGTCGTAGACCACCGCTCCTGCTCTTCCTCATCAAGGTGAAGACCAAGGAATACCAGACTGAGTTCGAGAACAATCTCAAGGTGCAGGAGAAGCTGGAAAGTCAGTCAGCAGGAGATAGCCGCACAGTAAAACCTAGAAGCCCGGGCAACGTGCTAGAGATGGAGACGTGATGTGTATGCCCTTTCAGATAGATAACTTGCTGCGTACGAATAGTTACAAAAATAAAAATAAAACTTAATCTAAGAATTATATGGATCAATCTACACCGTTATAACTCGGTCCCACGAGATAAACGGCTCCTAATTTCTATTGTTTGCTCCCAATTTCTAATTAACATATCAAAGATATAACTATTTAATATGAGAATTACATGGGTTAATCTACACAGTTATAACTCGGTCCCATAAGATAAACGGCTTCTAATTTCTAATTAATGTGGGAATTTTTAGGGAGTGCCTAATTAGTATAGGTATAGATAAGATATAAGGATGTAGTGTTCCATCTCCTGCATAAGGATTAGCTAGCAGTTTCTATATCATACCCGAAGGAATTTCATAATAAATATTTTCAGTAGGTTCAGTAGGTTGAGGAGCAACTCTTTGTTCTTCCGGTCGAGGTGAAGATACTCCGAACAAACCCCTCAAAGCATTATTTTCCATAGTAACAAGTGACAGTAAATTTCAGCACACAATATAAATTTTTCATTACCAAATTCCACTTACCAAAGGCGCTTCACTCCCCGGCAACGGCGCCAGAAAAGAGTCTTGATGACCCACAAGTATAGGGGATCTATCGTAGTCCTTTCGATAAGTAAGAGTGTCGAACCCAACGAGGAGTAGAAGAAAATGACAAGCGGTTTTCAGCAAGGTATTCTCTGCAAGCACTGAAATTATCGATAACAGATAGTTTTGTGATAAGATAAATCGTAAGGGGTAACAAGTAACAAGTGTAACAAAGGTGCAGCAAGGTGGCCCAATCCTTTTTGTAACAAAGAATAAGCCTGGACGAACTCTTATATAAAGCAAAGCGCTCCCGAGGACACATGAGAATTATTGTCAAGTTAGTTCTCATCATGCTCATATGATTCACGTTCGTTACTTTGATAATTTAATATGTGGGTGGACCGGTGGTTGGGTGCTGTCCTTACTTGGACAAGCCTCCCACTTATGATTAACCCCTCTTGCAACCATCTTCAACTACGAAAGAAGAATTAAGATAAATATAATCATAGCATGAAACATGTGGATCCAAATCAGCCCCTTACGAAGCAACACATAAACTAGGGTTTAAGCTTCTGTCACTCTAGCAACCCATCATCTACTTATTACTTCCCGATGCCTTCCCCTATGCCCAAATCATGGTGAAGTGTCATGTAGTCGACGTTCACATAACACCACTAGAGGAAAGACAACATACATCTCATCAAAATATCGAACGAATACCAAATTCACATGATTACTTATAACAAGACTTCTCCCATGTCCTCAAGAACAAACGTAACTACTCACAAAACATATTCATGTTCAAGATCAGAGGGGTATTGAATATCATTAAGGATCTGAACATATGATCTTCCACCAAATAAACCAACTAGCATCAACTACAAGGGGTAATCAACACTACTAGCAGCCCACAGGTACCAATCTGAGGTTTTGAGACAAAGATCAGATACAAGAGATGAACTAGGGTTTGGAGAGGAGATGGTGCTGATGAAGATGTTGATGGAGATTGACCCCCTCTCGATGAGAGGATCGTGGGTGATGACGATGGCTTCGATTTCCCCCTCATGGAGGGAAGTTTCCCCGGCAGAACAGCTCCGCCGGAGCCGTAGATTGGTTCTGCCCAAGTTCCGCCTCGAGACGGTGGCGTTTCATCCCGAAAGATTTCCTCTGATATTTTCTAGGTAAAAACCCTCCATATAGTAGAAGATGGGCACCGGAGACCTGCCAGGGGGCCCACAAGCCCTAGGGTCGCGCCAAGGGGGGCAGGGCATGCCCCCAGGCTTGTGGCCTCCTAGTGGGTCCCCCTTTGGTATTTCTTTGCCCAATATTTTTTATATATTCCAAAATAATTCTCCGTAAATTTTCAGGACCTTTGGAGTTGTGCAGAATAGGTCTCTCAGATTTGCTCCTTTTCGGTCCAAAATTCCAGTTGCCGGCATTCTCCCTCTTTGTGTAAACCTTGTAAAATAAGAGGGAAAATGCATAAGTAATGTACCATAATGTGTAATAACAGCCCATAATGCAATAAATATCAACATAAAAGCATGATGCAAAATGGACGTATCAGTGGCGCATTTATTGTGGGGGCGGAAAAGTCAAAGAACATTAATTCTACTAGACCGGAGTTGGTGCGACGTATCAATCAGAGTATTTTTATCACCACGCTAAGCACATGCCTAAATATTAGTATTGGAAAATAATTACGATCAACCAGCTAGTGATAGATCAGACTAGATTTCTAGGGTGGGGCCGAGGTGAGTTAGGCTTGGCCTTTTGGTCGATTTCCTTTTTTTGGTAGGTATATTGGCTGGGTCTAGATCTTAGGGCGGGGTATGTCCTACCCTACACCTTGTTGGATCTACCCTAAAATGGGCGGTGAGATCATATTTTTTATGTTGCGACGGGCGAAGGCTCGTGCTCTCAGCAACGGGTGGGTGCTCGCTGAGCTTATTCTAAAAGAATGGACACGGGATCCGGTGGTTCCGACTATGCTTAAGGAAGGTTTTCCGGCGACTCACACAACCACTATATAATGCAAACAATGTAAGTGCATCTAGTGCTCCTTAGTGATTTTGCTGTATTGAAGACTTATAGGTTAAGGGACTAATGTGTTTGTGAGTGTACACAGGTTCTATAAGTCTATGAGGAGTTTGATATTTATGAAGAAAGTCAACCCCTAAAAATGAATGTCTTCAGTTCAAGACTTTGGTTTTCTTGAAGACTTTGAAAATGAGGAGATTGGTGTGACCTTGAAGACTTGATATTGATGCGAGGATTATGAAGCGTGAAGACTTTTGTTTTCATAGTTTTGTTTTCCCTTTCTTGAGTCATAGGAAACACCGTACTGTTAAAGGGGGTCGAAGTAAATCTAAGGAAAAGTTTCCAAGTGATGCTCAACTCAAATCCTACACCTACCATTCCTTTCGAGTGAAGCCATTGGAAATCTCATACAGTTCAGTCAAGTTCTTCAGTGATAGAGACGAAGTTCTTCTGTTCTCTGTGGAATTTGTTCTGACTAAGGAGTTAGGAATTCGCCAGTGCGGATTGCCTACAAGTGAGGAACATGATAGCCCTGAGGAATTTGAGAGCTCAAATTTCCGACTGTTGCTGTGCTATGCGCCAGCTGTCCAAAATATCCTACCCACCTAACGGTCATATCATTGGAGGGCATTTATGTCTTATCATGTCGGGCTGCTCCCCGGCTATCAATAGCCGCCCCCTACAACCACTAGCTGGTTGGCTGCTCCGAGAGAAACTGACACTTGTCATTTAGAGCATCCCATCCTCCGAGGACTTTGAGCAAAAATCACCAAGTGAGGAAAAACCCAAACCCAACACCTAAAACCCAAAGTGATTGAGCATCAATGAAGAAATTGTTCCTGTGTGGAACCGACGCTTGTTACCTTTAAGGACTGTGCATCCTCCAAACGATTAGGCGTCATGGTCTAGAGCATCCAAGAGGAATTGTGGATTGCCGAGTGACCAAGTCTGTGAAAGTTTTGAAGTCACCTGTGAAGACTTACCACGAGTGATTGGGCGAGGTCTGTGTGACCTTAGCTCAAGGAGAATACGGTGAGGACTGTGTGTCCGGGACTGTGTATCTTCAGGTTTAAATACCTAGCCGCTCCAACCAGACGTACAACTGTCACAGCAGCTGGAACTGGTCTACCAAATCACTGTCTTCACCAAGCTACTGGTTCTATTTCCTCAACCCTTTCATTTCCTCGCATACTTGCTGTGTACTTGATCGTTACTATTTGAAGACTTTGACTGAAGACTTTCTCAATTTCCTCATTCCTATTTCTTCAGTCACTTTGTCTTCAGCCTGCTTATCCTGTTTACACACTACCTGTGCTCTGTTCTGTTTCATTTCATCATGATGACTATGCTACTTCTTTGTTATCCATGTACCTGAGTACTTATTCTGCTGCTTGTAGTTCATTGCTTAGGAAATTCCTCAAGTAGTATTTCCTCAGTGACGAATTCATAAAATTCGCCTATTCACCACCCCTCTAGTCGATATAACGGACTTTCAATTGGTATCAGAGCAAGGTACTCCCTTGTTCTGTGTGATTTTGGTTTAACCACCAGGAGTTTTAGTTATGTCGACTGCAGGCATGATCAAGGTCTCGGCTGGGTGTCCTACCTTTGATGGGACGGACTACCCCTACTGGAAGAATAAGATGCGCATGCATCTTGAGGCAATTGACAATGATCTCTGGTACGTTGTGGAAAATGGTGTTCCCTCTGTCACTCCTTCCGTGAACGCTGCTGATGTGAAGAGATTCAAGCAACTCGACTCTCAAGCGAAGAATATCATATGTGGCCATCTGAGCAAAGGATAGTACGGCAGAGTGAGTGCTTTGGAGTCTGCAAAGCTTATCTGGGACAGGCTGTCCAAGGTCAGCGTAGGAATCTCAACTCAACGTGATTCTCGAGTTGACGTTCTTCGCAATCTCTTCATCCGCTTCAAAAGACTTGACAATGAGAATGTCCAGCAAACCTTTGATCGCCTCACTGACATTTCAAATGAGCTTCAAGCACTGGGTGCCACTGACATCACCGACCATGAGGTGGTGAAGAAATTGCTGAGGTCACTCGATTGTTCATTCGATACACTGGCACTGATGATTCAAAACGTGGAGACTACATGTCACTAGATCCTGCTGATATTCTTGAGAGGCTGAACACTCATGAATTCCAACAAGCTGAAAAGAGAGATCTCTACGGGCCAAGCTATGGAAGATCACGCGCACTGAAGGCCAAGGCAGTTTCCTCATCTGAAGGAGAAGATTCTGATAGCAGCCTTGGTGACCCTGAAGAACTAAGCCAGGAGCTAGCAATGCTCGTGAAGAAATTCCAGAAGTTCTCAAGGCGTGGTCACTTTGTAAAATCTTCAAAAGGTGATGACACAAGATCAGATTCCTCATCCCGTAATTACAAGAAGAGGACTTGCCACAAATGCAAGAAACCTGGTCACTACATAACTGATTGTCCTCAGTGGGCAATGGAATCAAAGAAGAAGAAATACAAGGATGATAGTTCAGATGAATCAAAGAAGAAGAAGAAATCTTCAAAGTCCTCATCATCAAAATCTTCAAAGTCTTCATCTCACAAGAAGAGCAGTTCCAAGAAGGCTCGGGCATTCATTGGCAAGGAAATGGACTCTGAAGCTGAATCTGAGGAACACGAGGAAGAGGAGGCAACTGAGGAGTCAGACTCTAGTGTGGCGAGCCTAGCCCTCGCTACTGCCTACATCAGCAAGTCCATCTTCAACACTGAGGAAAATGGCTTCCCCCACACTGCTGATGACGGCAATGATGACTATGCTCCCACCTATTGCTTCATGGCAAAAGGTGCCAAGGTATTCAAATATCCCTCCTTTGAATCAAGTGAGGATGAATTTGATGATAACCTCAAACCCAGCTATTCCAAACTTGCTAATATTGCTGTTAAACAACAAAAGGCTTTGGAAAGGGTTCAAAATATGCTAGACAAAAGCGATGACCTGTTAGGTGAGGAAATGGATCGAACTCAAACACTGACTGATAATCTTCAGCAACTACAGTCTAAGTTTGACAACCTTCAAAGTCATCATGAAACTCTCTTAGCCGATCATGAGAAGCTTTCTTATGAATTTCTTCAAAGAAAGCAAGATCTTGACAAGCTAAGGGGGAGTCATGAGTATCTTCAGAAGGAAAATGATTCATTACTTGCTCAACAGATCAGTTCCGCTCAGGAAGAATTTATTCCACCATGCTTGAAATGAATTGAACGTGAAACTGCTAATTCTTCACCTGAAAATTCAAATGCTTCTATTGCTGCAAATTCTTCAACTATCTCTATGGTCACTAATTCTTCATCTGAGGATACCAATAGTATCACTGACAAAAATGCAGGGTTGAAGGAATTATATGTGACAGGCATGTACAAAAGCCTCAAAGGGTATCAGACTCTTTGTGATGTGCTCAAAAAGCAGATCTTGAACAGGAACCCTAGGAAAGAGGGTATTGTAGGGAACGCAGCAGAAAACAAAAAATTTCCGACCTACGCACCAGCCTAGGACCACTATGGAGACTGCATACAAGGTTTGATCATTTTCGTTACCGACTCGTAGCGCAGTGGAAGTAGAGTCGATGACGATCGGCGGTGCAGATCCCCGCAGCAAGGATTTACAACCTCCCAACCGCGAGGATGTATACCCTCATCCGCTACTCGGACAGCCCTCCGGGAGGCGGTCGGACAGTCCCCGGACGGTGTCGCGGACAGCCCTTCGGGAGGACCTTCGAAACTCGAACGGTCACTCGGACAGCCCTTCGGGAGGACTCACAGAACTTGGACCGTCACTTGGACAGCCCTTCGGGAGGCACTCTCAAACAGCCCCTCGGGCACTAAGATCGAAACTACGACCTCTCTACAGAGTTGCACACATACGGTGTCATCTATCCGGCAGGGCTTCACCGTCCAGAACTAGTTCCCACCGGAACCCAGACAGCCTTTAGGCTCTACGAAACTATTTCGCTGGGAGGGAGAGAGAAGCCAGATCATTGCAATGGCACTAGTATGTGAGAAGGAGTGAGTGTGGAGGGCTTCCCCTCCACCTCTATTTATAGGAAATCCCAAGGGGTAGGGTAGTTTTTCACAAAAACCCAAAAACCACATGAATGGAGTCCTTCCACAAGGGCACAAGTGTGAAACCAAGAGACAAGTGGGGGCTCCAAGCAGGAGCCCCATTGTGGCCGGCCAACACCTTGTAGGGGCCCCCCAAGGGGGCCTCATCCATCCATGTCACCCCCAAAAATATCTTGGGACAAAGCCCAAAATAATGGCTTTCCAAAAAGTAACCCAAAAAGCACTTTCACTATTCATGACGACATTTTTCAGCGTCCGTTCGAACTGAAAATATTTATGTGGGCTTAGAACATTTCCAGTACCTACTAAAATAATTTTCAACGCGTTCTGGAACAATTCCAGTTTAGTGATTTCATCTGCGAAAAGCATCTGAAGCGGTTCCGGCAGCTCCGGAACATTTCCGGTTTTTCTTCCAGAAAATTCCCAAAAGTTTCCAGAATGATTCTGGCACCCTCCAAGAATTATCAGGCATGTGCTGAAACCAATTTGACTTAATGGTATCCTCTGAAACAACTTTTCAGTTTCACCGGAACTCATCCGGTGACCTCTCTGTGCGGAACTTTTCCGCTGTCCGAAACTTTTTCGGTGTCCGAAACTTTTTGCGGTGATTTTCTCTCAGACTCCCTGTCTAGTATTCAGCAGATAGATGACCCTTAAGCGTGTGACCCTATAGGTTCGGTGAAGTATAGACATGACACGGAACGCCTTCCGATCAATGATCAACATCGGAGCCGTGGACACCCATATTGACCCCTATACCCACACGAATGAATATTCGAGTGAACCTCCAGTTGCCGTGTGCTATTCCTGTTGCTTCACGATATGTTACAAATACCCGAGGTGAGACATGTTGGCATTCCCGTGGATCAACAACTTGTCCACTATGCCAGTTACCTCGTTACCGGTATTGTTCTCTTTTCTCGTTACCGTGTTCTGGCATCCCTGTGATCAAATCACCCTGTGTCTGGCCAGACGATGATGGATACAGTAACACCGAGAGGGCCCAGAGATATCTCTCCATCATCGGAGGAGCAAATCCCAATCTTGAGCTATCAAGCTACTTGACATACTTTCCCATGAACCCGTAAGCCGCCGTAATAGCCATCCATTTACGGATGACGTTTAACAAACCCCAAAGTTCATGAATCAAGCATGAAGAAACTCGATACTCTCATGGTCTAAGGAATTATGCAAACGTTAACCATCTCTGTGTTATTAACCATAAACTTATGACGAAAGAATCTCATAGCATAACATCAGTTTGGGTCGATTCAACACAAATATTCTGCTAACATTGTGCCCTCAAAATTGCCGGCATAGTCATGCCCATGATCAGGAAAAGAGGATCATCATGCAATACTTGAGCTAGTCATAGAGGCTTGACTAGGAATACATTTTACCGTTTATTATTCCACACGTGCATATGAGTCTTCCTCCAAGCCTCGTTTTATTGGTAGACACGAGAACCATAGCAGTTATAGCATGGAACATAAACCTAATTATAAACAGGGAGATAATTAATAACATTTATTATTGCCTCTAGGGCATATCTCCTACAGACTCCCACTTGCACTAGAGTCAATATCTAGTCAATGATGTGCACTTTACACCTATGACACATTGGTGTAAGTATGCTTCGCTTGTGGTATAGCCTGATGTCCAACGGATCTGACGACTTCAGCTCCGTGTGTATCATTGCATATCCTCGCGTCTTCACGCTTTCACAAAATTCATATTTTGTGTGGACTTGGTTTTGTATGTATGTGAATCACAGGTCGAACCTGGATTCCTCAGACTGAGTTATGGAGCAGCTACCTGTAGTAGTGTCCCATTGACAAAAGCCATCTTGGAACCATACTAAGTTCGTGAATGAACTATATGATTCAACATCTTCTTTGTCGCTTCTAAAGCGTCAACATACTTACCCTTTGTTATAGAATTTGCCATAGTAACTAGTTTGAACAATTCCAACTAACTGTGCCACCATATCGTGTATAACACAAAAACCCTCAAATTAAATCGAAAATCGCATGGAGAAAAGATGAAGACTGTATCGATGTAACCTTTTACAACGAACTCTTCATGATCTTCGTTTGCGAGAAAACTTGTCATTAGTACCACTGTTGCACTCAATGACCCTTTTTCACTGTTGTCCTATGATCAGTACTTTGATCACTTTGGTATTCATACTCGCAACACCTTGGGAGTATCGGACATATCTGGTTATTTTTACATACCATGGAATACATGATTAATCCAAGCACGAAGGTGTGTGGAATCTCCATCATGTATTTCGCTCATCAGTGTTTTTTGGGATACTGAGTCTTGCAAAACTCTTTCCTTGTGACTTCGACAAGAATCACTCCTTGGCATTTTAAATGCTAAAAAGTTTTAGCATTTTGTCAATATGTATTCATTGCTTAGCCCCATTAGGTAAATCTATCTCCATAGATCATCATGCCTAATATTGAGGCTATTTAGCCTAAGCACTTCATCGAAAAACTATTTTCAAATGAAGTCCTAATTTGTGTCAAGAAATTTATTTCCAATTACCAATGTGTCAAGCACACAAGGTTTTTGGAAATATTATTATGCTCCCACTTACTTTCTTGATTTACAAGCATCTTCGTTACCCATTGATGAAGTCAAAACCCTTTTGACCATTTCATCAAAACACGAAGAATCCAACTCCACTTTGCTCTCTCCTGTCCATCGCTGGAACTTTGAAGTTTGCATACTTACTAGCATCCTCTGGATAGACAAAATGCCTTGGACTGTAACACATGTAAGTCCTTGGTTTCATTTCCATCAGATGGAAATCTTTTTGTCATCCATGTTTCATATCTCATGATTGAAATATGCATCAATTGCTAGTTCAACCCGAACCGACTTTAAGCTTCGCTATGATGAAACAACCTCATCATAGTCAACTACTTGAACTTGTTATTGCAACAAGTCGAGCTTTATGGATAAAACATTTTATCCACATCAGTTTATAGTTCCATAAAAGTTCGTTAGACTCCAAGTCTTCCGAAGGGGTCATCAAGATATGATCTTGAATCATTTATATGGAAACTATCTCGGATTATATTGGCATTTAGCCAATCCCGGAGTCAGGGCCCTTCAATGCTTCCTTGTGTATCGTAGGTATACTATTGTCTAACAACAATATCTCGTTTGCGCACCTGAGAGGTTTGCACGAGCCTTGCCTACGTGGTTCAGCTGCAAGTTCGACTGAAGTCCATACATTTTATTGTAGAGACTTCCGTATCAGTCGCAGTAGGAAACTCCGGAATTACTTCCAAGGTTCCTTTCCTTTGACCTGATGACGAAGATACTGGTTATCTCGTCGAGTTGCACTGTCCTCCCACTCACCTTTTTGAAAGAACCATTTTCTTCAAAAAGCATACCGTTCTTTGTGGCAAAATCCTTTGCCTCGGTATAGTGGTGGGGGAATACCCAATTACTTGGGATAACCTACAAAGTAGCACTTGTCTGATTTGGAATAGGTTTGTAACCTTTTACACAAGCCCCATATTCCAAATGTTAAGAAAAGATATAACATGGTTGGGCGTACCATACCATGGCGTCATTTCAACAGACCCGATGGAGCTCTTTTCAATGTAAAAGCCGCAGTCTCTAGAGCATCACTCTTTTAAAAGGGATAATGGCAAATTTATTTATGTCATCTTTGATCTTACCATGTCATAAATGGTTCGATTACATCTTCACGGACTTTCCACTTGCAGTGGTGTTCCGGGAGGTGCAAGTTATGAAACCCCTTTCACAACTCATCAGACATTCGCTAAATTTGTAACTCAAATATTCTTTTCTGCAATCGAATTGTAGAAACATAATTTTCTTGTTACAATAACTTCTACTTCATTTTGAAAACCTTTCTAATGATTTCAAAAGATCCAGACTTGCGTCTCATCAAGTAAATATCCATATTTCTACTTGAGTCATTTCTGATGATAGATAAATCCACTACCAACAACATTTATTGGACTACACACATCAAATGTATGATCACCAATAAGTTTGTCATTCGTTCCTTATGGCCTGTGAACGGTATTTTAGTCTCTTCACTTTTCGGAGGAAAGTTGCAAGTGTCAGATGATTCAAAATCAAACGACTTCAAAATCCATCATAATGGAATTTTTCCTTGCGGGTTTCTCCAATGTGACCAAATGCAGTGCCACACTTGTGTGGTATTCTTTTAGTCTTGTGACATTTAGCATCAGTGTTTATGGATGTATCATATTACCATCAATATTCATAACATACATCCCATCTTGGATGGAAGCATGGCCCTTCTTTTTATTCATAATACTGAACAACAATTGTTGTTTTTATGAACAACTCTTTTTGCAACAAACATTGTGCAATGGGCTAGAGTGTATGAAACTCTAAAATGAATTATGAAAGTAAATACAGACGGTAATACACCGATGGAAGGTATAGTAACATTTTACTATGTTCCCTGTGTATACCTAAACCTCATTCCTGGCTAGTCTTTTAGGCCATAGTAGTTCTTACATCGATTCGCAACAGAATGCAATCGAGCGGGTATCTTTGTGATTAACTCACAATACCCAAGAATTAGTGATTAACATGTTTAACCATAATTCCCAAGAACTATATCTTTGACCAGCCTTCTATACATCAAAAACTTGTATGACATTCATACATGAGCTGGATATTCCAGTCTTCTTTCTTTTTG
Organism: Thinopyrum elongatum; assembly: GCA_011799875.1. Classification (NCBI taxonomy): domain Eukaryota; kingdom Viridiplantae; phylum Streptophyta; class Magnoliopsida; order Poales; family Poaceae; genus Thinopyrum; species Thinopyrum elongatum. Next base: position 43,126,613 of record CM022302.1, read on the forward strand.
CCATTATACTTCTAACAGTTTAACTTCCAGTATTTCTCCTACTCTCAGAAGAAGCATCCAACTCAAGAGTGGCGTTAGCCCTGGACTTCCTAGGCATGAAAGTTTCACTAACACCCTTCGGACACTTCCTTTCTCCTTAAGTTGTTTGTTTTATTCACCTTCATTTACATGACAGGCGTTCTACTGGATCACTTTCCTATCAGTCTAATGCCTAGTAAACTCCTTTACAAATAGTTTGCAAACAAACATTGCTTTGGATATCTCATATCTTTCAGCCTTTGTTTTTCTCTGAAAATGATTTTCAGATTCCATGACTATCACATAACTATCCAAACTTTTGAAGTTCGGGTCTCATGGAAACAAACATATTGCACTTGACTAAAACAGAATTCCAGCTTTTGGATCGAAGGACGAGAGTCACATGATCCATAGCATTAGCGGGAGAATACCGAAAGTATGCGATAGGACAAGTCCTTCTCAGCACTCTTGAGGACAATCCTCTGTTTACGTTACCAACCGTAAAGTTTTAACCAGATATTTAACAGCTATTCAATTTTAATAGGGAAGGTGGAAACGCCAGCCATTACTCTATAACTATTATGCAAACCACACTTAGACAGTGTTCAAAATTAATTGCACTGAGAATTAAACAAGTTAATTCAACAGTGTGCTCCCACTCAAATCAATATCTCTCATAATTGATTGCGAGTGATTCAAGACCCGCATTTCCATTTAACGCCATTGAACGAGATGAACACTGATGGTGCGAACTTCAATCGGTAGGCAAACTTGCCGATCACATCTCTATGTGACTCTTGTTCATCTTTTGATGGGCATGTTCCAAGCTCAGGGAGATCCTTCCAAAACGTCAAGACAACCAAGTGATCTCGCTGCGAGGTCTCAACTCACCCGCCTCACACATCCCTAATCGTTCGCACCCAGGGAGATCCTGCGATGCCCCGAAAAGTTAGGTGCCGTGACGGTGCTACACTTGGGAGAACACTAACTACTTGATATTTTTGTGAGAGATCACCCTAATAAAAGCGACTACCGCGCAGTCAAGAAGGGTGCATCATAAGGGATAAACATCTTAGGCAATTCATAATAGCATGATATGGTATAGCCCTTTCTGACGGAGAAGTCTTTCATTTCTTCGTCTTCGGCATTCACGTCGGTGTTCACCTTTACGAAGATTGCCACCACCTTGTCAATGCACCAGATAATATTGCTATCTCTATAGCTAATAAAATAATGCATTACAACAAGGTTGACACGCAGGTCATTTAAAGTGCAATCATATGGCTCCAGCCATCATGCCGAATCATGACTCACAGGTCATGTTAATCAATTTACATCATATAGTCATCTCATACATAATCAAATTAATATGAGCACTGTTATACCACATCATATGCACATGCAAACCCTCCTGCAAAACCAAGTTAGACGCCTCTAATCGGTCCAGCAAAAACTTGTTTTTCATGGCTTCTAAGGTTTCGAAACAAACCGAAGCTACCAACGTCCATCATCAAGTATGATAATTCAAGTCGCTAGATTAATAATGCGGGGTGTATGAAGCACGAGATAATAAAATCTCGAACCCCATACTAAACTTCGTCATACGCATGACCCCCGTGCAGATCATATCTGCATTGCCCTTTCGTCTGTGAAATTTCATCTTTCTTTTTAACTACGGTGGAATTCAATGAACTGTTAGCACTTCGTTGATCAATCAGGATCGCGGATTGCCAGAACATTGAAACTCCACCATACTGTTATCAAGATCAGAAATATGCAAAATCCAGGGAAGCAACAAGAACATCGGGTAACAGATTTCATCTGCTACCCGCACAAATAATTTTCAGTAATAGAACTCATCTACTACCTAATTATATTGTGCAACAACCATACATCACTATGTATTCTAGATCGCAACCTGCATCTACGCATAGCACGGCTCATGATGCCACTGTAGGGAACGCAGCAGAAAACAAAAAATTTCCGACCTACGCACCAACCAGGACCACTATGGAGACTGCATACAAGGTTTGATCATTTTCGTTACCGACTCGTAGCGCAGCGGAAGTAGAGTCGATGATGATCGGCGGTGCAGATCCCCGCAGCTAGGATTTATAACCTCCCAACCGCGAGGATGTATACCCTCATCCGCTCCTCGGACAGCCCTCCGGGAGGCGGTCGAACAGTCCCCCGGACGGTGTCGCGGACAGCCCTTCGGGAGGACCTTCGAAGCTCGAACGGTCACTCGGACAGCCCTTCTGGAGGACTCACAGAACTCGGACCGTCACTTGGACAGCCCTTCGGGAGGCACTCTCAAACAGCCCCTCGGGCACTAAGATCGAAACTACGACCTCTCTACAGAGTTGCACACATACGGTGTCATCTATCCGGCAGGGCTTCGCCGTCCAGAACTAGTTCCCACCGGAACCCAGACAGCCTTTCGGCTCTACGAAACTATTTCGCTGGGAGGGAGAGAGAAGCCAGATCATTGCAATGGCACTTTTATGTGAGAAGGAGTGAGTGTGGAGGGCTGCCCCTCCACCTCTATTTATAGGAAATCCCAAGGGGTAGGGTAGTTTTTCACAAAAACCAAAAAACCACATGAATGGAGTCCTTCCACAAGGGCACAAGTGTGAAACCAAGAGACAAGTGGGGGCTCCAAGGAGGAGCCCCATTGTAGCCGGCCAACACCTTGTAGGGGCCCCCCAAGGGGGCCTCATCCATCCATGTCACCCCCAAAAATATCTTGGGACAAAGCCCAAAATAATGGCTTTCCAAAAAGTAACCCAAAAAGCACTTTCACTATTCATGACGACATTTTTCAGCGTCCGTTCGAACTGAAAATATTTATGTGGGCTTAGAACATTTCCAGTACCCACTAAAATAATTTTCAACGCGTTCTGGAACAATTCCAGTTTAGTGATTTCATCTGCGAAAAGCATCTGAAGCGGTTCCGGCAGCTCCGGAACATTTCCGGTTTTTCTTCCAGAAAATTCCCAAAAGTTTCTAGAATGATTCTGGCACCCTCCAAGAATTATCAGGCATGTGCCGAAACCAATTTGACTTAATGGTATCCTCTGAAACAACTTTTCAGTTTCACCGGAACTCATCCGATGACCTCTCTCTGCGGAACTTTTCCGCTGTCCGAAACTTTTTCGGTGTCCGAAACTTTTTTCGGTGATTTTCTCTCAGACTCCCTGTCTAGTATTCAGCAGATAGATGACCCTTAAGCGTGTGACCCTATAGGTTCGGTGAAGTATAGACATGACATGGAACCCCTTCCGATCAATGATCAACATCGGAGCCGTGGACACCCATATTGACCCCTTTACCCACACGAATGAATATTCGAGTGAACCTCCAGTTGCCGTGTGCTATTCCTGTTGCTTCACGATATGTTACAAATACCCGAGGTGAGACATGTTGGCATTCCCGTGGATCAACAACTTGTCCACTATGCCAGTTACCTCGTTACCGGTATTGTTCTCTTTTCTCGTTACCGTGTTCTGGCATCCCTGTGATCAAATCACCCTGTGTCTGGCCAGACGATGATGGATACCGTAACACCGAGAGGGCCCAGAGATATCTCTCCATCATCGGAGGAGCAAATCCCAATCTTGAGCTATCAAGCTACTTGACATACTTTCCCATGAACCCGTAAGCCGCCGTAATAGCCATCCATTTACGGATGACGTTTAACAAACCCCAAAGTTCATGAATCAAGCATGAAGAAACTCGATACTCTCATGGTCTAAGGAATTATGCAAACGTTAACCATCTCTGTGTTATTAACCATAAACTTATGACGAAAGAATCTCATAGCATAACATCAATTTGGGTCGATTCAACACAAATGTTCTGCTAACATTGTGCCCTCAAAATTGCCGGCATAGTCATGCCCATGATCAGGAAAACAGGATCATCATGCAATACTTGAGCCAGTCATAGAGGCTTGACTAGGAATACATTTTACCGTTTATTATTTCACACGTGCATATGAGTCTTCCTCCAAGCCTCGTTTTATTTGTAGACTCGAGAACCATAGCAGTTATAGCATGCAACATAAACCTAATTATGAACAGGGAGATAATTAATAACATTTATTATTGCCTCTAGGGCATATGTCCTACAGGTATTGCCTTTGAGAGGAAACTCAATGCTGATGGAACCTACTGGAAACCTGAGCAGTATGCCAAAACCTCATGGGTTGCTGCAAAGGGACCTCCCGTTGATCCCTCCACTTTATCTGGCTTTACTTGTGAATCCTCATATTCATCTGATGAGTCATTTGACTCCAACTATAAACTGTTCAAAAATCAGAATGGTGAAGTATTTGCTAGATAAGTTGGAACTAACTGCAGGAATGGTCCCCCTATGAAGAAAATCTGGGTTCCCAAAAGGTGCCTTGAAAGTCTTCAGGTGAATGTCCTCATGACACCACCTGTGAAGAATAGGAACCCCAGATCAAATTCTTCATATGGACCGAAGTCTTCATATGGATCCAAGTCCTCTTATGGATCAAATTCCTCACGTGGATCTAAGTCCTCATTTGATCATCATCATGCTAACGCTTCTGTTTCGCAGGGAAAATCTAAGAGTTCTGATTTTGTGCATTATTCTTCAAATCATTATGTTCATAAGTCCTCGAAGAATTTCTCTGCTTACTCATATGCCTATACTAATCCCTCTCTTGTGAAACGAAGTGCTTTGGCTTCAATGCCACCTTTCTCTTATGGAGCTCGCAGAATGATGAACTCTTTGCCACCCCTCCAGATGTGGCTGGTGAAGAAAAAGAACCAACCTCTTATGCAGGGTCAGGTCTCCAGATGAACTAAATCGTCTGAAGAATTTTCTGGAGACCTGAAATGCTTGAAAGGACGCAAGCTAATCATGAAGAAATGATTCATTCATTTCTCACGTCCTCATACTGCTATATATACATATGTTGCATTAATTGATGAATTTCTGTCTGATGAAATTGATGTCATATTCTTCACTCTGAAGATATGTGTTCGTAAGATGCACTAATTCATCTGCAGGATGATTTACCCAAAGCTACTGAGTGGGTCCTCGACAGTGGATGTACTAATCACATGACCGGTGACAAGAGCTTACTGATGAACACTCCTTTATCTCCATCACATTTGAAGCATATCACCTATGCAGACAAAGGCAAAAGCAAGGTATTGGGTCTAGGTAGGGTTGCAATCTCAAAGGATCGACACATGGACAAAGTCATGCTTGTCGAGTCCCTCGGATTCAACCTCATGTCTGTCTCAATGCTTTGTGATCTTGATATGGTTGTTGTCTTTGGCAAATATTGTTGCTTAGTGCTCATGGAATCTGACAATTCCAAAGTCTTCGAAGGCTTTAGGAGAGGAGACTTCTATATTGTTGATTTCTCTGCAGGACCACAGCCTGCCACTTGTCTACTTGCAAAAGCTTTAGAAGGCTGGCTATGGCATCGATGACTGGGTCATGCTGGCATGAGGAACTTACACACGCTCGTGAAGAAAAAGCACGTCATTGGCATTGAGGGTGTCAAATTCCTCAAAGATCATCTTTGTGGGGCTTGTGAGGCTGGAAAGATGACCAAAGCCAAGCACCCCTCAAAGACTATCATGACTACCTCTCGTCCTTTTGAATTGCTTCATATGGATCTCTTTGGCCCTACACATTATGCCACACTAACAAATGCAGCATCTCTATATGGCTCTGTTATTGTTGATGATTATTCTCGTTACACATGGGTGCATGTCATTACTTACAAAACTGAAGTGCAGGAAGTCTTCCAGCGATTTTCCTCAAGGGCTTGGACAAATTTCGGTGTGAAGATCAAGCATATTCGGAGTGACAATGGGACCGAGTTCAAGAATACTGGTCTTGATAACTATCTTGTTGAACATGGTATTACTCATGAGTTATCTGCCCCATACACTCCTCAGCAGAATGGTGTTGTGGAGCGCAAGAACAGGACTCTTGTTGAGATGGCTCACACCATGCTTGATGAATACAAGACACCTCGTCGCTTCTGGCCTGAGGCAATTGATAATGCATGCCACATTATCAATAGGGTATATCTTCACAAATTCTTCAAGAAGACCTCATATGAACTCCTCACTGGCAAGAAACCCAATGTGAGTTATTTCAAAGTCTTCAGTGCAAAATGCTGGATTAGAGATCCTCATCACAATTCCAAATTTGCACCGAAAGCACATGAAGGTTTTATGCTTGGTTACGGAAAGGACTCGCACACCTATAGAGTCTTCAACACCTATCACCACAAGGTTGTTGAAACTGTAGATGTGCGGTTCGATGAAACTAATGGCTCGCAAAGAGAGCACCTACCTCATGTGCTAGATGAAATGTCTCCCGAGGAATCCATCAAGCTAAAGGCTACTGAGGATGTCATACCTACTGAAGAATCTGCTGAAGAAGTCATTCCAGATCATGAAGAAAATCATGCTGGTGCATCTGAAGAAAATGGCTCTGAAGAAAATGCTGAGCCAAGTCAAAGTCGTCAACCTGCTCATCCTCGCGTTGCAAATGAAGTGCAGATTGAGAGAATCATCAACGAATTCAACGCACCAGGTCCTCTCACTCGCTCAAAAGCTTCACATTTGTCTAAATTTTGTGGGCATTTTGCTTTCGTCTCTATCATAGAGCCCACCAAAGTAGATGAGGCATTTCTGGAGCCTGAATGGATTCAAGTGATGCAAGAGGAATTACACCAATTCGAGCTGAACAAGGTGTTGGAGCTTGTCAAGCGACCAGACCCACGCAAGCACAATATCATCGGTACCAAATGGATCTACCACAACAAACAAGATGAAAATGGCCTAGTGGTGAGAAACAAGGCTCGTCTTGTAGCTCAAGGCTACACACAGGTTGAAGGAATTGATTTCGATGAAACTTTTGCACCTGTTGCTAGACTTGAGGCTATTCGCATATTGCTTGCCAATGCTAACCATCATAATATCATCTTATATCAAATGGATGTGAAAAGTGCATTCCTCAATGGTAAGCTTGAGGAAGAAGTATATGTTGCTCAACCCCCAGGTTTTGAAGATCCTAAGCATCCTGATCAAGTCTTCAGACTTAATAAGGCCCTCTATGGCCTCAAGCAGGCCCCTCGGCCGTGGTATGATACTCTAAAGGAATTCCTCGTGAAGAAAGGCTTCAAACCCGATTCACTCGACCCAACTCTTTTCACCAAAACATATGATGATGAATTATTTGTGTGCCAAATATATGTGGATGATATTATTTTTGGCTGTACTAACCAACGTTACATTGACGAATTTGCTTATATGATGAATGAGGAATATGAAATGTCCATGATGGGAGAATTGAAATTCTTCTTAGGCCTTCAAATTCATCAACAACGCAATGGTATCTTCATTTCTCAAGAGAAATACCTCAAGGACGTTCTGAGGAAATTTGGTATGCAAGATTGCAAAGGCGTCTAAATCCCTATGCCCACAAATGGCCATCTATGCACCGATGAAAATGGTATAGACTTTGATCAAAAGGTATACCGCTCCATGATTGGCTCTTTACTGTATCTATGTGCATCTAGGCCAGATATTATGCTTAGTGTTTGCATGTGTGCCCGTTTTCAAGCTACACCGAAGGAATCACACCATAAGGCTGTGAAACATATTCTTCGATATCTAGCTCACACTCAAACACTTGGATTACGGTATCCCAAGGGCTCGGCTTTTGATCTCATTGGATATTCTGACTCTGACTATGCTAGTGATCATGCGGATCGCAAGTCAACATCAGGCACATGCCATTTCCTCGGACGATCTTTAGTATGTTGGTCCTCGAAGAAGCAGAACTACGTATCACTCTCTACTGCTGAAGCTGAGTACATTGCTGCTGGTTCTTGCTGTGCTCAATTGCTATGGATGAAGCAAACCCTCAAGGACTATGGCATCAATGTGAAGAATGTGCCACTCTACTGTGACAATGAGAGTGCCATCAAGATTGCTCATAACCCAGTTCAGCACTCAAAGACAAAGCACATCCAGATTCGTCATCATTTTCTTCGAGATCATGTGTTGAAGGGCGACATCTCTATTGATCATGTGAAGACTGAAGAACAGCTAGCGAATATCTTCACCAAGCCCTTGGATGAGAAGAGATTTAGCAAGTTGCGGTGTGAGCTAAATATCTTAGAATCTTCGAATGTCTTTGAAAAGGACACACATCCTAACACTTATGCAAAATTGATGACTTAGATGTGCAACACACGAAGAACGTTTTTCTTCAATCAATGAAGGCTAACCCTCTAAGTGTGAAGAAATTAACAAAGAATTTGATTCTCAGAGCCCTACGACAATTGTACGCGGCGTCTGAAATCATCATTCTTATACGGTGGGTCACACCACCACAAAAGTTGAAAATCTTCAAAATTGAGTTTTTCTTCATTTTGCAAATTCTTCAATTTTCAAATTCTTCAACTTTCAAATTCTTCAACTTGCAAAGTCTTCAAAAAAAATTCGACTGATGTTCTTCATTGACTATACATATATAATTGAGTTTTTCATGTCCTCAACAGCATTCACTTATTGCTAATTCTTCAAGTTGATTTTCTTCTAAGTGAATGTGATCGGACCCGTTCCCCCTCTATGCTAAACTCAACCCAGTTTGTTCACAAATTCTTCATGTGCATTCTATTTGAAACCCGTTCAAAGTCTTCACTGTGTCCTTGACAGCTGAAGAATTTGTGAACGAAACGTTAAAATTTTCATATCTGAATTTTCGGCTTTGTCCGCTCAAACCGTTACGCATCCCGCGATAGGATTAAACTACTCACCCATGATCTACCACCATCTCCATCTCTCTGTACGTGGGTGACAAATGTCTTTAGAAGACAAGGGTCAGGGGCATGTTCGTCCAAAAATTTTGGACGGGCAGTTTTTCACCGTGGCTATAAATACCCCATCCCTTCCTCTGTCCTCATTTACTCCGCTCGACCACCAACTCGCTCGAGCTCTCTGACCTAGCGCCGCCGCTACTCTCCATCGTCGCCGGTGAGGAAGAGCTTCACTGCCTCGACCTCATCGCCATCGTACTCGCGCCAGCCATGAAAATCTTCACTCCGCCGCCGCCGTAGCTGTCTCTTACCGCCAAGTTAGGGTGTGGGAGATCTGAATGGACGAACTTCTCCACTTCCACTTCCAATTCATCGTGTTCTTCGTCCAGGGTAAATAAAATCTGATTTTACTGCCCTACTTTGATTCTGATGATTTCACAAAATCTTCAAAAGGTGTTTATTCTTCAACTTCCCATTCCATAAACTCCCGAATGCTTCTATATCTTGATTTGTTTCTCTAAGCTATGTTTTTCTTCAAGATTCCTCAATTGTGTGGATTTTCTAATCTATACAACTCTGGAACCTAAGTCAAGAACGCTTAGTGAAATTCCTCAAGACTCCCCTGGTCAAATTCCTCAAACTTGATTTCTTTCGAAAAATTTCTTAGAATGCATATGACCTCTCCAAATTCTTCGCACCTATACTCTATTCACAGGTACAAAATGTCTGCTGCTGAATCACTAGGTTCTCATCAACTTAACTCATTTACAGCGTTCCTCGAAGATAAGTTGCACACTTCCTTAGAAACATCAATTGTTCAAAATCCTCAAGTGAAGAAAATGGCTGATGGTAAAAGATCTCAGAAGGGAGGCAAGAGGCCTGAAACAAACACTGCTTTTGAGATCCCTGAAGACATATATGATGAATATTGCACTCCTGATGAAGCAACTCATGGCAAAGAGACCAAGACTCAGTGCAAAGTGCGCATACAGGGAATTGAGAGAAGATGGGCTAAGGAATGGAGGGAATATCATTATCTTACTCCCAAGTACATGAACAAATTCGCCGTTAACCCTCTATGTCCAAGACCTCCATTGGCACTAGGCCAAGAAGCTGATCCCTCAAGTATCAGGCACGGTGAGGAATTTCCCAAGGAATGGGCTAAGCGCCAAGCCAAATTGGCTAAGGTAGCAAAGGAAGCAGTGAAGAAATTCAATGAAGACTCTGCTGCTGAGGCCTCTGCTAGCAAGCCCAAGAAGGCTTTGCCGAAGAAATCTGCTGTGAAGCCGAGTTCCAAATGCAAAGCCCTCACTACCAATTCCTTAGGCAACCACATTAAGGGCAGCTCCAATTCCCTCAGCTGTCACAAAGTCTTCAACTTCAGCTGCAAAGTCCTCAGCACCTGTGCATCTTGCAACGTGCCAACGGACTACAGGAATCTCTATTGCCTCAGGAGCATCTGCAAGTTCCTCAGCTCCGCCACAGTCTTCAACTGGTCCAATCTTGCTGAAGAAAAAGGCCACTGCTGGACGAGGCCCAAGGCCAAGTCCTCACAAGAAGCATGTTGGCTTCCAAGTTCCGTCTGATGACAATGATGCTGGTGATGAAGAACTTGCTGAGATCATCAAAGACATGCAAGAAAAGGCCGCTAGAGCCAAAGGCAGTGATGTGCCACTCATGCTGGATCCTAAAAGGATCCTTGATTTCAACGATCTATGGCACAAGGATCCAAATACTCCTTTGCCCGAATTGAAGCTCACTCCTGGCCAGAGCCACATGTTGACGGCTTTCATAGCCGAAGAAAAATGGAAATTTGAGAAGGCCAGGCAAGTCAAGAAAGCTCAATACAAGAAGGAGCGATTTCTGAAGAAGAATGCTGTGAAGATGACTCCTGACGAACTTGTGAATCTGCAGAAGGAGATCAAAGCTCTCAGCGATGAATTTGACGCATATCATGCAGATTGGCTAGGTGCCAAAGTCAGATTTGTCAGAATGGCCAAGGGGTTCAACCCGAATGTTGCAGCTCCATCGCAACAACAAATTCCTCAGGCTGATGCAGCTACTTAGCCTACTAAAGAGAATGCTAGCACAGCTGATGAAAATCAGTCTGTTGAAGAAACAAAATGTACCAAGGCTGCTGAAGAAATTCCAGTTCCTGAAGAAAATGCCAGGGCAACCACCAATGTTGCCCCTGAAGAATCTGATCAAGCCAGGGCAACTGCATCAGTTGTGCCTGAAGAAACTGCACCACTTTTATCTGCTCCTCCTGCAAAGTCATCACTGATGAAAGATATCCACCTTCCTTCTGCATCAGAAGCAAAGAAGACCAAAGCTGCAGAAAAGGCAGCTGTGAAGAAAAGGAAAGCATCAAAAACTGCAGAGTCTTCAGCTCCCAAGAAAGTGAAGACTTTGCAAAGCTCCCCATCGATGTTGTTCCTATCTCAAGCATGCCATCAAAGGAAATTGTTCCCTTTGGTGAGGAATATGTCATTCTAGATGACAGTGATGAAGTGAATCCTGCTGCTACTACTTCAGAGCAGTTGGATGAAGAAATTGAAGTGAATGATATCCCTTCAACCCCACTGGTATCATCGCCCCTTCCTCAGTTCATAGCTGAAGAGGCAGGCGTTGAAGAAATTGATGAAAAAGATGAGGATGTGGACATTGGGTCTACTACACCAGTTCTCAATGATGATTATTGGGAAAGACATCATCCAAATTCTCCATTGACCACTCCTCTGCAACAAATTCCTCAGTCCCCTGTGCAGACTGAAGAAATTCATACGGACTCTGAAGGACATCAATCTTCACTTCATTCTATTCCAGAAGAAGTTCCAGCTACCAATGCTGAGGAAATGGAGTCCAAGACTGCTGCTGATGAAATTGCTTTGGAAATTCCTCAGTCTGTGGCTCCAGAGGTTGTGCGCCAAGCAGCTGTGAAGACTTCAACTGTTAATCTTTAGCCCAAGCCACAAAATCCTCATACCAAGAAGCAGAAATTCAACGCTGATGATTTCTTTGCTGAGCATCATTTCTTCACGGATTACAATCCCTATGACTCTGCAAGACTGCGACGCAAGCGCTTCTGGATAGCAAGTCAAATGAACTATTACTCTTCCCTCCTGTTTGGTAAGAACAAGGTATTTGACCATGAGCAAATTCCTCATGTGGATATGGAGGCGCTTCCTTGCTTCCATCCAGTCCTCTGTGTTCTTCATGATGCTGGGCTGCTTAACTTTTGCACTGACATCTGCGACTGGAATGAAGAACTCATTCTTCAATTCTACGCCACACTGCATATCACTGGAAATGTTGAAGATGTGAATTCATGGGTGCTAGACTGGATGACCGAAAATGCACATTACAAAGCTTTGGCCTCTGAATTGCTTCACGCCGTTCCAGTCAGTCCTCCCACTGAAGGTGCTAGGCTCATCTATGAGGAGCCTGAACTCTCAAATCATTTGATGCAAGTGCTGATGAAGCCTTTGAAGGCTGGCCAAGCTCCAAGGACCACCTTCCTTGTGAAGGAATTGCTCTATGTGCCAAGGATGGTATATCGCATATTGACCAAAACCCTTAGTCCAATCAAGGGCCACAACTCTGATGAAGAAGAGGTTGTTGGCATCATGAAGAATCTACTGTTCAACATGATACATGGCATTCCCATTAACTACCATGATTTCTTCATGAGGACTTTGGCCAATGTTGCTCTATCACCTTTTGAGTTAAAGCCTTACGCTCCCTGGATCATGAAATTCATCAGATCAAGGTCTTCAATTCATTATCAGGCTAACTTTCAGAATCATCTCAGCTATTTGCCACCTATCGAAGTCCTCAAACGGACTATTTCCTCAGCTGATGAGAAGGGCAAGGCCGCCGTTATTGATGAAGGGACTCGTCCATTGGATGGACAGTTTCGCAAAGCTGCATCCTATTCCACCAATGATGACTCTACAACACAAGATTCTGCCGCTAAAGCTTCAAAGCAAAATCCTCAAGCAACAGCTCCGCGTGTGATGACTGATCGTGAACTTCTCCTTAGTCTTCATCAGAAAGTTGATCGAAATCACAAGTGGATCAAGCGTCAGTTTGCTGCAATTCTTCAGAACATGACAGTAACTCAAAACACTGTGAAGAACAATCACTACTAGTTGCATGAAGTCTTTGACCGCACTTGGGCTATTCTGTCGAATCTTTATAGTGCGGTAGATCTCAAGGAGATGGGCTTCCAACAGGACTTTGACTGGTCTCAGCCACCTTCAAAGAAATTCAAGAAGGTCAAAGTTCCTCAGCTTGTTGCCAGTTCATATTCTTCATCGCGCGAGACGGATGAAGCTGAAGATTTGAACGACACTGCGGCAGGCCCTACCTCAACGGATGACCCCAACAATGCTGGCGCTCCTCCATCGACATCATGATGATATTCTTCAAGGGCGTTAGTCCTCATTTTTCATCCCTTTTGGTCATTCAATGACAAAGGGGGAGAAATTTGAGTTAGTCTTCAAGCGGGTCTTATATATGGGCTATTTTTTCTGTTAAGTTACAACTCTTGCTCTTCTGAGGTGTTTGATCTGATGAGTTGTAAACTTAATTCCTATGGTGGTCTGATACTTTTGAACTGCTTTTTGCATGCTTATTTCCTCAAGTACCTTAATGCACGCATGCTGAATTTTGTCAGACACCATATTTCATCATGCATTTCAAATTCTTCATATCATATGTTAAATGCGTGTATGAATTACAAGATATAGGGGGAGATCTCCATGATATTACTCTACAATGTGCATTTGCAATCCAAAGCAAAATCCTCAATATGCACATCTTCAGGGGGAGTTCCCTTATATCTTGCAATCAAATTCCTCAATATCAGTATTTAAACTTCATATGTTTTATCCCCGTTGAAAACTTAACCTATTTGTCATCAATCACCAAAAAGGGGGAGATTGTAAGTGCTTCTAGTGCCCCTTAGTGATTTTGGTGTATTGAAGACTTATAGATTAAGGGACTAATGTGTTTGTGAGTGTACACAGGTTCTATAAGTCTATGAGTTTGATATTTACGAAGAAAGTCGACCCCTAAAAATGAATGTCTTCAGTTGAAAACTTTGGTTTCTTTAAGACTTTGAAAATGAGGAAATTGGTGTGACCTTGAAGACTTGATATTGATGCGAGGATTATGAAGCGTGAAGACTTTTGTTTTCATAGTTTTGTTTTCCCTTTCTTGAGTCATAGGAAACACCATACTGTTAAAGGGGGTCGAGGTAAATCTAAGGAAAAGTTCCCAAGTGATGCTCAACTCAAATCTTACACCTACCAATCCTTTCGAGTGAAGCCATTGGAAATCTCATACAGTTCAGTCAAGTTCTTCAGTGACAGAGACGAAGTTCTTCTGTTCTGACTGAGGAGTTAGGAATTTGCCTGTGCGGATAGCCTACAAGTGAGGAACATGATAGCCCTGAGAAATTTGAGAGCTCAAATTTCCGACCATTACTGTGCTATGCGCCAGCTGTCCAAAATATCCTACCCACCTAACGTTCATATCATTGAAGGGCATTTATGTCTTATCATGTCGGGCTACTCCCCGGCTATAAATAGCCGCCCCCTACAACCACTAGCTGGTTGGCTACTCCGAGAGAAACTGACACATGTCATTTAGAGCATCCCATCCTCCGAGGACTTTGAGCGAAAATCACCAAGTGAGGAAAAACCCAAACCCAACACCTGAAACCCAAAGTGATTGAGCATCACTGAAGAAATTGTTCCTGTGTGGAACCGACGCTTGTTACCTTCGAGGACTGTGCATCCTCCAGACGGTTAGGCGTCATGGTCTAGAGCATCCAAGAGGAATTGTGGATTGCCGAGTGACCAAGTCTGTGAAGGTTTGGAAGTCACCTGTGAAGACTTACCATGAGTGATTAGGCGAGGTCTGTGTGACCTTAGCTCAAGGAGAATACGGTGAGGACTGTGTGTCCGGGACTGTGTGTCCTCAGGTTTAAATACCTAGCCGCTCGAACCAGACTTACAACTGTCACAGCAGTTGGAACTGGTCTACCAAATCACTGTCTTCACCAAGCTACTGGTTCTATTTCCTCAACCCTTTCATTTCCTCGCATACTTGGTGTGTACTTGATCATTACTGTTTGAAGACTTTGACTGAAGACTTTCTCAATTTCCTCATTCTTATTTCTTTAGTCACTTTGTCTTCAGCCTGCTTATCCTGTTTACACGCTACCTGTGCTCTGTTCTGTTTCATTTCATCATGATGACTATGCTACTGCTTTGTTATCCATGTACCTGAGTACTTATTCCGCTGCTTGTAGTTCGTTGCTTAGGAAATTCCTCAAGTAGTATTTCCTCAGCGACGAATTCATAAAAATCGCCTATTCACCCCCCTCTAGTCGATATAACGCACTTTCAAACAACATATGATGCCACATAGGAAAGGAAATAAACATCATAACAAACATGAAGAAAAAACACTAGATCCAAATTAGAATGAAAAAGCGGCAATTTTACCGTCTGCTATGGCGGCGTCCCGACCCACTAGGAGCATCGACGATAGGACGCTTTCTCCTGTGCATCTTGCCCCAACTCAGGGGGGACTATGGTGGCACCGATGGAAAAAACTTTGAGGGTGGTGAGGACGGTTACCGAGGGCGAAGCTCCGGGCAATGAAGATCCTGTGGAGGCGAATCATTACCGGAGGTGGAGGCGTCAGAGACTTCAAGTGTTTGTCTGGGATGAAGAAGAAGAAGTCTGGGATCGCGAGGATTGGGGTGGCGGCTAGGGTTTGGCGCTATATAAAAGAGTTGGTATGAAAATGATTTATAGCCGAGTCTTTTAAGTAGGGTTGGCCCTGGGCCTAGGCGGGAGGGGGGACCGCGTAAGAACCAAGCCTGGGAGGGGCCAAAGATCTTATATGTTGTGTGCATCCCTGTACATAAACACATAGTCTGTCTCAAATAAAAAGACCCTGTAGCCAGGAATGCATGTACAAGAATTCATGAATAGTAAGTCACCTCGATAGATTGTGCAATTACTAATTAATGATTATGCCACATTCAATGTCAGAGAGTTAAATTTAGAAAATATGAATTTTCTTGGAAATCAATTTTTACAAAAAGTGTCCACCAAATCTCCTATATGATATGTATTTAACATTTTTAAAATACATAAAATGTTAATTGCTAGTGTCCATACCACTTGCCAACTAACAAGGGCTCGACCAGCATATACATGTCAATAACTTAGTGCATGTCATTGAAAATTAATACTTTCTATTCTACGATGGATTGGAATGAAATGAAACAAGAAGGTTTTCTCACGATTACGGTAACAACTATATCCTAAAAACAACATATGACGGTAGATAGAAAAGGAAGTATACATCCAAACAAACATGCAAAATAACACAAGATCTACTTTAGAATGATAAAACTTCAACTTTACCATGAGCTCCTACAGCCATCGGGGGATGGTGTCTAGTGCGGCACTACGGAGGTGTCCGCGATTCGCGCCTATCCGTGACCATGGCTGGGATGTTGTCCAGTGCGGCCCTCCAGCAGTAAAAATTTCGTGCTATCACCTATGATTCCAGCGACCCACCGAGGGCATTACTGGAAATTCACATACCCGATGCCACATGGCTTCCTCGGATTCCTGGCCTCATCCCCAATCGGGGGACAAGTTAGGGTTCCATCTTTCGCTTACTACTCTTTCTCCCTCGCATCCCTCTCGCATCCCTCGCGCAGTCGTAGCTCCTCTGCCTTCCTTCTCTATGGCCCGAGCCGCCGCCGCTCCTCCATGCCTCACTCCTCCTCTTGGCATTAATTGGAGATTGTAGGAGGATAGAGACATTTTTTTCAAGAGATGTGCTCTGACCTGGGCTCCTCGGACCCGACGTGCCTGGCCCTCCGTGCTGCTGCAAGCGGGGAGCTTCTGTCACGGTCTCCACGTTGCCCCTCGCCATGCTCCACTTCTTGTCGATGGCGCCACTCTTGGCCGGCTTCTCCCCATTCCGTCACTCAGGATCCTGGCATCGGTCAGTCATAGAACAAAAATTCAGTCAGACATAGGGGAAAAAATCCGTCAGCCGAAATCCATAAAATTGGAACCAAAATCCCAAACTGGAAAGGCCACATGAACTGCGCGACACCGAAGGAAGAAAATCGAAATCGCGAACAAGGACCATGCGAGCATGCACAGGTCCGGAGGAGAAAAACCCCCAAAATTCAGAGGCCGAGGACCGCTGCCCAGGTACCGAACCCCAAGTCCCCTACCATTCCACTCCCAGAATGTATGGAAGGCGTGCCGGGCTAGTGGAAGGGAGGAAGGCCCCGATCGATGGCGCGTGAAACAGAGGAGGATGCGGGCGGGCGGGCGAAGCGGTATCTCTGTGGGTGGGCGCAAGACAGGCGGGGAATGCGGGCCGGTCGCGGCGGCGGTGACAGCGACGGAGGCCTAGGGTTTAGCGCGATCGCGGGTGGCAGGCGGCGGCTGGGATGGGGTTTTGAGCAGCTTTGGTGGGAGAAAGATGGGGGAAACGCCGTTGTTACCATGTCCCTCCCTGGCTCTTCCTTCCCCTTCTGCCCGCGCCTCAGCCATCTCGTCACAGGCCACTGTAGTAGCGGCAGTGGCTTCTGAGTTGTAAATGTCAGGTCTCTCACCCACCCCACCCTACCCCCACCATTGGACCAAAAGGAGTTGAATGTAATAATGTCATCATTGAGCAATGATTGTGGCGCATTTATTGTGGGGGCGAAGAAGACAAAGGACATTAATTCTACTAGACAGGAGTTGGTGGGACGTATCCGTGAGAGTATTTTTATCATCACGGTAAGCACGTGCCTAAATATTAGTATTGGAAAATAATTACGGTCAAATAGCTGGTGATAGATAGGCCAGATTGCTAGGGTGGGGCTGAGGTGAGTTGGGCTTCGCCTTTTGGTCTATTTCCTTTTTTTGGTAGGTATATTGGCTGGCCTTAGATCTTAGAGTGGGTCATGTCCTACCCTACACCTTGTTGGATCTACCCTGAAATGAGTGGAGAGATCATATTTTTTATGTTGCGACGGGCGAATGCTAATGCTCTCAGCAATAGGTGGGCGCTCGCTAAGCTTATGCTGAAAGAATGGACATGGAATCGGGTGGTTCCGACTATGCTTCAGGAAGGTTTTCCGGCGACTCCCGCAACCACTATATAATAGAAACAACATATGATGCCGCATAGGAAAGGAAATAAACATCATAAAAAATATGAAAAAAGAACACTAGATCCAAATTATAATGAAAAAGCGGCAACTTTAACATGCACTATGGTGGCATCTCGATCCACTAGGAGCATCTACGACAGGATCTTTCTCGTACGCATCTTGCTCCAACTCAGGGGGGACTATGGTGGCACCGATGGAAAAAACTTTGAGGGTGGTGAGGACAGTAATCGAGGGCGAAGCTCTGGGCGATGAAGATCGTGTGGAGGCGAATCCTTACCGGAGGTGGAGGCGTCGGAGACTTCAAGTGTTCATCTGGCATGAAGAAGAAGAAGTTTGGGATAGCGAGGAATGGGGTGGCGGCTAGCATTTGGGGCTATGGAAAAGAGTTGGTATGAAAAGGATTTATAGCCGAATCTTTTAATTAGGGTTGGCTCTGGGCCTAGGTGGGAGGGGGACCGCGTAAGCCCCAAGCCTAGGAGGGGCCCTTGATGCTATATCTTGTGTGCCTCCCTGTACATAAACACATAGTTTGTCTCAAATAAAAAGGTCATGTAGCCAGGAATGCATGTAAATGAGTTCATGAATAGTAAGTCACCTCGATCGATTGTGCAATTACTGATTAATGATTATGCCACATTTAATGTCGGAGTGTTAAATTTAGAAAATATGAATTTTCTTGGAAATCAATTGTTACAAAAAGTGTCCATCAAATCTCCTATATGATATGTATTTAACATTTTTAAACTACATAAAATGTTAATTGCAACTGTACATACCACTTGGCAACTAACAAGGATTCCACCAGCATATACATGTCAATAACTTACTGCATGTCATTGAGAATAAATAATTTCTATACTACGATGGATTGGAATGAAATTTAACAAGAAGGTTTTCTCGTGATTACGGCAACCACTATATACTAAACAACATATAACGGTAGATAGAAAAGGAAATAGACATCCTAACAAACATGCAAAAAAACAAAAGATCTACTTTAGAATTATAAAACTTCAACTTTACCCTGTGACGGTGTCCTGGACTAGGGGGTACTCACCACGTCATCTCCCGACCAGGTGGATCGGGCCGAGGACCCCCATGGTGGTTCACTCATGGGCCACTTCAGGCATCTCATGCCGCATACAAGGAAGATTCTGCAATACTTGGTGATCAAGACAAGGACTCCTCTCCACCAACGTATCCGGCTAGGACTCCTATTATCCTAGGCCTCCGGTACATTATATAAGCGGAGGCCAGGCTAGTCGATAAATTACCATGACATTCATCATCATACCCCTAGGGTTTCGACCAAAACATATGACCTCGAGGTAGATCAACTCTGTACTTGATACTGCATCAATATAAACAAGAGCGGGACGTAGGGTTTTACCTCCATCAAGAGGGCCCGAACCTCGGTAAAACATCGTCTCCTTCGTTCCTGTTACCATTGATCCGAGAATCCACAGCTCGGGCCCCCCTACCCCGAGTTCACCGGTTTTGACCGCGACAATGGTGCTTTCATTGAGAGTTCCACTGTGAGATCGACGAAGGATCAATGGCTCGCCTACAGATCAACTGCGGCGTCGGCATCTTCGTCACCGGCTCGACTAGACACCTTGGCTTGACCAAGGACTGTGCTCTGTCTCAGATCGTCATGTTTGGATGAGGGCCTTCATCAACATCAACTCTGATCTCTATTAAGATCATGGAGGAATCATCCATGGAGGTCGGAGGCTCAAAGTCAACATTGCCCTCGAGCGACCGTGCCGTTTTTCTGGACAGCGAACTTGTATCCGCTGCCACCGCCTCCTCGAGTATAGCTTTGATGATTGCTTCGGTGGAATTGGGTGGAATTGAGTATAAAACAACCGTGTAAAATTTCGTCGTGTTCCGATGAAGGAATCTTCGGCGATCTCCGATATACCGGAGCCCTATCGAATCTGGACGGTAATCTGGATGAGTTTGGGGCGAGGAGTCCAATGTCTAGCACTGACATCCTTTGGAAGATCCAACCATTCATCGGCTGTGGAATTCCTATATATACCACCCCTCAAAATTTCAGCTCGATCCGGTCGTTCAAACTCCGGGAACCTTTCGAAGAGTAGATCAATTTTTGGATCTATTTTCTGCGCGAATACGAATCCGACCCGAGTTCATCTTTCTTCATGAACGGGATAATGGACAACCTTTTTGGAGGAATCTCTTTCTAGGCTATTGTGTTTTGTTTCCAAACACATGCTCACAATTTTTCTCCTTTTCGGAGGTAATCTTCACCGTCGCGCCGGTGTCAAACCAGCCAAACAACGTTGCAGCACGGCTGCCGACCTGCACTAGACGGGTCATTGCTTTATCGAGCCGAGCTCAACCTTATCGAATCATCATCTCGGCAAGCCAAACAAGAGTTCGGCATCGCGAAGGCTAAATCATCACCAACATCATAGCCGCACGGATACACGGAGTGGGCACACCGGCATCACCGCACGGTCACTTCATCAAGCCGGCATCGACCACGTCACAAGATCCGACCTGCATTGGCATCGCCGCGCCATTGCTTCTTCATGACGATGTCCACCACGCCGACCTGCTTTGACACTTTGGCTGGCATGGGGCTGCAACGTCACCTTACCGACCTGCTCCAACACCTCAGCTGACTGGGGGCTTTGCCATCTCTTCGTCAACCTACGACGGGGCCTTCGGCGTCACCAGTTGACCAGTTTCGTCACCTCAGCTGGACCAGGGCTTCGCCTTGCCGCATCAACCATGCTGCGTTGCCACTTTGTCAAGCCCAACTCCTCGCTCGGTCACCTCGGGCTTGGGGGCTGGGACCTTGGCCAGGCCAAGGACTACGTCTTCGTCCGGCCGCAAGCTCGGACCGCGTCATCAACACCGAGCACATTAACTAGCTAATTGGCTTTAATGATCAATTTTTCTAAATTCTTAATTTTTTATTCAGTTCGACCAAGCATTATATTTGTGTTAAACAAAGAAGCTATATATTTGCTAAAAATTAGTTTGTTAAAAATACTTCTTTTTCCCAAGTTAACTGGGCTCTTAAATTTATATGAGCCATTTATAATAAAAGTTTTCTTCTTAGTCATTGCAAATTCTTTTTCTGCCACTCCTTTCTCAACTCGAGTGTATGGTCAATAGCCGGATAGCCTGGCTTCTCTCTAAAGGCTCTTAAGTTTAGTTTGCTAAACTGGCCTCGAAGAAGCACTCCGCCTTCGGGATAGGGAGGTTGAAGCCGAAGGCTGACCTATTTGAAGTTTAGAGATCGGATGCGTCATGTTGAAGCACGACAGAAGCACAATTTTTTTAAGAGCAATTCCGGATTGGCACAAAAAAACCTGATCTAATTTAGATGTAAAGTTTTTATGTGAGTTTTTTGGTTTTCCAAGCTTATGGCACTTTTAACCTATTAGTGTGTCTCCAGCATAAGTCTTGCAGTACAACGCGGGACACCTTTCAAGCTTCGGCAATATCAACACGGGGCTGCGACTAGAGCAGAACCCACCAAAAGCCAAGGTACTCCATGGAGTCCTCGGCAAAACATACTCGGATAGTTCTTTATATGCATCTGTTTCGAATTGTGTCGTCGGTCAATAGTTGGGTTGCCCAGCTCCTGTGATTGCCTCCTACATTCCGCTTTGTTCGGCTAGGTGTGCAAAGGGAGAACCACTGTGATTGTACTTCCAATTAAGCTGGTAAAGTACCTCAGTGGAGAAAGCCGAAAACTGACTGTCACAATGAGTGTAAACTGGTTAGCGATCCGATGACTGTGTCAAACTATAGATCAATAGAGGTTACCACATGTTGGCCGAAGTGTTAATTGCTCGACCTCCGTTGACGCTAAACACTAACCGGGGGCTAGTAACTGGACTCCCAACTTTAAACTCCTATGACTAAGTGAAAGTTATAAAGCCTCCATATCTGATTGCCTCATTTCTGCTAACACAACCGCCTCCGGGCACCGAGACATCGGCTAAGGGTTGTCTTGTTAGTACAGAAACACCCTGCGTAGCATCTACAAAGGGGTAGAAGCCGACGATGAGCCGCTTTCAGATTATAAATGGTCGCAACGGAGTCGAAATAAACATATATCATCAGTGTTTGTATTCAATATATGAGCGCCGCCTTCCATAATTGTCGTTATAAAGCCATAAATATGCATCAATTTGACTTAAGATTTTGGCCAAGCTGGGTTGCTTGGCTCCTGTGTTTACACCCTACGTTCCCGATTGTTCGGCAAGGGGTAAAGGGAGCACCTCTGCGATTGATACTACCGGGTCATCCGGGTTAGTACCTTAGACTGGGTGAAGCCGAAAGCTAGCTATCTTAAGAATATAATTGGTCGGCAACGACAGAAGTGAAAATTTCGGTTCATTAAGACCACAGAGTTTGGGAAACTTTCCCCAAACTAAATCCTCAATATTTTCCTCCCACATTGATTGGAGGTGAGGTTTCATGATCATGGCCAACATGACAACCTAGGAAAAGGAACTTATAAAGGAACTATTTTTCACAGAAGATGTTTCTTACGTTAAATAGTAATATAACATATCTCTTCGCATACCTTTGTTTATAAAACCGTATGGCCGGATTGCCTTGTTTGCCATAAATCTTTCCGCTCATAAAGGCTTTATAAAGTGGGACAAACACTCCCCGGCTACTGGGCGAGGAGGTTGAAGCCGATGGTCGGTCAACAAAGTTTTGTACAATGCAGATCCGAGCATTAATGATGTATAGTACTTGGATACATAGAATCATTACACATAAATTGCGAGTATAAGTCAATTTGCTGTAGCCCATCTTTTAAAAAGTCAAGGGCACAATCTCGCTGAGACAACCAAGAAGCTGACATAATTCCCTATTGGCATTGATTTCCTATCTATTTAGCCCCTTGGGTCCGACATTGGCGAGCTCGGCTTTCGCTAGCTCTAGCTCTTTTAAGAGATCTTTATTCTCTTTCCGAGTAGTCTGTGTTAAACACAACAAAATTTTCTGTCAAGCATATATCGATCCTTAATTCGGCCACCTGTGCCCACATTAAGGCTCGAGGGCTACTGGGCTTCGCGCCTCTCACTTAAAAGCCATTAACGGGGCACATCGATCCCCTGATCTAGTGTTGCCACCCGACCATTGGCTCGGGGGCTACTGCATTGCCTATTCAATGCAGAAAATTCAAAGTGCCCAGTGTTCGGCTTGATCGAGCTATGGGCAAACGCGTGTTCGGACAACAATATGTACCATCTGGGACTTATCCGACGTCAAGCTAATATATTACGTCGACTTCTCAAAACCCTCTATGAAGTGTCCGTCGGCCGATCACTATCTCATCTAATATATTACACTGTGTTTCTATTCCTAAGTCGATTTTGCGAACCGACCTGAGTGTCAGGGGCTACTGGGATCAGCGGTTTTTAAGTTTTCCTTCAGGTGCATGCCGGACATTGAGCGGACACACACCTTGAGGGCTACTGGATATATATCTTGGCAGAAAATACATTGCACAAATTAGAATTAAATTCACAAAAATTAGCCCACGGCCGAGGTGGTGTACCACCTCGGAAGCAATCCGGCATAAAGCTCGGATCCAAGTGGTTGGCTGCATAGAGGGCAAGTATGGCATTAAGCTCGGTTGAACTCCTTCAACTTTTTCAAGACCGAGGTATTCTATGACACCTTAGATGCAGTCCGGCGTTGGTGCTCGGCTGCGAGAGGACACCTTGGATACAGTCCGATGTTGGAGCTTGGATGCAGTCCGGCGTTGGAGCTCGGCTCCAAAAAGACACTACGAACGCAGTCCGGCATTGGAGCTTGTATAGAGTCCGACGTTCAAGCTCGGACGCAAGAGGACACCACCGCACGGGAAACACTTCAAACCCGAGGTGTGGCGTAAAGAATAACAACGCATTGATAAAGGCCGAAGACTTAAAGGGCTCCTAAGATGCTCGACGTGTAAACTCGTCAGATTTAGCTTGGCACTCCTCAAGATCGAAGATGGGAAGATTTGTTGAGCCAGTTTTCAAGACCGATGACCAAAGATGAAAAATAGTTCGGAAGAATTGAGGAGCGTCCCCAACTTGAAGACCGGTTAAGGGGGCTACTAACAGTCTCCTGGACTAGGGGGTACTCACCATGTCATCTCCCGACCTGGTGGATCGGGCCGAGGACCCCCATGGCGGTTCACTCATGGGCCACTTCGGGCATCTCATGCCGCATACACGGAAGAATCCGCAAGACTTGGTGATCAAGACAAGGATTCCTCTCCACCAACGTATCCGGCTAGGACTCCTGTTATCCTAGGCCTCTGGTACATTATATAAGCCAAGGCCAGGCTAGTCGATAGATTAACATGACATTCATCATCATACCCCTAGGGTTTAGACCACAACATATGATATCGAGGTAGAACAACTCTGTACTTGATACTCCATCAATATAAACAATAGCAGGACGTACGGTTTTACCTCTGTCAAGAGGGCTCGAACATGGGTAAAACATCATCTCCTTCGTTCCTGCTACCATTGATCCGAGAATCCATAGCTCGAAACCCTATACCCCGAGGTCGCCGGTTTTCAAACCGACACCCTGCGCTCCGGCAGCCACTGGGCGATGGTGTCTAGTGCGGCACTATGGAGGGGTCCGCGATTCGTGCCTGTCAGTGATCGTGGCTGTGATGTTGTCCAATGCGGCCCTCCAGCGGTAGAAATCTCGTGCCATCACCTGTGATTCCAGCGCCCCGCTGAGGTCATTACTGGAAATTTGCATACCAGATGCCACATGGCTTCCCCGGATTCCTGGCCTCATCCCCAATCGGGGGATGAGCTAGGATTCCATCTTTTGTTTACTACTCTTTCTACCTCTCATCCCACTCGCATCCCTCACAGTCGTAGCTCCTCTGCCTTCCTTCTCTATGGCCTGAGCCGCCGCTGCTCCTCCATGCGTCACTCCTCCTCTTGGCATTAATTGGAGAAAGTAGGAGGATAGAGACCTTTTTTTCAAGAGATGTGCTCTGACCTAGGCTCCCCGGACCCGACGCGCCTGGACCTCCGTGCTGCCACAAGTGGGGAACTTCCGTCACGGCCTCCGCATTGCCTCTCGCCACGTTCCCATTGCTTGTCGAAGGCGCCCCTCTCGGCTGACTGTTCCCCATTCCGTCGCTCAGGAAGCTGGCATCGGTCAGTCACAGAACAAAAATTCAGTCAGACACAGGGGAAAATCTGTCAGCCAAAATCCACAAAATAGGAACCAAAATCCCAACCTGAAAAGGCCACACCAACTGCACAACGCCGAACGAAGAAAATCAAAATTGCGAACGAGTTCCGTGCGAGCACGCACTAGTCCGGAGGCGAAAAACCCCCAAAAATCAGAGGCCGAGGACCGCTGCCCAGGTGTGAAACCCCAAGCACTCGGCCATTCCCCTCCCCAGAATGAGCGGAAGGCGCGCCATCGGCCGGGCCCATGGAAGGGAGGGAGGCCCCGAGCGACGGCGCGCGAAACAGAGGAGGAGGCGGGTGGGCGCAAGACAGGCGGGGAATGCGGGCCGGTCGCGGCGGCGGTGACAACAACGGAGGCCTAGGGTTTAGTGTGATTGCGGGTGGCAGGCGGCGGCCGTGATGGGGTTTTGAGCAGCTCCGGTGGGAGAAAGAAGGGGAAACACCATTGTTACTGCGTCCCTTCCTGGCTCTTCCTTCCCCTTCTGCCCGGGCCTTGGCCACCTCGTCACGGGCCACTGTAGTAGCGGCAGTGGCTTCTGAGCTGTAAATGTCTGGTCTCTCCCCCACCCCACCCCACCCCCACCATTGTACCAAAAGGAGTTGAATGTAATAATGTCATTATTGAGCAATGATTGTGGTGCATTTATTGTGGGGGCGGGATAGACGAAGGACATTAATTCTACTAGACCAGAGTTGGTGGGACGTATCCGCCGGAGTATTTTTATCATCACGGTAAGCACGTGCCTAAATATTAGTATTGGAAAATAATTACGATCAAATAGCTGGTGATAGATCAGACCAGATTGCTAGGGTGGGGCCGAGGTGAGTTAGGCTTGGCCTTTTGGTCTATTTCCTTTTTTGGTAGGTATATTGGCTGGCCCTAGATCTTAGGGTGGGGCATGTCCTACCCTACACCTTGTTGGATCTACCCTAAAATGAGCGTCGAGATCATATTTTTGATGTTGCGATGGGCGAAGGCTCATGCTCTCAGCAACGGGTGGGTGTTCGCTGAGCTTATGCTAAAAGAATGGCCATGGAATCGGGTGGTTCTGACTATGCTTTAGGAAGGTTTTCCGGCGACTCCCGCAACCACTATATAATAGAAACTACATATGATGCCGCATAGGAAAGGAAATAAATATCATAACAAACATAAAAAAAACACTAGATCCAAATTAGAATGAAAAAGCGGCAATTTTACCATGCACTATGGCGGTGTCCCAATCGACTAGAAGCATCAATCATAGGATGCTTTCTCCAGCGCATCTTGCTCCAACTCAGGGGGGACTATGGTGGCACCGATGGAAAAAACTTTGAGGATGGTGAGGCCGGTAACCGAGGGTGAAGCTCCGGGCGATGAAGATGCTGTAGCAAATCCTTACCGGAGGTGGAGGCGTCGGTGACTTCAAGTGTTCGTTTGGGATGAAGAAGAAGAAGTCTGGGATCGCGAAGATTGGGGTGGCGGCTGGGGTTTGGGGCTATGGAAAAGCGTTGGTACGAAAAGGATTTATAGCCGAGTCTTTCAAGTAGGGTTGGCTCTGGGCCTAGGCTGAGGGGAACCGCGTAAGCCCCAAGCCTGGGAGGGGCCCAAGATCCTATATCTTGTGTGCATCCCTGTACATAAACACATAGTCTGTCTCAAATAAAAAGGCTCTGTAGCCAAGAATGCATGTACAAGAATTCGTGAATAGTAAGTCACCTCGATCAATCATGCAATTGCTCATTAATGATTATGCCACATTCAATGTCGGAGTGTTAAATTTAGAAAATCTGAATTTTCTTAGATATCAATTGTTACAAAAAGTTTCCATCAAATCTCCTATATGATATGGATTTAACATTTTTAAACTACATAAAATATTAATTGCTAGTTTACATACCACTAGGCAACTAACAAGGACTCCACTAGCATATACGTGTCAATAACTTACCGCATGTCATTGAGAATTAATAATTTCTATACTACAATGGATTGGAATGAAATGAAACTAGAAGGTTTTCTCGCGATTACGGCAACCAGTATATACTAAAAACAACATATGACGGTAGATAGAAAAGCAAATAGACATCCTAACAAACATGCAAAAAAACACAAGATCTACTTTAGAATGATAAAACTTTAAGTTTACCCTGCGCTCCGGCAGCCATCGGGGGATGGTGTCTAGTGCGGCACTATGGAGATGTTGTCCAGTGCGGCCCCCCAGCGGTAAAAATCTCACGCTATCGCCTGTGATTCTAGCGCCCCGCCGAGGGCATTACTGGAAAATCACATACCCGATTCCACAAGACTTCCTCGGATTCATGGCCTCATCCCCAATCGGGGTGCAAGCTAGGGTTCCATCTTCCGTTACTACTCTTTCTCCCTCACATCCCTCTCGCATCCCTCTCACAGTCGTAGCTCCTCTGCCTTCCTTCTCTATGGCCCGAGCCACCGCTGCTCCTCCACACCTCACTCCCCCTCTTGACATTAATTGGAGATAGTAGGAGGATAGAGAACTTTTTTTTCAAGAGATGTGCTCCAACCTGGGCTCCCCGGACCCG
This sequence comes from Thinopyrum elongatum, assembly GCA_011799875.1. Lineage (NCBI taxonomy): Eukaryota > Viridiplantae > Streptophyta > Magnoliopsida > Poales > Poaceae > Thinopyrum > Thinopyrum elongatum. The sequence continues at coordinate 43,154,427 of CM022302.1, forward strand.
ACGCGCCTGGCCCTTCGTGCTGCCGAGAGAGGGGAGCTTCCGTCACGGCCTCCGCGTTGCCCCTCACCACGTTCCCACAGCTTGTCGATGGCGCCCCACTAGGCCGGTTGTTCCCCATTCCGTCGCTCTGGAACCTGGCATCGGTCAGTCACAGAATAAAAATCCAGTCAGACACAGGAGAAAAATCCATCAGCTGAAATCCGTAAAATAGGAACCAAAATCCCCAACTGAAAAGGCCACACCAACTGTGTGACACCGAAGGAGGAAAATCGAAATCACGAATGAGCGCCGTGCGAGCATGCACCGGTCCGGAGGCAAAAACCCCCAAAAATGAAAGGGGCCGAGGACTGCTGCCCAGGTGCAGAACCCCAAGCCCCCGGCCATTCCCCTCCCAGCAACGTGAAACAGAGGAGAAGGCGGGTGGGCGGGCGAAGCGGTATCTCCTCGAGTGGGCACAAGACAGTTGGGGAATGAGGGTCGATCATGGCGGTGGTGACGGTGACGGAGTCCTAGGGTTTAGCGCGATCGCGGGTGGTGGGCAGCGGCCGCGATGGGGTTTTGAGCAGCTCTGGTAGGAGAAAGAAAGCGGGAAACGCCGTTGTTACCCCGTCCCTCCCTGACTCTTCCTTCCCCTTCTGCCCACGTCGCGGCCGTCTCGTCATGGGCCACTGTAGTAGCGGCAGTGGCTTCTGAGCTATAAATGTAAGGTCTCAACCCCACCCCACCCCCCACCATTGGACCAAAAGGAGTTGAATGTAATAATGTCATTATTGAGCAACAATTGTGGTGCATTTATTGTGGGGGCGGAAAAGAGGAAGAACATTAATTCTACTAGACTGGAGTTTGTGGGACGTATCCGTCAGAGTATTTTTATCACTACTGTAAGCACATGCCTAAATATTAGTATTGGAAAATAATTACGGTTAAACAACTTGTGATAGATCCAACCAACTTGCTAGGGTGGGGCCGAGGTGAGTTGGGCTTGGCCTTTTGGTCTATTTCCTTTTTTTGGTAGGTATATTGGCTGGCCCAATATCTTAGGGGGGGGCATGTCCTACCCTACACCCTGTTGGATCTACCCTGACATGAGCGGGGAGATCATATTTTTGATGTTGCGACGGGCGAAGGCTCATGCTCAAAGCAAAGGGTGGGTGCTCGCTGAGCTTATTCTGAAAGAATGGACATGGAATCTGGTGGTTCCGACTTTGCTTCAGGAAGGTTTTCTGGAGACTCCCGCAACCACTATATAATAGAAACAACATATGATGCTGCCTAGGAAAGGAAATAAACATCATAACAAACATGAAGAAAAAACACTAAATCCAAATTAGAATGAAAAAGCGGCAATTTTAGTGTGCACTACGGCGGCGTCCCGATCCACTAGGAGCATCGATGACAAGGCGCTTTCTCCTGCGCATGTTGCTCCAACTCAGGGGGGACTATCGTGGCACCGATGGAAAAAACTGTGAGGGTGGTGAGGATGGTCACTACTGCAGGATGCTGCTAACGCGACACTATGATCAGAGACCCTTTGACGAAACTGTGTGCGATGCATTAATTACAAACGCTGATGTAAAAAAAACTGTCAAAAAAGATGCAAAACATTTGTGATGAAGGATACATCAAACACGGTTTAGATTTTAGTTGCGTGTGCGATGCGGGGCATACGGTTGATCCATAAGAACTTTTTGCGATGAGAAACAACAACATAAACAGGCAGCCAGATCAAGGTGTGTGCGATATACGACATACAGTTCGCTCGGATGAACTGTTTGCGATGATCGAGTTGAACACAAACGATTCAGCGTAACAAGATGTGTGTGATACCCGGCAAACAAGTCGGGAATCAGAATTGTGTGCGATCATTATAGACAGCCCATACGGTCTTTTTTTGTGTGCTCATCAGGGCACACAGTTCAAGAAACCAACTTATGGGGGATAATGTCGAAGATCTCTGTCGAATACGTATTACTAGCCGTCTGTGATGAGATTGATAGGATAAACAGAGATAATGAATTAATATGAGCGAACGGAAACAGATATATATACAGTCTGCTTAATTTAGTCCTTCTTGTTGTTGTTGTTGTTGTTGGATGGCCCCGCGACATCGTCTTGGCGAGGACGCTTCTTGCCGCTGACCGTTGGCTTTTCATCACCGCCGTCGTCGTCATCGTCGTTGCTGTTGTCGTCCTCCTCCTCCTCGTTCGACCATTCCTCCTCATCATCGTCGTTGGCCTGCGACGACTCCTCGTCCGTCTAGTTATCGTCTGATGACTTCGGAGGCACCGTCCCTTCCATGATCCGAATATAATCAAGGTCTGGGCTCAATGCCGGACTCATGGAAGACGAGCGGGATGATTCCGATGTTGACCTATCATCGGGCGCCAAACTGTTGGCCGAACTGTCGTCCTTGCTGTCGATCGACATGGCTGCGATTGTATAAAAACCGCGAGAAAACGAGATTGCAGAGCGTGTGCAAGTGTGTAGCGTGGCCTGCTGGGGACGATGAAGATGGTGGACACTTAAGCGGGGTATGCAGAGAAGAGGAATGCCAATTGAAGCGGGGGTTGATGTATTATCTAACCGCTGATATAATCAACCGCAATTATTTGTACCTAGTCGCTCCAAATTCCCGGGCTTGCGCAGTTCTCAATGTGATAATTAATTATGCACACACGTTGGAGCGTCCAAATATGAAACAAGCATTTTTCGTAGTACTTCTACTGCCTCCGTACCGGCGACCTAGGTGGGGGAAAAATGAGAGAACTTGATGATTATTTGGTAATGAATACCATTGCGTGCAGAGAATTTTTTTTTTGAAACGGAGTTGCGTGTAGAGAATTACTATTGCATGCATGTTATGCTAAGTAGTCTGAAGTCATTGAATGCATACTAGCCGCAGGACTACTATTGGTTGATTTCTTTTTTCAGGACAAAAATAAGGAACGAGTTTTGAGATTATGCACCGGTAGCGATACAAACGGAGTAGGATAGTTGGCAAGCAATACATTGAGCTCTTCTTATTGATGAAGCCAGTAATACTCAAACTACAAAGGAAAAGAAAGAAAGACAAAGGAAAATATCTGCACGAATCTTCGCGTAACATCAATGGCATAGGACCTAGATGTGCATTACTTAGAGAACATCTAGATGTGCTTTAGCAATACAGTCAAACAAAACCCCTAATCATCATTGCAAACAGTGCATAGAACATGGCTAATGCGACAACCACAACTACACATGCTAGTTCCTTCTTGTCTCTTGCTTTCATATGTTGCCTGTGATTGATTCTTTCTTGCTTCATCGTACTGATTCTACATTCCAGATCAGCCAGTTTCTTCTTCAGCTTTACGTTATCTTCTGCGAGCTTGGTGATAACACTCTGAGCCCTGCCATGCCATTCCTCATCCAGCCAGTTAACAAAGGCACAAGCCTCATATCCCTGCCAATGTTAAATACTATTCAGGATGAGCGGTGGCATTAACTCAAGTAAAATGATGAACTTAGCACTAACCACAAAGGGGCAACTGAGAAACCGCCTGCCAATGTCGAATCCCTCCGTGCATACACGTTGAGCGGGAGTGTGCCCGTGCACACAACTCAGCTTTTGGTACTTCTCGGTGGCGCAAAACTCGGAGTCAAACTCGTGTTGCGGGAGTCTGGAGTCATGCTCCGGATCCGGTGGCAGCTCGCTTTCCTGGGGGGGGGGGGGTCATTCAGGACGGATTTTAGTAGGGAGCTAATTTGGACATGCTAAAAAAGATCGGGATAGATTGGAACCTGACAGGACGATTCGGATCTATAGTACACCTGCCTTCTGATGACCTTAGGCAAGTGCTCGATGGCGACCGCCGTCGTGGCTGCGCTGCCGAGAGCGCCGATACGACCAGGAGCAGCCGCACCGAAACCATCAGCACCACTCATCCGCATTCCCCCAATGTCAGCGCCACGCGACGGAATTGGGAGGCTATATAGGGATTTGGGGGAAATGGGGAAACTGTGGGGATAAGCTAACGGTCGAGAACTACTTATGGCACTATATGTTGTATACGGCACACTGTTTATACATGTCGTTTGTGTTAGGTATTACACCTTCACACACGATTTCCGCACCAAACCGTGTGAGAAGACAACGTAGGTGAGACACGGTTGCCATGACTTAACCGTATGTGATGTACTACCCATGTACATATAATTGAGTTACAGTGATACCGTGTAAACAGCCGCTCTGCGGATATCAGTCAAAAAATAAAACAGCTGCTCTGCAGATAGAGATAGCGGCGGCGGCGGCCTAGGCAGCGGCTATCGGATAAGAGGTCAATCCTCGGTCGGTGGGCGGTGGCGGCATCATAGGGGGTCAATCCTCGGTCTGCGGCGGGAGATAGGAGGAGCTCAACCATCGAGGTCGGCGGCGGCGTGATTGGAGCTCATCCATCGCGGTCGATGGTGGGATAGTGGAGGGCGAACTTCAGGTAGCAGCCGCACTAAGCTTTGCTCCTCGACCCTGCTGTCTCGGCGTGCCGCCGCATCTCACTTCTCTGTCTGCTGGGTGGAGGTCACCGCGCGGCTAATTAATTAAGGTATACTTTTCGTGAGTCGCTTAATTAAGGTATTCAATTCCTAAGGGTAGTGCTGTAGTACTCTGCGTGTAAATTGACTGGCCATTAATTTTTGTCATTGCACGTCTAGATAACAATATGGAGCGCCCTCAGTAATTATGAAAATAAAACCTTGTGATTTATGCACGCATCTTTGGGCATCAGTTACTCTGTGTATTAATGTTGTTGTTTTGTTTTTAATTACCATTCGTGTGGTGCAGATGGAACGATCTAAATGGATGCAGAATCGGAGAACCATAGAATTTATCAGTGGCATCACAGAGTTCATGAATTTGGCTGAAAGTACAAAGAAGAGAATTGATGATGCGGATTACATCCTGTGTCCATGTACTCATTGTGTCAATATAGAGTCACGTGAAGTTGCAGATGTCCAGTGGCACTTACTCTCTCGGGGATTCATGGATGGATATACACGTTGGACCAGACACAGTGAAGAGCAGGTCATGGATGAATATACCCAGGGCTGCGAGATGCCAAACCCCGGTCTGTGTCACATGGATGTTGAATCTAACATCAGGGCAGAGGCGTCAAGCTACCAATGGAACACCGGAAAGCCGAAACGCCCACTGGAAAACCAAGATGACGACGCAGACGATGATGATCTTGATATGCTAGATTTTGCAGGTATGATTGTAGATTTCAAAGGCCCAAAAAAGGATATGCTTGGGTACAAGGATCTGCCAACCATTGATGTGCACTCCAAGAAAGAATTGTATCCAGGTTGCAAAAAGAAATATTCCAAGTTGAGTGCCACCCTGGCGCTTCTCAGATTTAAAGCAGCAAATGGTCTATCAAACAAGGGCTTCACAGAGTTGTTAGATCTTTTCAAAGAAATTCTGCTGGAAGATAATGTGCTCCCCAGAAGCACGAACGAAGCGAAGAAAATTGTTTGCCCATTGGAACTTGAAGTACAGAAGATACACGCTTGTGTGAATGATTGTATATTGTCCCGTGGTGAGTACAAAGATTTTCGTGCATGTCCCACATGCAAGCATGCACGATACAAGCGCAGGAGAGCAAAGGACAAGTACAAATAGGACAATGAGATCAAGACAGGAATCCCATTCAAGGTTGTTTGGTACTTGCCTTTAATTCTAAGGTTGAGGTGTTTGTTTGCAAACCCTAGAGAGGCAAAGAGGTTGCGGTGGCATCATGATGAGCGAACTGCGGATAAATATATGAGGCACCCGAAAGATGGGGCTCAGTGGGAATTAATCGACAACAAGTTTATTGACTTTGCCAAGGATCCTAGAAGTATAAGGATCGAGGAGTGTACTGACGGGATGAATCCTTTTGGCGATATGAGCACCAATCACAGCACATGGCCGATGCTTCTGTGCATATATAACCTAGCTCCTTGGTTGTGTATGAAGAAAAAATACATTATGATGTCAATGACTATGCAAGGCCCGAAGCAACCTGGAAATGACATCGACATTTACTTTCAGCTACTAGTAGAAGAACTGCTGACAGTGTGGGTAGATGGGCCTGCTGTTTTTTTTCCTTTTGATTTTGGTCTGGATTTGCCTTTCTGTGGCTTAGTGGTCTTGAAACCTGGAGGGATCACCCTTGATTCCTCTTCTTGGGTGGCTTGTCAACCTCAAAACCATCCCAAGACCATGTCATTTCCATCTTGGACCAATCCCAATATTCTTTTTCTTGGAAATATTCCTTCTTCCATTGAAGGAATAACCCTGTCTGCCCTGGGTTGTGAAGCAACCCACATTCCCAAATAATTCTCATAAATTGTTTGGGTCAGATCTTCCACAAATATGTCAAAACTCTTCCTTGCCATGTTCAAAAATATTTCACAAATATTCCTTTTCTGATTGTGCCCTAGCTGCCAAGTTGAGAAGCAAGTACCCTTTATATTGGCTTGCTTGCCCCCAAACTTTTCGGGCATTCTTTCCTATGCATATCATTGCCACATGCCAAAATTCAACTTCATTTGGCTATTAAATCTCCTGTGGGTAAATTCCAAATTTCTGGTCAACTGGAAGCTTTGTTAAGCAAGTACCACCTAGGATGATCCAAATGAGTTGAAATTTTGCAAGCATCTTCATATGCTCAAATCATGACTCTCCTCCAAGTTTCAACTCTATCCAATCATCTATGTGAGCACAGCCTCAAATCTTGGTTTCTGCTCAGATTTTCACATTGTGAAGCAACTATATTTTGTACTGCTCCATAATTGCTGAAAATTTACCATAGCATTCTCCTACCCGTATAACCTATCTCCACAAAATTTGGGCTCATTTCAACTTCCCAATAATTCCCTAGAATTTTCCTAAGATTCTGGTCAGAGAGACTCATTGTGAAGGAAGTACCATTTTCGCTTGTCCAAATGGCATGAAATTTTTATGGAACTCTCATGTGACCAAATCATCAAGCCATGCCCATTTTGAGCCCTAGGAAACACTATATGTGAGTGGCACATCAAGATTTGTTTTCTGGACCAGATTGGTCAGTTACAAAGCAACTATATGAAACCTTGGTCCATTTCTCTCCAAACTTCTAAGGATCATAGTCCTTCCTATCCCAAACCTCCCAGACATCATCCTTGGCCCTTATCACTTGTCTGTTCATCACAGTGGTGTGGTCAAGTTTGCTACAACAAACTTCTGGTGATCACTCCCATCTAACCACAGTGTGTTTCATCGAGCCATCACCTCAGTTGTAACCTGGCCTGGAGGGACTACTCACTGGACATGATTTGGCCGGTCAAGGGGCACCGCGTGCACCTGTTCACGCAGTGACCATGCGTCTGGCCTGCCAATGCACGCGCTCTGTGCATTGGAGTCCTCTGTTTCATCCGTTCCAACTCTCGCTCGACACCTAGCGATGTCTAGGGGCTTCGCCTCATCGTCGCCTTTGCTCGGGATCACTCTTCCCCTCTCACGCCCCTCCTACGCGGTGCGGCAGCCGTGCCCGTGGCGTGCCCGTCTCTGCCGCCGCCACGTTCACTTACCTGAGCTCTCCCGAGCCTTCCTGACCTCGCCTGAGCCATCCCCACCCCTCCGTGAAGCCTCCCGACACCACAAACGGACAGCCACGTTCCTCTGAAGCTCCAGTGCGTGGCTAAGCTCGCCACTGCGGCCGCGCTTATCGCCTCGCCCCGTCCGGCTATAAATAGGCCGCCCCCGAGTTCCTCGACCACACCACCAGCTCCACCACCCTCCCCTACCCATCCCGAGTCTCTTCCCCGAGCCCCGGAGCTCCTCCCCGCATCTAGTGGCCGCCACGACAGCCGGAGTGCCTTGGCTAAATTCTGGCGAGCCGGAGCTCTTCCCTCCCTCTCTCCACCACCAATAGATTCCCTATACTCCGGCGAGTCTCTCCACCCACTTCCCTCGTCGCCGGATGCGCCGTGGCCGCGAGCCCTCCATCACCCGTAGCCGTCGCCCACGCCCTCTGTCCCTGCGCATCGCAGCCACCCCTCCATTCCTCCCCGGCGTTCGTAAGGTCTCTGGACGGAGGCTGCATCATCCCCTGAGCACGCTGGTGGCCTCCCCACGGCCGGAGATGGCCGGAGTAACCCACACCCTTCGCCGGAGCCCGCCACTGCTCGCCGCCGCAGTCGGCGCCACACCCTTCCCCAGCCGCTCCTGAAGCTCCCCCTGGATGCGGCACTTGCTGCCGCACCCGCCGGTACCGGCGCCCTCGCAGGGGGTGGCTGGAGTCGGCCGGGCCGGCGCCGGAGTCGCCACTGCCTCTCGCCCTCTCCTCTGTTCGCTGTCGGGCACGAGGAGAAAGAAAGCAGGGGAAGAGAATGAGAGGGTCAGCGCGGGACCCGCCGATCAGCCTCACGCCGTTGACCCAGACCGGGCCCAGCCGCGTAAGTGGACATGTATTCCACCTAATACGTTTTCCTATTCTGAAAGGGCATTTTCATTTTACTTTGGCTCAAAATACGTTTCCTCAGTTATGAAAGCGTATTTCTCTAAAATAGGTTTTCTGTTTTATCCTCCAGGGGCCTGTTTGTGGAGTTATTTTTATAGATTGGTCCCTGAACTTTGTCGGGCTATATCTTTTCATCCGTAACTCCGATCGAGGTGATTCCGAAGCCCACTTCTTCTTGTCTTCGAGCCCGTCATGCTGGTACCATTTTCATAATGTTTTAACACAGTGAAAATGACCATTCTGCCCTTGCCCGTAAACAGCCCCCTCCGAGAGAGAACTGTTTCCGGCAATCATTTCCGCGGACTCTCCGCACCCCGTTCCCGATGATTTCTTCACCCCAGGCAAGCCACAACTCTCATTTGCATAATTGCATTGCAAAATCATAGTCAAACTAATTACTTTAATAGCAAGTATGAAGTATTTGTAAAATGAATTAGATTATGCAAGGCTTGAGTAAATTCTTGAATAGGTGACTACCCTGTTGAGTACCGGATGGTTAGTGACTAGTAGTTTACCCACTCGTTAATGCCATCATGTTGAGATTACCATCTGTGATGATTTTGGATTTCGTCCGGCAATTTCTGGAGACGAATTAATAGCAGTAGCTTGAACATAGTGCCTATTGGATTACTGGTTGGTTAATGTTTTCACTTGGATTATTATGTTGTCGGAGTGTCAGTTATGATGAAGAGATTATTTAGAGATAAGATACTTCATGGTTGATCCAGAGTCACCTATCCAGACTTATCCGTGCAGCCACATTTGCCGGTATGGGACGGCCTTAACTTGGTCTGGCTCTATGCTCTTTCACCGGTACCACCCGACAGGGAAGGTTATGCGTGCACGCTACCCTGTCCCGGTAGGCGACGATAACCTTGTGAGCCCAGTTGAGTTATATGGTACCAGATCCCCGTTTGGGACAGTTGTTAGCCACGACGGTGGCAGGTGTCACACGGTGACACAGGGGCCACCCAGGGCAGGACTCCGGGGGAGGATGATTGCCGGTGGTACGATGGGAGAGTCACAGGTTAGGCGGGTTTCGTTGGAGCAACGCTGGTCCACCTGAATGGGATCATGAGGTTAGGTGCTCCATGGTGTGGGTAAAGTGCGCAACCTCTGCAGAGTGTAAAATCTATTCGAATAGCTGTGTCCATAGTATTGGACAGTCCATCCAGACCACACTAGGTGGTCAACCATAGTAGTGATAATGATGGAAGAACTCGTCGTAAGATCGGAAGTACTCGGTGGATCCTAAGTATTCTGAGGGTTGTGAGGCAACCCGGAAGAGAGTAAGTTTGTCAGACTTGCAGTGTAGATGGTATCAGGAATATGATATGTTAGCCATGGGATGGCTATGAGATGAGTGGTCGGATGACCACATGATTTGGATTGGATTTGGAACAGATTCAGATTGGATCCTGAGATTATTCGGACTAAGGATTAAATATGCTTTACCCTACTGCATTTACTTCAGTAGTTATCTTGCTAGATAACCATGCTTGTTAAGTACTGGCTAAAGCTAAACCTAGTCGGTTGATCCAGAGTAACCTATTACTGTCACCCTCAACTGTAAATCTTGACCTAATCTTGACTGCTATGATGTTGTCTTGCCTTAATGCTGATGTTTGTTGTGAGCTTGCGAGTACATTCAAAGTACTCACCTGGCGTGTCATGCCAATTTGCAGGTCATGCCACGATTGCTTGCTTGTCAAGGATCCTGAGTTTGTGAGCTAGGATACACATTCTAGCTAGAGTCCCTGCGGAGTGGAGTCCATCACCGTCGTCGCGGTTCCGTTGCCGAGAGTTACTCCGCTACCTCAGGCTGTTCCGCTGCTAGCATAGAGCTACCCCGGGCAGGCGTAGTGTCGTTGTGCCAATGTAAACCTTGTACCCTTGTAGCCATATCCATTGTAATAAAGAGCTGATTTGTTATATGCCAACAGTGCCGTATTCCAGAAGGCTTGTCCCTGGGCTAGAATTGTTGGGAAACGTAGCATGCAATTTCAAAAAAAATCCTACGCTCACGCAAGATCTATCTAGGAGATGCATAGCAACGAGAGGGGGAGAGTGTGTCTACGTACCCTCAAAGACCAAAAGCGGAAGCGTTTGACAACGTGGTTGATGTAGTTGAACTTCTTCTTGTTCCAACCGATCAAGCACCGAACGTACGGCAACTCCGAGTTCTGCACACGTTCAGCTTGATGACGTCCCTCGAACTCTTGATCCAGCAAAGTGTAGAGGAAGTAGATGACTTCCGTCAGCACAACGGCGTGGTGACGGTGATGGTGAAGTGATCCGCGCAGGGCTTCGCCTAAGCACCGCGAGAATATGACCGAGGGTGTAATCTGTGGAGGGGGGCGCCGCACACGGCTAACAGTTGATGTTATGTGTTCTAGATGCCCCCTCCCCATGTATATATAGGTGGGAGGGGGAGGGGAGCAGCAAGGGTGCGCCCCAAGTAGGAGGAATCCTACTTGAGGTCCTCCCCAATTCGGCCTCCCCCCCCCCCTCCATAATTGCCAGAGGGGGAAGGAAAGAGGAGGGAGGAGGGAAGGAAGGGGGAGGCCGAATCCCTCCCCTTCCTTCTCTCTTACCCTCTTTCCTTCTCCTCTGGTGCGGCCCATATGGGGGGTGCAACAGCCCCTGGTGGCTGCTGTGTTTCCCCTCTTGGCCCATAAGTCCCATATCTTTTGCCAAGGGTGCCTGGAACCCCTTCCGGTGACCCGATATGTACCCGGTACCCTCCGGAACACTTCCGGTGTCCGAATACCATTGTCCTATATATCAATCTTTACCTCTCAACCATTTCGAGACTCCTCGTCATGTCCGTGATCTCATCCGAGACTCCGAACAACATTCGGTCACCAAATCACATAACTCATATAATACTAAATCGTCATTGAACGTTAAGCGTGCGGACCCTACGGGTTCGAGAATTATGTAGACATGACCGAGACACTTCTCCGGTCAATAACCAATAGCGGAAACTGGATGCTCATATTGGCTCCCACATATTCTACAAAGATCTTTATCGGTCGAACTGTTATGACAACATACGTTATTCCCTTTGTCCATCGGTATGTTACTTGCCCGAGATTCGATCGTCGGTATATTTATACCTAGTTCAATACTGTTACCGGCAAGTCTCTTTACTCGTTCCGTAATACATCATCCTGCAACTAACTCATTAGTCACTTTGCTTGCAAGGCTTCTTATGATGTGTATTACCGAGAGGGCCTAGAGATACCTCTCCGATACTCAGAGTGACAAATCCTAATCTCGATCTATCCCAACCCAGCAATCACCTTCGGAGATTCCTGTAGAGCATCTTTATAATCATCCTGTTATTTTGTGATGTTTGATAGCACACAAGGCATTCCTCCGGTATCAGGGAGTTGCATAATCTCATAGTCGAAGGAATATGTATTTGACATGAAGAAAGCAATAGCAATAAAACTGAATGCTCAATATGATATGCTAATGGATGGGTCTTGTCCATCACATCATTCTCCTAATGATGTGATCCCATTCATCAAATGACAACACATGTCTATGGCTAGGGAACTTAACCATCTTTGATTAACGAGCTAGTCTAGTAGAGTCTTACTAGGGACACAGTGTTTTGTCTATGTATCCACACATGTATCAAGTTTCCGGTTAATACAATTCTAGCATGAATAATAAAAATTTATCATGATATAAGGAAATATAAAATAACAACTTTATTATTGCCTCTAGGGCATATTTCCTTCAGTCTCCCACTTGCACTAGAGTCAATAATCTAGTTCACATCACCATGTGATTTAACACCAATAGTTCACATCTTTAAGAGATTAACACCCATAGTTCACATTGCCATGTGACCAACACCCAAAGGGTTTACTAGAGTCAATAATCTAGTTGACATCGCTATGTGATTAACACCTAAAGAGTACTAAGGTGTGATCATGTTTTGCTTGTGAGAGAAGTTTAGTCAACGGGTCTGTCACATTCAGATCCATATGTATTTTGCAAATTTCTATGTCTACAATGCTCTGCATGGAGCTACTCTAGCTGATTGCTCCCACTTTCAATACATATCCAGATTGAGACTCAGAATCATCTGGATCGGTGTAAAATCTTGCATCGACGTAACTCTTTACGAAGAACTCTTTATCACCTCCATAATCGAGAAATATTTCCTTAGTCCTCTAAGGCTAATTTTGACCGCTGTCTAGTGATCTACTCCTGGATCACTATTGTACCCCCTTGCCAGACTCATGGCAAGGTACACAACAGGTTTGGTACACAGCATGGCATACTTTATAGAACCTACGGCTGAGGCATAGGGAATGACTTTCATTCTCTCTCTATCTTCTGCCGTGGTTGGGCTTTGAGTCTTACTCAATTTCACACCTTGCAACACAGGCAAGAACCCTTTCTTTGACTGATCCATTTTGAACTTCTTCAAAACTTAATCAAGGTATGTGCTTTGTGAAAGTCCTATTAAGCATCTCGATCTATACCTATAGATCTTGATGCCCAATATATAAGCAGCTTCACCGAGGTCTTTCATTGAAAAATTCTTATTCAAGTATCCTTTTATGCTATCTAGAAATTCTACATCATTTCCAATCAACAATATGTCATCCACATATAATATTAGAAATGCTACAGAGCTCCCACTCACTTTCTTGTAAATACAGGCTTCTCCGAATGTCTGTATAAAACCATATGCTTTGATCACCTCGTCAAAGCGTATATTCCAACTCCAAGATGCTTGCACCAGTCCATAAATGGATCGCTGGAGCTTGCACACTTTGTTAGCACCTTTAGGATCGGCAAAACCTTCTGGTTGCATCATATACAACTCTTCTTTAAGAAATCCATTAAGGAATGCAATTTTGACGTCAATTTGCCAGATTTCATAATCATAAAATGCGTCAATTGCTAACATGATTCGAACAGACTTAAGCATCACTACGAGTGAGAAAATCTCATCGTAGTCAACACCTTGAACTTGTCAAAAACCTTTTGCGACAAGTCGAGCTTTGTAGATAGTAACATTACCATCAGCGTCCGTCTTCCTCTTGAAGATCCATTTATTCTCAATGGCTTGCCGATCATCGAGCAAGTCCACCAAAGTCCACACTTTGTTCTCATACATGAATCCTATCTCAGATTTCATGGCCTCAAGCCATCTGTCGGAATCTGGGCTCATCATATCTTCTTCATAGTTCGTAGGTTCGCCATGGTCTAATAACATGACTTCCAGTACAGGATTACCGTACCACTCTGGTGTGGATCATACTCTGGTTGACCTACGAGGTTCAGTACTAACTTGATCTGAAGTTTCATGATCATTATCATTAGCTTCCTCTATAGTTGGTGTAGGCATCACGGGAACGGTTTTCTGTGATGAACTATTTTCCAATTCGAGAGAAGGTATAATTACCTCATCAAGTTCTACTTTCATCCCACTCACTTCTTTCGAGAGAAACTCCTTCTCTAGAAAGTTTCCATTCTTGGCAACAAAGATCTTGCCTTCGGATCTGTGGTAGAAGGTGTACCCAATTGTTTCCTTAGGGTATCCTATGAAGACGCACTTCTCCGATTTTGGTTCGAGCTAATCAGGCTGAAGCCTTTTGACATAAGCAATGTTGGGGATATCGCTTATCGGGAACTTATCGGTCGACCCATGATAAGGGGTAAATCGGCCAGTTTATCGGCATATCGGCTGATTTATCACCATATCGGCTGATTTATCGGCCCATTTATCTTATCGGTCAGATAGCGTAAGCGATAAATTGGCCGATTTATCGGAATATCGGAAGATATCTTGAACAGTGGACATAAGTGTCGCAACCCCAAACTTTAAGAAATGACAGCTTAGGTTTCTTGCCAAACCAAAGTTCATACGGTGTCGTCTCAACGGATTTAGATGGTGCCCTATTTAATGTGAATGCAGCTGTCTCTAATTCATAACCCCAAAACGATAGTGGTAAATCGGTAAGAGACATCATAGATCGCACCATATCTAATAAAGTACGGTTATGACATTCGGACACACCATTACGCTGTGGTGTTCCAGGTGGCGTGAATTGTGAAACTATTCCACATTGTTTTAAATAAAGGCCAAACTCGTAACTCAAATATTCGCCTCCATGATCAGATCGTAGAAACTTTATTTTCTTATTACGATAATTCTACACTTCACTCTGAAATTCTTTGAACTTTTCAAATGTTTCAGACTTGTGCTTCATCAAACAGATATATCCATACCTACTTAAATCATCTGTGAATGTCAGAAAATAACGATACCCGCCGCGTGCTTCAACACTCATCGGACCGCATACATCGGTATGTATTATTTCAATAAGTCATTAGCTCTCTCCATTGTTCCGGAGAACGGAGTTTTAGTCATCTTGCCCATGAGGTATGGTTTGCAAGTATCAGATGATTCATAATCAAGTGATTCCAAAAGCCCATCTGCATGGAGTTTCTTCATGCGCTTTACACCAATATGACCTAAACGGCAGTGCCACAAATATTTTGCACTATCATTATCAACTTTGCATCTTTTGGCATCAATATTATGAATATGTGTATCACTACGATCGAGATTCAATAAACCAGTTACATTGAGTGTATGACCATAGAAGGTTTTATTCATGTAAACAGAACAACAATTATTCTCTGACTTAAATGAATAACCGTATCGCAATAAACATGATCCAATCATATTCATGCTCAACGCAAACACTAAATAACATTTATTTATTTAGGTCCAACACTAATCCCAAAGGTAGAAGGAGTGTGCGATGGTGCTCTTATCAATCTTGGAATCACTTCCAACACACATCGTCACCTCGTCATTAACTAGTCTCTGTTCATTTTGCAACTCCTGTTTCGAGTTACTAATCTTAGCAGTTGAACCGGTATCAAATACCCAGGGGCTACTATGAACACTAGTAAAATACACATCAATAACATGTATATCAAATATACCTTTGTTCACTTTGCCATCCTTCTTATCCGCCAAGTATTTGGGCAGTTCCGCTTCCATTGACCATTTCCTTTGCAGTAGAAGCACTCAGTTTCAGGCTTAGGTCCAGCTTTGGGCTTCTTCACGGGAGTGACAACTTGCTTGCCATTCTTCTTGAAGTTCCACTTTCTTTCCCTTGCACTTTTTCTTGAAACTAGTGGTCTTGTTAACCATCAACACTTGATGCTCTTTCTTGATTTCTACCTTCACAGCTTTGAGCATTGCGAAGAGCTCAGGAATTGTCTTCTCCATCCCTTGCATATTATAGTTCATCATGAAGCCTTTGTAGCTTGGTGGCAGTGATTGAAGAACTCTGTCAATAACACTATCATCTGGAAGATTAACTCCCAGCCGAGTCAAGTGATTATGATATCCAGACATTCTGAGTATGTGTTCACTGACAGAACTGTTCTCCTCCATCTTGCAGATATAGAACTTGTTGGAGACTTCATATCTCTCAACTCGGGCATTTGCTTGAAATATTAACTTCAACTCTTGGAACATCTCATATGCTCCATGATGTTCAAAACGTCTTTGAAGTCCTAATTCTAAGCCGTAAAGCATGGCACACTGCACTATCGAGTAGTCATCAGATCGAGCTTGCCAGACGTTCATAACATCAGCATCTGCTCCTGCAGCAGGCCTTTCATCTAGCTAACATAATTCTTCTATGCAGCAATGAGGATAATCCTCAAGTTAGGGACCCAGTGCGTGTAGTTGCTACCATCATCTTTCAACTTAGCTTTCTCTAGGAACATATCAAAATAAACGGGGAGCTACATCGCGAGCTATTGATCTACGACATAATTTGCAAATACTATCAGGACTAAGTTCATGATAAATTAAGTTCAATTAATCAAATTACTTAATAACTCCCATTTAGATTGACATCCCTCAAGTCATCTAAATGATACGTGATCCAAATCAACTAAACCATCTCCGATCATCACGTGAGATGGAGTAGTCATCAATGGTGAACATCTCTATGTTGTTCATATCTACTATATGATTCACGTTCTTCCTTTGGGTCTCCAGTGTTCCGAGGCCATGTCCGTACATGCTAGGCTCGTCAAGTTTAACCCGAGTATTCCGCATGTGCAAAACTGTCTTGCACCCGTTGTATTTGAACGTAGAGTCTATCACACTCGATCATCACGTGGTGTCTCAACACGACGAACTGTCGCAACGGTGCATACTCAGGGAGAACACTTATATCTTGCAATTAAGTGAAGGGGTAATCTTATAATGCTACCGTCGTTCTAAGCAAAATAAGATGCATAAAGGATAAACATCACATGCAATCAAAATATGTGACATGAAATGGCCATCATCATCTTGTGCTTTTGATCTCCATCTCCAAAGCATCGTCATGATCTCCATCGTCACTGGCTCGACACCTTGATCTCCATTGTTGCATCGTGGTCGTCTCACCAACTATTGCTTCTACAACTATCGCTAACGCATAGTGATAAAGTAAAGCAATTACATGGTGTTTGCATTTCACACAATAAAGCTACAACCATAAGGCTCCTGCCAGTTGCCGATAACTTTTACAAAACATGATCATCTCATACAACAATGTATATCACATCATTTCTTGACCAAATCACATCACAACATGCCCTGAAAAACAAGTTAGACGTCCTCTACTTTGTTGTTGCAAGTTTTACGTGGCTGCTATGGGCTTCTAGCAAGAACCGTTCTTACCTACGCATCAAAACCACAACGGTGATTTATCAAGTTTGTTGTTTTAACCTTCAACAAGGACCGGCCGCAGTCAAATTTGATTCAACTAAAGTAGGAGAAACAGACACCCGCCAGCCACCTTTATGCAAAACTATTGCATGTCTGTCGGTGGAACCGGTCTCATGAACGTGGTCATGTAAGGTTGGTCCGGGCCGCTTCATCCAACAATACCGCCGAACCAAAATAAGACGTTGGTGGTAACCAGTATGACTATCACCGCCCACAACTCTTTGTGTCCTACTCGTGCATATCATCTACGCATAAACCTGGCTCTGATACCACTGTTGGGAAACGTAGCATGCACTTTCAAAAAAAAATCCTACGCTCATGCAAGATCTATCTAGGAGATGCATAGCAACGAGAGGGGTAGAGTGTGTCTACGTACCCTCATAGGCCGAAAGCGGAAGCGTTTAACAACGCGGTTGATGTAGTCGAACTTCTTCTCGTTCCGACCGATCAAGCACCGAATGTACGGCACCTCCGAGTTCTGCACACGTTCAGCTCGATGACGTCCCTTGAACTCTTGATCCAGCAAAGTGTCGAGGAAGTAGATGAGTTCCATCAGCACAACGGCGTGGTGACGGTGATGGTGAAGTGATCCACGCAGGGCTTCGCCTAAGCACCACGAGAATATGACCGAGGGTGTAACCTGTGGAGGGGGCGCCGCACGCGGCTAATAGTTGATGTTATGTGCTCTAGGCGTCCCCTTCCCATGTATATATAGGTAGGAGGGGGAGGGGAGCAGCAAGGGTGCACCCCAAGTAGGAGGAATCTTACTTGGGGTCCTCCCTAATTCGGCCTCCCCCCTTCCATAATTGCCGGAGGGGAAAGGAAAGAGGAGGGAGGAGGGAAGGAAGGGGGAGGCCGAATCCCTCCCCTTCCTTCTCTCTTCCCCCTTTTTCCTTCTCCTCTGGTGTGGCACATATGGGGGGCGCAGCATCCCCTGGTGGCTGCTGTGTTTCCCCACTTGGACCATAAGGCCTATATCTTTTGCCGGGGGTGCCCGGAACCCCTTCTGGTGACCCGATATGTACCGGTACCCTCCGGAATACTTCCGGTGTCCGAATACCATCGTCCTATATATCAATATTTACCTCTCAACCATTTCGAGACTGCTTGTCATGTTCGTGATCTCATCTGGGACTCCGAACAACATTCGGTCACCAAATTACATAATTCATATAATACTAAATCGTCATTGAACGTTAAGCGTGCGGACCCTACGGGTTCGAGAACTATGTAGACATGACCGAGACACTTCTCCGGTCAATAACCAATAGCGGAACTTGGATGCTCATATTGGCTCCCACATATTCTACGAAGATCTTTATCAGTCGAACCGTTATGACAACATACGTTAGTCCCTTTGTCCATCGGTATGTTACTTGCCCGAGATTCGATCATCGGTATCTTTATACCTAGTTCAATCTTGTTACTGGCAAGTCTCTTTACTTGTTCCGTAATACATCATCCTGCAACTAACTCATTAGTCACTTTGCTTGCAAGGCTTCTTATGATGTGTATTACCGAGAGGGCCTAGAGATACCTCTCCGATACTCGAAGTGACAAATCCTAATCTCGATCTATGCCAACCCAACAAACACCTTTGGAGATACCTGTAGAGCATATTTATAATCTTGCAGTTACGTTGTGACATTTGATAGCACACAAGGCATTCCTCCGGTATCCGGGAGGTGCATAATCTCATAGTCGAAGGAATATATATTTGACATGAAGAAAGCAATAGCAATAAAATTGAACGATCAATATGCTTTGCTAACGGATGCGTCTTGTCCATCACATCATTCTCCTAATGATGTGATCCCGTTCATCAAATGACAACACATGTCTATGGCTAGGAAACTTAACCATCTTTGATTAACGAGCTAGTCTAGTAGAGGCTTACTAGGGACACAGTGTTTTGTCTATGTATCCACACATGTATCAAGTTTCCGGTTAATACAATTCTAGCATGAATAATATATATTTATCATGATATAAAGAAATATAAAATAACAACTTTATTATTGCCTCTAGGGCATATTTCCTTCAGGAATACGGGGCGTCCCGGTCTTCTCTAAGCCGGGGTGCCACATGCGTTGGTATCAGAGCAGGTCTGGCTATAGGACGCCCTAGACCGCGCGAGCATTAGTAACTAGTAGTATAGGATCCAGTTGGTTTGCTGCACTTGATTGTTGCATTTATTTGTGCATAGCATACATATAGACTAGATATCTTTTCACTAACGATGGATCTGGTGAGTGTAGGTGGCATCGGTTCCGATTCCCTACCTGCACTCTCCAGTTTGCATATTTGTTCCTTGGTGTGGTATCATCTTCGTCCCAGCGGAGTGATGGCAAGGTGCTTGGTGGTGTCGATCCCTTGTCGGATTGATGCACCGGTGCCACACCAACTTATTCTCTTCCGACACCCCTATCGTTTCGGTGATAGACAAGTTCTATCCCAGATCATGCCATTCCACTAGCCGCTTCGGCAACCCTTACTGATCCTTGTTATCAGAAAAGGGCAATGCCTGCAAGCCTTTCTTTCCACCACTAACTCATTCCGCCACCTATTCTTTGGACATGTATGTTTTCTTCCGTACGCTTGATGATGATGTGGTCGTAACTTCTATGTTTTGACCCCCGATCACCAAGTTCGTCCTCGCCACCGTGTCCGTCCGGATGGAACCGGTGTTAAGCTCGTATTTGGTGTACCCTTGTTTACACCAATTTTCTTCCGCACATTGATTCAGTTTCGTGCACATCGCCACAGCATGTTAGACCGTAATACCGGTGTTCTTGCGAGATTTGTGTGCTTAAGTAGGAATGCATATTATTGCTGTGAATAGCTGTAGAATGTGATATTGTTTGTGTGTGTGATCTTGCTGCTTCGTGTGCTTTTGTTTAGTCATTTCTTTTGTTTTTTCATTTTTTTGGGACCCTTGGTGTTTGATACGTCTCCAACGTATCTATAATTTTTTATTGTTCCATGCTATTATATTATCTGTTTTGGATGTTTTATATGCATTAATATGCTATTTTATATTATTTTTGGGACTAACCTATTAACCTAGAGCCCAGTGCAAGTTTCAGTTTTTTCCTTGTTTTTTAGCTTCGTGGAAAAGGAATACCAAACGGAGTCCAAACGGAATAAAATCTTCGCGATGATTTTTCTTGGACCAGAAGACACCCAGGAGGCTTGGAGATGAAGTCGGAGGAGCCACGAGGCAGCCACATGGATAGAGGGCGCGCCCAGGGGGGTAGGGCACGCCCCCTGCCTTGTGGGCCCCCCGTGACCCTCCTGACCTAATTCTTTCGCCTATATATTCACATATGTTCCCATACCACCAGAAGCATCCACGAAAACACTTTTCCACCGCCACAACCTTCTGTACCCGTGAAATCCCATCCGGGGACCTTTTCCGGCACCCTGCTGGAGGGGGATTCGATCACGGAGGGCTTCTACATCAACCCTATTACCCTTCCGATGAAGCGTGAGTAGTTTACCTCAGACTTATGGGTCCATAGCTAGTAGCTAGATGGCTTCTTCTCTCTCTTTGATTCTCAATACCATGTTCTCCTCGATGTTCTTGGAGATCTATTCGATGTAATACTTTTTTGTGGTGTGTTTGCCGAGATCCGATGAACTGTGGATTTATGATAAGATTATCTATGAATATTATTTGAATCTTCTCCGAATTCTTTTATGCATGATTTGATATCTTTGTAATTCTCTTCAAACTATCGGTTTGGTTTGGCCAACTAGATTGGTTTTTCTTGCAATGGGAGAAGTGCTTAGCTTTGGGTTCAATCTTGCGGTGTCCTTTCCTAGTGACAGTAGGGGCAGCAAGGCACGTATTGTATTGTTGCCATCGAGGATAAAAAGATGGGGTTTACATCATATTGCTTGAGTTTATTCCTCTACATCATGTCATCTTACTTAATGCGTTACTCTGTTCTTCATGAACTTAATACCCTAGATGCAGGCAGGAGTCGGTCGATGTGCGGAGTAATAGTAGTAGATGCAGAATCGTTTCAGTCTACTTGACACGGACGTGATGCCTATATTCATGATCATTGCCTTAGATATCGTCATAACTTTGCGCTTTTCTATCAATTGCTCGGCAGTAATTTGTTCACCCACCGTATTATTTGCTATCTTGAGAGAAGCCTCTAGTGAAACCTATGGCCCCGGGGTCTATTTTCCATCATATAAGTTTCCGATCTACTATTTTGCAATCTTTTACTTTCTGATCTATAAACCAAAAATACCAAAAATATTTACTTTATCTTTTAATTAGTTTCATCTATATCTATCAGATCTCACTTTTGCATGTAACCGTGAAGGGATTGACAACCCCTTTATCGCGTTGGGTGCAAGTTGTTTGATTGTTTGTGCAGGTATTCAGTGATTTGTGCGTTGTCTCCTACTGGATTTGTTGGAAATATGCCCTAGGGGAAATAAGAAAATGGTTATTATTATATTTCCTTGTTCATGATAATTGTCTATTGTTAATGCTATAATTGTATTAACCGGAAACCGTAATACATGTGTGAATACATAGACCACAGCATGTCCCTAGTGAGCCTCTAGTTGACTAGCTCGTTGATCAATAGATGGTTGTGGTTTCCTGACCGTGGACATTGGATGTCGTTGATAATGGGATCACATCATTAGGAGAATGATGTGATGGACAAGACCCAATCCTAAGCATAGCTCAAGATCGTGTAGTTCGTTTGCTAGAGCTTTTCTAATGTCAAGTATCATTTCCTTAGACCAAGAGATTGTGCAACTCCCGGATACCGTAGGAATGCTTTGGGTGTATCAAACATCACAACGTAACTGGGTGACCATAAAGGTGCACTACAGGTATCTCCAAAAGTGTCCGTTGGGTTGGCATGAATCGATATTGGGATTTGTCACTCCGTATGACGGAGAGGTATCTCTGGGCCCACTCGGTAATGCATCATCATAATGAGCTCAATGTGACCAAGGAGTTACCCACTTGATCATGCGTTACAGAACGAGTAAAGAGACTTGACGGTAATGAGATTGAACAAGGTATAGGGATACCGACGATCGAATCTCGGGCAAGTAACATACCGATGGACAAAGGGAATTGTATACGGGATTGATTGAATCCCCGACATCGTGGTTCATCCGATGAGATCATCGTGGAACATGTGGGAGCCAATATGGGTATCTAGATCCCGTTATTGGTTATTGGCCGGAGAGGTGTCTCGGTCATGTCTGCATGGTTCCCGAACCCGTAGGGTCTACACACTTAAGGTTCCGTGACGCTAGAGTTGTTATGGGAAATTGTATGTGGTTACCGAAAGTTGTTCGGAGTCTCGGATGAGATCCTGGATGTCACGAGGAGTTCCGGAATGGTCCGGAGGTAAAGATTTATATATGGGAAGTCCTATTTTGGCCACCGAAAAATGTTCGGGATTTTTTCGGTATTGTACCGAGAAGGTTCTAGAAGGTTCCGGAGTGCGACCCACATGAACGTGGGTAGTGGGGGCAAGGCCCCACACCCCTGGTCTAGGCGCACCAAGATCCCCCCTTAGAAGGAATAAGATCATATCCCGAAGGGATAAGATCAAGATCCCTAAAAAGGGGGGATAACAATCGGTGGGGAAGGGAAAGAATGGGATTTCTTTCCTCCCACCTTTGCCAACGCCCCAACGGACTTGGAGGGCAAGAAACCAGCCCCCTCCACCCCTATATATAGTGGGGAGGTGCATGGGAGCTGCACCCCTTGCCCCTGGCGCAGCCCTCCCCCCTCCTACTCCTCCTCCTCCGTAGTGCTTAGCTCCACCGCCACCACGCCATCGTGCTGCCGGAGATCTCCCTCAACTTCTTCTCTCCCCTTGCTGGATCAAGAAGGAGGAGACGTCCCCGGTCTGTACGTGTGTTGAACACGGAGGCGCCGTCCATTCGGCGCTTGAATCGGATCTTCCGCGATTTGAATCGCCGCGAGTACGACTCCATCAACCGCGTTCTTGTAACGCTTCCGCTTAGCGATCTTCAAGGGTATGAAGATGCACTCCCTCTCACTTGTTGCTAGCATCTCCTAGATTGATCTTGGTGACACGTAGGAATTTTTTTGAATTATTACTACGTTCCCCAACAGTGGCATCATGAGCTAGGTCTATGCATAGATTCTATGCACGAGTAGAACACAAGTAGTTGTGGCCAATGATTTGTTCAATTTGCTTACTGTTACTAGCCCTATCTTGATTCGGCGGCATTGTGGGATGAAGCGGCCCGGACTGACCTTACACGTACGCTTACGTGAGACAGGTTCCACCGACTGGCATGCACTTGTTGCATAAGGTGGTAGCGGGTGTCTGTCTCTCCCACTTTAGTCAGATCGGATTCGATGAAGAGGGTCCTTATGAAGGGTAAATAGAAATTGGCATATCACCATTGTGGCTTTTGCGTAGGTAAGAAATGTTCTTGCTAGAAACCCATAGCAGCCACGTAAAACATGCAACAACAATTAGAGGACATCTAACTTGTTTTTGCAGGGTATGCTATGTGATGTGATATGGCCAAAAGGATGTGATGAATTATATATGTGATGTATGAGATTCATCATGTTCTTGTAATAGGAATCACGACTTGCATGTCGATGAGTATGACAACCGGCAGGAGCCATAGGAGTTGTCTTAATTTATTGTATGACCTGCGTGTCAATGAAAACGCCATGTAATTACTTTACTTTATTGCTAACCGTTAGTCATAGTAGTAGAAGTAATAGTTGGCGAGACAACTTCATGAAGACACGATGATGGACATCATGATGATGGAGATCATGGTGTCATGACGGTGATGATGGTGATCATGCCGCGCCTCGAAGATGGAGATCAAAAGCGCAACATGATATTGGCCATATCATATCACTTTATGATTTGCATGTGATGTTTATCATGTTTACATCTTATTTGCTTAGAACGACGGTAGCATAAAGAAGATGATCCCTCACTAAAAATTTCAAGAAATGTGTTCCCCCTAAGTGTGCACCGTTGCGAAGGCTCGTTGTTTCGAAGCACCACGTGATGATCGGGTGTGATAGATTCTAACATTCGCATACAACGGGTGTAAGTCAGATTTACACATGCGAAACACTTAGGTTGACTTGACGAGCCTAGCATGTATAGACATGGCCTCGGAACACGAGAGACCGAAAGGTCGAACATGAGTCGTATAGTAGATGCGATCAACATGGAGATGTTCACCGTTGATGACTAGTCCGTCTCATGTGATGATCGGACACGGCCTAGTCGATTCTGATCATGTATCACTTAGATGACTAGAGGGATGTCTATCTGAGTGGGAGTTCATTAAATAATTTGATCAGATGAACTTAATTATCATGAACTTAGTCTAAAATTGTCTTTACAATCTATCTTGTAGATCCAATGGCCCACACTAATGTTGCCCTCAACTTCAACATGTTCCTAGAGAAAACCAAGCTGAAAGACGATGGTAGCAACTATACGGACTGGGTCCGTAACTTGAGGATCATCCTCATAGCTGCCAAGAAAGCATATGTCCTTGAAGCACCGCTAGTTGACGCACCCATTTTCCCAGCAACTCAAGACATTATGAACGCCTGGCAGTCGCGTAGAGGAACATCAAGTGTTGATGGTGAATAAGACCACTAGTTTCAAGAAAGGCAAGGGTAAGAAGAACTTCAAGAAGGACGGCAAGGGAGTTGCCGCGCCCGGTAAGTCAGTTGCCGGGAAGAAGCCAAAGAATGGACCCAAGCCTGAGACTGAGTGCTTTTATTGCAAGGGAAATGGTCACTGGAAGCGGAACTGCCCCAAGTACTTAGAGGATAAGAAGACCGGCAACGCCAAAGGTATATATGATATACATGTTATTGATGTGTACCATACCAGCGCTTGTAGTAGCTCTTGGGTATTTTATACCGGTGCGGTTGCTCACATTTGTAACTCAAAACAGGAGTTGCGGAATAAGCGGAGACTGGCGAAGGACGAGGTGACGATGTGCGTCGGGAATGGTTCCAAGGTCGATGTGATCGCCGTCGGCACGGTGCCTCTACATTTACCTTCGGGATTAGTTTTAAACCTCAATATTTGTTATTTAGTGCCAGCTTTGAGCATGAACATTGTATCTGGATCTCGTTTAATGCGAGATGGCTACTCATTTAAATCCGAGAATAATGGTTGTTCTATTTATATGAGAGATATGTTTTATGGTCATGCCCCGCTGGTCAATGGTTTATTTTTATTGAATATCGAACATGATGTTACACATATTCATAGTGTGAATGTCAAAACATGTAAGGTTGATAATGATAGTCTCACATACTTGTGGCACTGCCGCCTTGGTCACATTGGTGTCAAACGCATGAAGAAACTCCATGCAGATGGACTTTTGGAGTCTCTTGATTATGAATCATTTGACACGTGCGAACCATGCCTCATGGGCAAAATAACCAAGACTCCGTTCTCCGGAACAATGGAGCGAGCAACCAACTTGTTGGAAATAATACATACTGATGTATGCGGTCCAATGAGCGTTGAGGCTCGCGGTGGCTATCGTTATGTTCTCACCCTCACTGATGACTTAAGTAGATATGGGTATGTCTACTTAATGAAACACAAGTCTGAGACCTTTGAAAAGTTCAAGGAATTTCAGAGCGAGGTAGAGAATCAACGTGACAGGAAAATAAAGTTCTTACGATCAGATCATGGAGGAGAATACCTGAGTCACGAGTTTGGCACGCACTTAAGGAAATGTGGGATTGTTTCGCAACTCACGCCGCCTGGAACACCTCAGCGTAATGGTGTGTCCGAACGTCGTAATCACACTCTATTGGATATGGTGCGATCTATGATGTCTCTTACCGATCTACCGCTATCATTTTGGGTTATACTTTAGAGACTGCCGCATTCACTTTAAATAAGGCACCATCTAAATCCGTTGAGACGACACCGTATGAATTATGGTTTGGGAAGAAACCTGAGCTGTCATTTCTAAAAGTTTGGGGATGCGATGCTTATGTCAAGAAACTTCAACCTGAAAAGCTTGAACCCAAATCGGAAAAATGCGTCTTCATAGGATACCCTAAGGAAACTATTGGGTATACCTTCTACCTTAGATCCGAAGGCAAGATCTTTGTTGCCAAGAATGGATCCTTTCTGGAGAAAGAGTTTCTCTCGAAAGAAGTAAGTGGGAGGAAAGTAGAACTTGACGAGGTACCCTCTCTTGAACTGAAGAGTAGCGCAGCTCAGGAAGATGTTTTTGTGGTGCCTGCACCGACTAGATAGGAAGTTAATGATGATGATCATGAAACTTCGGGTCACGTTGCTACTGAACTTCGTAGGTCCACGAGGACACGTTCCGCACCAGAGTGGTACGGCAACCCTGTCCTGGAAATCATGTTGTTAGACAACGGTGAACCTTCGAACTATGAAGAAGCGATGGCGGGCCCGCATTCCAACAAATGGCTTGAAGCCATGAAATCCGAGATAGGATCCATGTATGAAAACAAAGTATGGACTTTGACGGACTTGCCCGATGATCGGCAAGCCATAGAGAATAAGTGGATCTTTAAGAAGAAGACTGACGCGGATGGTAATGTGACCGTCTATAAGGCTCGGCTTGTCGCTAAGGGTTATCGACAAGTTCAAGGGGTTGACTACGATGAGACCTTCTCACCCGTAGGGAAGCTGAAGTCCGTCCGAATCATGTTAGCAATTGCCACATTCTATGATTATGAGATCTGGCAAATGGACGTCAAAATGGCATTCCTTAATGGTTTCCTTAAGGAAGAATTGTATATGATGCAGCCGGATCCTAAGAATGCTGACAAAGTATGCAAGCTCCAGCGCTCCATCTATGGGCTGGTGCAAGCATCTCGGAGTTGGAACATTCGCTTTGATGAAATGATCAAAGCGTTTGGGTTTATACAGACTTATGGAGAAGCCTGTATTTACAAGAAATTGAGTGGGAGCTCTGTAGCATTTCTCATATTATATGTGGATGACATACGATTGATGGGAAATGATATAGAACTTTTGGAAAGCATAAAGGCCTACTTGAATAAGTGTTTTTCAATGAAGGACCTTGGAGAAGCTGCTTACATATTAGGCATCAAGATCTATAGAGATAGATCGAGACGCCTCATTGGTCTTTCACAAAGCACATACCTTGACAAGATATTGAAGAAGTTCAATATGGATCTGTCCAAGAAGGGGTTCTTGCCTGTATTGCAAGGTGTGAGATTGAGCGCAACTCAACGCCCGACCTCGGCAGAAGAAAGAGAAAAGATGAGTGTCATCCCCTATGCCTCGACCATAGGCTCTATTTATGTATGCCATGCTGTGTACCAGACCTGATGTGAACCTTGCCATAAGTTTGGTAGGGAGGTACCAAAGTGATCCCGGAGTGGAACACTGGACAGCGGTCAAGAATATCCTAAAGTACCTGAAAAGGACCAAGGATATGTTTCTCGTTTATGGAGGTGACGAAGAGCTCGTCGTAAAGGGTTACATCGATGCTAGCTTCGACACAGATCTGGATGACTCCAAGTCACAAACTGGATACGTGTATATTTTGAATGGTGGGGCAGTCAGCTGGTGCAGTTGCAACCAAAGCGTCATGGCGGGATCTACATGTGAAGCGGAGTACATAGCTGCTTCGGAAGCAGCTCAGGAAGGAGTCTGGATGAAGGAGTTTATCACCGACCTAGAAGTGATTCCCAATGCGTCAGGCCCGATGACTCTCTTCTGTGACAAGACTGGAGCTGTTGCCATTGCTAAGGAGCCCAGGTTTCACAGGAAGACCAAGCACATCAAGAGCCGCTTCAACTCCATTCGTGAATATATTCAATATGGAGACATAGATATTTGTAAAGTACATACGGATCTGAATGTCGCAAATCCATTGACTAAACCTCTTCCACGAGCAAAACATGATCAGCACCAGAACTCTATGGGTGTTCGATTCATCACAATGTAACTAGATTATTGACTCTAGTGCAAGTGGGAGACTGTTGGAAATATGCCCTAGAGGCAATAATAAAATGGTTATTATTATATTTCCTTGTTCATGATAATTGTATATTTTTCACGCTATAATTGTATTAACCGGAAAACGTAATACATGTGTGAATACATAGACCACAGCATGTCCCTAGTGAGCCTCTAGTTGACTAGCTCGTTGATCAATAGATGGCAGTGGTTTCCTGACCATGGACATTGGATGTCGTTGATAATGGGATCACATCATTAGGGGAATGATGTGATGGACAAGACCCAATCCTAAGCATAGCTCAAGATCGTGTAGTTCGTTTGCTAGAGCTTTTCTAATGTCAAGTATCATTTCCTTAGACCATGAGATTGTGCAACTCCTGGATACCGTAGGAATGATTTGGGTGTATCAAACATCACAACGTAACTGGGTGACCATAAAGGTGCACTACAGGTATCTCCGAAAGTGTCTGTTGGGTTGGCACGAATCGAGACTAGGATTTGTCACTCCGTATGACGGAGAGGTATCTCTGGGACCACTCGGTAATGCATCATCATAATGAGCTCAATGTGACCAAGGAGTTAGCCACGGGATCATGCGTTACAGAACGAGTAAAGAGACTTGCCGGTAACGAGATTGAACAAGGTATAGGGATACCGACGATCGAATCTCGGGCAAGTAACATACCGATGGACAAAGGGAATTGTATACGGGATTGATTAAATGCCCGACATAGTGGTTCATCCGATGAGATCATCGTGGAACATGTGGGAGCCAATATGGGTATCCAGATCCCGCTATTGGTTATTGGCCGGAGAGGTGTCTTGGTCATGTCTGCATGGTTCCCGAACCCGTAGGGTCTACACACTTAAGGTTCCGTGACGCTAGAGTTGTTATGGGAAATTGTATGTGATTACCGAAAGTTGTTCGGAGTCTCGGATGAGATCCCGGACGTCACGAGGAGTTCCGGAATGGTCCGGAGGTAAATATTTATATATGGGAAGTCCTATTTTGGCCACCGGAAAATGTTTGGGATTTTTCGGTATTGTACCGGGAAGGTTCTAGAAGGTTCCGGAGTGGGGCCCACCTGCATGGGGGGACCCACATGAACATGGGTAGTGCCCCACACCCCTGGTCAAGGCGCACCAAGATCCCCCGTTAGAAGGAATAAGATCATATCCCAAAGGGATAAGATCAAGATCCCTAAAAAGGGGGGAAAACAATAGGTGGGGAAGGGAAAGGATGGGATTTCTTTCCTCCCACCTTTGCCAATGCCCCAATGGACTTGGAGAGCAAGAAACCAGCCACCCTCCACCCCTATATATAGTGGGGAGGTGCATGGGAGCTGCACCCCTTGCCCCTGGCACAGCCCTCCCCCCTCCTACTCCTCCTCCTCCGTAGTGCTTAGCAAAGCTCTGCCGGAGAACCACGAGCTCCAGCGCCACCACGCCGTTATGCTGCCGGAGCTCTCCCTCAACTTCTCCTCTCCCCTTGCTGGATCAAGAAGGAGGAGACGTCCCCGAGTTGTACGTGTGTTGAACGCGGAGGCGCCGTCCGTTCGGCGCTTGAATCGGATCTTCCGCGATTTGAATCGCCGCGAGTATGACTCCATCAACCACGTTCTTGTAACACTTCCGCTTAGCGATCTTCAAGGGTATGAAGATGCACTCCCTCTCACTTGTTGCTAGCATCTCCTAGATTGATCTTGGTGACACGTAGGAAATTTTTAGAATTATTACTACGTTCCCCAACAGGATTGATACCTTGGTTTTCAAACTGAGGGAAGTACTTATCTCTACTTTGCTGCATCACCCTTTCCTCTTCAAGGAAAAAACCGACGCAAGCTCAAGAAGTAGCAAGAAGAATTTTTGGCACTTTTGCCGGGGAGATCTACGCCAAGCCAAGACATACCAAGTACCCATCATAAACTCTCATCGCTTGCATTACATTATTAGCCATTTGCCTCTCGTTTTCCTCTCCCCCACTTCTAAAATGATTTTCGAAAAGATTTGCTTTTTATTCGCCATTCTTTCCGTTCGATCTTTTGTTTGTTTGTGTTACCATGTGCCTTCTTTTTGCTTGCGTATTTGCTTGCTAAAAGTTTATGGATCCTCATCCACTTGGTAATCTATTTAAGAGATCCAATTATAATGAACCAATTTCTAGTGATTTGAGTGCACTAGATTATCTTTATGAAGTTTTGCTTGAAATTCATGATTCTGAAAATTGTGATGAAGTGTTAAAAGAAGAAATCTATGAAGTGATTCACGATAACTCCTTGTATGAAAAGCATGATTGCAATGGTTCTACCATAAATTCTATTAATGTCAGTTGTGCTAATGATATGCAAAGCCCTAAGCTTGGGGATGCTAGTTTTGCTAGGTCCACTACTTGTTGCAATGATCATGATTGGGGTGATTTTTCTTATGTTCTTGAAAATTTATTTAAACCTCATGATGAATATGTTTGCAATAATATTGAAAGTGGGTTTGGAAGAGTGTTAACTATAGGTAATAATGATCCCAGTACCTTGGAGTATGATCAATCTTATGAAATTTTTGATAAAAGTGGGCTTGGAGAGGTCATGACTTTATTTAATGATAATCTCACTATTTTGGAAGAGTGTCAACTTTGCATGCATGTGGATCATGAAGAGAATATTTCATGTGATAGTTATATTGTTGAATTTGATTATGATCCTACATGTAATTATTATGAGAGAGGAAAATATGGATGTAGAAATCTTCATGTCACTAAATTGCCTCTCGTTATGTTGAGATTGCTATTGTTTCTTTCTTCTTCCTTGCATATGGTAGTTTTTGCTTGTCTTGATAATTTGTTTGCCTATAAGATGCCTATGCATAGGAAGTATGTTAGGCTTAGATGTGTTTTTCACGTACTATATGATGCTCTGTTTTTGTTTCAATTCTTGACTTTCATGTGAGCATCATTAAAATTATCAATGCCTAGCTAAAAGGCTTTAAAGAAAAAGCGCTTGTTGGGAGACAACCCAATATTTTTATTTACTTTTTTTCAATATATAATTCATCTAGCCTCTGGTTAGATGTGGTTTTTTTGTTTTAATTAGTGTTTGTGCCAAGTAATACCTTTAGGATGGCTTACGGTGATAGTTGATTTGATCTCGCTGAAAAACAGAAACTTTTGTGTCCAGTCATAGAATTTTAATAATTCACTGGAGCGCTGAAAATCCCTGAATTTTTTATACGAGATTGATATACAAATTGCCTCTGGTGTCCTAATTGCTCAGAATTTTTGGTGTTACCGAAGTATTAGAACAATTCGGATCTTCGCAGACTGTTCTGTTTTTGACAGATTCTGTTTTCTTTGTGTTGTTTGCTTATTTTGATGAATCAATGGGTAGTATCGGGGGGTATGAACCAAGGAAAAGTTAGAATACAGTAGATATTACACCAATATAAATAAAAAATGAGTTCACAACAGTACCAAAAGTGGTGATTTATTTTCTTATACTAACGGAGCTTATGAGATTTTCTGTTGAGTTTTGTGTTGTGAAGTTTTCAAGTTTTGGGTAAGGATTTGATGGACTATGTAATAAGGAGTAGCAAGAGCCTAATCTTGGGGATGCCCAAGGCATCCCAAGGTAATATTAAAGGACAACCAAGAGCCTAAGCTCGTCTATAGGTAACTTTACTTGAGGCTATATTTTTATTCAACACATGATATGTGTTTTGCTTGGAGCGTCTTCTATGATTTGAGTCTTTGCTTTTTAGTTTGACACAATCATCTTTTCTGTACACACCTTTTGAGAGGGACACGCATGAATCATGATTTATTAGAATACTCTATGTGCTTCACTTATATCTTTTGAGCTAGGCAATTTTGCTCTAGTGCTTCACTTATATCTTTTTAGAGCACGGCGATGGTTTTATTTTATAGAAATTGTTGAACTCTCATGCTTCACTTCTATTATTTTGAGAGTCTTTAAACAACATGGTAATTTGCTTTGGTTATAAATTTAGTCCTAATATGATAGGCATCCAAGAGGGATATAATAAAAACTTTCATATAAAGTGCATTGAATACTTTGAGAAGTTTGATTCCTTATGATTGTTTTGAGATATAGAGATGGTAATATTAGAGTCATGCTAGTGAGTAATTATGAATTTGAGAAATACTTGTCTTAAAGTTTGTGATTCCCGTAGCATGCACATATGGTGAACCGTTATGTGATGAAGTCGGAGCATGATTTATTTATTGATTGTCTTCCTTATGAGTGGTGGTCGGGGACGAGCGATGGTCTTTTCCTACCAATCTATCCCCCTAGGAGCATGCGCGTAGTACTTCGTTTCGATAACTAATAGATTTTTGCAATAAATATGTGAGTTCTTTATGACTAATTTTGAGTCCATGGATTATATGCACTCTCACCCCTCCACCATTGCTAGCCTCTCTAGTGCCGCGCAACTTTCGCCGGTACCATACACCCACCATATACCTTCCTCAAAACAGCCACCATACCTACCTATTATGGCATTTCCATAGCCATTCCGAGATATATTGCCATGCAACTTTCCACCATTCCATTTATTATGACACGCTTCATCATTGTCATATTGCTTTGCATGATCATGTTGTTGACATCGTATTTGTGGCAAAGCCACCGTTCATAATTCTTTCATACATGTCACTCTTGATTCATTGCATATCCCAGTACACCGCCGGAGGCATTCATATAGAGTCATATTTTGTCCTAAGTATCGAGTTGTAATTTTTGAGTTGTAAGTAAATAAAAGTGTGATGATCTTCATTATTAGAGCATTGTCCCATGTGAGGAAAGGATGATGGAGACTATGATTCCCCCACAAGTCGGATGAGACTCCGGATAAAAAATAAAAAAAAAGAGGCCAAAAAAAATGAGAAGGCCCATATAAAAAAATGAGAGAAAAGAGAGAAGGGACAATGTTACTATCCTTTTACCACACTTGTGCTTCAAAGTAGCACCATGATCTTCATGATAGAGAGTCTCCTATGTTGTCACCTTCATATAGTAGTGGGAATTTTTCATTATAGAACTTGGCTTGTATATTCCAATGATGGGCTTCCTCAAATTGCCCTAGGTCTTCGTGAGCAAGCGAGTTGGATGCACACACACATAGTTTTCTTTTGAGCTTTCATAAACTTATAGCTCTAGTGCATCCGTTGCATGGCAATCCCTACTCACTCACATTGATATCTATTGATGGGCATCTCCATAGCCCATTGATACGCCTAGTTGATGTGAGGCTATCTCCTTCTTTTTGTCTTCTCCACAACCACCATATTCTATTCCACCTATAGTGCTATGTCCATGGCTCACGCTCATGTATTGCGTGAAAGTTGAAAAAGTTTGAGAACATCAAAAGTATGAAACAATTGCTTGGCTTGTCATCGGGGTTGTGCATGATTTGAATATTATGTGTGATGAAGATGGAGCATAGCCAGACTATATGATTTTGTAGGGATAAGCTTTCTTTGGCCATGTTATTTTGAGAAGACATAATTGCCTTGTTAGTATGCTTGAAGTATTATTGTTTTTATGTAAATAATAAACTTTTGTTTTGAATCTTATGGATTTGAACATTCATGCCACAATAAAGAAAATTACATTAATAAATATGTTAGGTAGCATTCCACATCAAAAATTCTGTTTTTATCATTTACCTACTCGAGGACGAGCAGGAATTAAGCTTGGGGATGCTTGATACGTCTCCAACGTATCTATAATTTTTTATTGTTCCATGCTATTATATTATCTGTTTTGGATGTTTTATATGCATTAATATGCTATTTTATATTATTTTTGGGACTAACCTATTAACCTAGAGCCCAGTGCCAGTTTCTGTTTTTCCTTGTTTTTTAGCTTCGTGGAAAAGGAATACCAAACGGAGTCCAAACGGAATAAATCTTCGCGATGATTTTTCTTGGACCAGAAGATACCCAGGAGACTTGGAGATGGAGTCGGAGGAGCCACGAGGCGGCCACAAGGGTGGAGGGCGTGCCCAGGGGGGTAGGGCGCGCAACCCCTTCCTTGTGGGCCCCCCGTGACCCTCCTGACCTAATTCTTTCGCCTATATATTCACATATGTTCCCAAACCACCAGAAGCATCCACGAAAACACTTTTCCACCGCCGCAACCTTCTGTACCCGTGAGATCCCATTTGGGGACCTTTTCCGGCACCCTGCCGGAGGGGGATTCGATCACGGAGGGCTTCTACATCAACCCTATTGCCCTTCCGATGAAGCGTGAGTAGTTTACCTCAGACCTACGGGTCCATAGCTAGTAGCTAGATGGCTTCTTCTCTCTCTTTGATTCTCAATACCATGTTCTCCTCGATGTTCTTGAAGATCTATTCGATGTAATACTTTTTTGTGGTGTGTTTGCCGAGATCCGATGAATTGTGAATTTATGATCAGATTATCTATGAATATTATTTGAATTTTCTCTGAATTCTTTTATGCATGATTTGATATCTCTGTAATTCTCTTCGAACTATCGGTTTGGTTTGGCCAACTAGATTGGTTTTTCTTACAATGGGAGAAGTGCTTAGCTTTGGGTTCAATCTTTCGGTGTCCTTTCCCAGTGACATTAGGGGAAGCAAGGCACGTATTGTATTGTTGCCATCGAGGATAAAAAGATGGGGTTTACATCATATTGCTTGAGTTTATTCCTCTACATCATGTCATCTTACTTAATGCGTTACTCAGTTCTTCATGAACTTAATACTCTACATGCAGGCAGGAGTCGGTCGATGTGTGCAGTAATAGTAGTAGATGCAGAATCGTTTCGGTCTACTTGACACGGACATGATGCCTATATTCATGATCATTGCTTTAGATATCGTCATAACTTTGTGCTTTTCTATCAATTGCTCGGCAATAATTTTTTAACACACCGTATTATTTGCTATCTTGAGAGAAACCTCTAGTGAAACCTATGGCCCCCGGGTTTATTTTCCATCATATAAGTTTCCGATCAACTATTTTCCATCATATAAATTTCTGATCTACTATTTTGCAATCTTTTACTTTCCGATCTATAAACCAAAAATACGAAAAATATTTACATTATCTTTTATTTAGTTTCATCTATATCTATCAGATCTCACTTTTGCAAGTAACCGTGAAGGGATTGACAACCCCTTTATCGCGTTGGGTGCAAGTTGTTTGATTGTTTGTGCAGGTATTCGGTGATTTGTGCGTTGTCTCTTACTGGATTGATACCTTGGTTCTCAAACTGAGGGAAATACTTATCTCTACTTTGCTGCATCATCCTTTTCTCTTCAAGGGAAAAACTAACGCAAGCTTAAGAAGTAGCCGTGTTACCTTATTTTCCCCTTATGGAAGTTACTCCCCGACACTGAACCCAAAGAGTCAGTAAAGAGACAGCCATTTGGAAGCTCAGCTCAGCAATATGGAATTTTCAGCAGATTGTGTTATATCGGGAATATCGGGCCTGAATACAAATGATATCCTAGCCGGATTGGTTATCAGCATCAAGTATACATCGGTACAACTTTCACAGCAGTAATGATCGCATCAGTAAGAAGGCAAATTGTGTACATGATCCACAGTGCATTCCGTGCCAAAGGTATGATTCATATACACGGTTTGAGCCTGCTATGAGTACAATTTGAACCCTGCTATGTTTTGGAAGCAAGCCAGAATGTGCTATAAACTTAGTGTTCAGCAAGAAGGATAGCCAAATACCCCGTTGCATACAACAAGTAACCGACAGTAGAAACACTAAGGGATATATATATATATATAGGCAAAATTGTGTCTACAATAAGTTACTGTAGAAATAGCTATCACAGCCACAAACGCGAGCTCCGTGATTCGTGCTGTATGAGTGGGAGAGAGAATATGCGCGATTTTAGGAGAGTTTTTGCGGCCGATTTGGTCAGGCAAAAGCTGCGGCTGTGGGGGCAGGGTCAGGTGGTCCTTCTGCGGTCGTGGGGTAGAGATGGGGACATATGCGCTTGCGACTGCCCATGCTGCCCGATGGAACTTGTAGCCCTAATGGAGCAACGGAGTCATCCTGGCATGCTGTTGGAGCAGATTAGGTGACGCGCGCTTGCCAACTAGGAGCTAATGCTAATCGGGTATTTTATACACCAGCCAGAAATATTGCATTTTAAGCACAAAGATGCGAGAGTGATAATACGAGGGTGCGCTGACGTGGGTTCAGCAAAAACATTTGCGGTCATACAAGATTCAGTTCCAGCGCGTGGTGCGTGAGCATCAGTATGTTTGGCTTTTTTAGCACGCCGTGTACCCATGTTACAGTACCACTCTGGGCAGAATATACATTCGTTTTTTTGCTGGTACTTGTATTGACCAAATCCTTTATATAGTCAATCGTGTTCTCATCAATTCGCATATAATTAGCGGAGCAGATGCATGCATGCGGGAGACTCCGGCTGTCTGAAATTGATGGGAAGGGATCATTGTTGACAGTCTGCACGACCCACGCGTATAGCAGGCCACAGTCTACACGGAGAGTTGGACGGGACGTTTCGAGGCGGCCGCAGGCCACATGATGCCATCTCCACATGTCATCGCCATACGCCAGGGATGTGTGGTGGGTGTGCTGCATGGGTCGATGGACGCTTGTTTATCATGATAATACTGAAGGGATCCGAACGATGCAGAACCGATGCAACGGAAGCAAGGAAACGAGGGGATCTCAATGATGCAAACCTAAAGAACCGATGCAATGGAAGCAAGGATCCGAATAATGCAAACCCGAAGAACCGATGCAACGGAAGCTAGGATCCAAATGATGCAAACCCGAAGAACCGATGCAACGGAAGCTAGGATCCGAATGATGCAAACCCGAAGAACCGATGCAACGGAAGTAAGGAACCGAGGGGATCCGAATGATGCAAACCCGAAGAACTGATGCAACGGAAGTAAGGAACCGAGGGGATCCGAATGATGCAAACCCGAAGAACCGATGCAACGGAAGTAAAGAACCGAGGGGATCCGAATGATGCAAACCCAAAGAACCGATGCAACGAAAGCAAGGAACCGAGGTGATCCGAATGATGCAAACCGGAAGACCCGGAGGACTGTCAAATTTGACAAAGGCATGAGGGATCGCCATGAAGAACTGTCAAATTTGCACTTGGAACCGAAATATCCCTTGCAAGGAACCGGCGTCCGACTATCGCGGAACCGTCGCTCAACATACTTGGAGACATTTGACAAGGCAGAGGGATCTCATGAAGAACCGTCAAATGTGCACTCGGAACCAACGCCAGGAACCTGTGTTCAACCTACTTGGAGACATTTGACAAGGCAGGAGGGGTCTACAGTTATTACAGTTTAGCTCATATCAAGCCATCTACGGAGCCAACTTATCAAGTGTATTCAGATATTCGGACGGAGCACGGACATTTAGATACATACACATACGTACCGGTTGTACAGAGGGTGCACCTAGTCTATAATATTCATACCTTCACCCGGAAAAAAACTATCATACTTGCATGTACCAGCTAGCACATGGGCATGCTCTCCGGCTGGACGCATGTATTCGGATAACGTAATACCGACCGGAGCATGGTCATTTAGATAGGTACACATACGTACCGGCCGTATAGACGGCGCATGTACTAGTTAGAACACGTGCATGCACACAAACCAGAGTAATAAAAATAATAATTGGATGTACGACAGATTTCTTCAATTTCTCTGCGCCTGGTCAGACGTCTTGCCTACCCTAGCCGCCGCCACGCCAGGCGACTAGGGAGGCAATTTTCTTCCTTCGATCTCAGCCGGTCAGGGCGTTGGCCCCCTCTCCCTCCGGCTACTCCGGCAGCAGGAGGTAGGGGGGACCCCGTTCCTCCGATCTGTAGTTAGGTTTTGTATTTGTAGGTCGTGGTGCGCCGTTGGGGTGGTGGGAGCGACGCCCGGACGAATAAATCTGCCTCAGCTTCACTCCCACACCGGCGGTGCCCTTCATGGCGGCGTCTCGGAGTTGATGGCATCGTGTGTTTGCCGATCCTTCAGATTGGCTGTGTTAGGGTTCATGGATGGTGTCGGCGAGGCGGCGGCGGCGACTCCATCATGTGTGTCTCTCCTTCTGCTCTGTCCCCGTTGCTGTGGCGTTGTCTCCGACGTCATGGTGGAGCAGGGAGATTTTATCGTCCAAGAGTACGCGCAAACGGTTGTCTGCGCAAGTGACAGCTGGAAGATGGTGCATCCCGTGCTGGGTTTGTGGTTGGTGGCTGACAGTTCTGATTTCCTGCTTCGACGTTGTTGTCGTGCGGGGGTGTCAGATCTAGAGTTTGATGGCGTGTCCGGGGACATGTTGCCCCGGTCTGATTCTTTCAACGGCAATGGTTTTGCTTCTGGCAAACTACTTTCGAGGTCCGTAAAGCTGCTGATCAGCTTCGGTGGTGTCGGAGGAGAGGTACAGGCGCTGGTATTTTGCATAGGATTATTCTATCTTTTCAGTCTTGTAATGTCGGTGCTTACGTGCCTTGTAATGTCGGTGCAAGGTTCCTGTGTCTTCCTCGATACGACACACAGATATCTTCCCATGCAAGACACCTAGGCTTCTTTAGTTAGCTATCACAGCAAGCTTCCCGCATAAGGTACCGAGTCTTCCCCAGCAAGCCTCTAAGAGGGGAAGCTTTTGAGGTACGATACTCAACCTTCTTCAGGAAGCTACCCCGGCAGAAGCTTCGAGCACAAGCTATTCGGTCTTTCTCAGCAAGATACTCTCGATGGCTTCCAACACAAGCTAAGCAACCGTCATCAGTAAGGCATCGCATCCTCATCCATACCAGCTATTCCACCAACAAATTGGTAGCATATGACCATGCATCCTAATGATCAGCTCCACAACAGCTTGGTCGGAAGACAAGAATCAGTCAGGACACAAGTCTGCATCGGAAAGCAAGTGCCCAGCTACACATCTTTCCATAGATATGGTGAATATGCGACCAAGGTCATACGAGTCAATGATACACTGATGACAGTCCGATGAGAATCCGACAATCACCTAAGTTATGTAAAAAGGAGAAAGACAGTTATACACCTCAGTGTGATGCAAGATATGAAGCCAGACAACGTTGAGACAACAATTTTTGCAGTAATTATCAAGGCTAGTTTCCGCACACCTGACAAAGTGATATCATTAACCTTTGTCAGTATTTGTATGGTTGACGATAGCCAGGAGCCCTATACAAGTAACTATGAACCTAGGTTCGGATAATCATTACCCTACGGGTAAAGTGTGGAGAATGAGAAAGCTGGTCATGTGAGCTAAGATACCCTGTCAGGGGATCAGGATAAGATATGCCTATCGGAATATTGCACCTGACAACACCTATGGTCACAAGGAGAATCAAGAACACATAAGGCCAAGTTCTTTCAGCAAAGGGTCTAGGCAAAGAGAACTATAATGAAAAAGCAAGGTTGTCCATACAGGTATGGTAATGGTAAAATACTCCGGACAGTCTGCTCGGTACCAGTCACCATGGGTACACACCCACGGGGTCTACTCCATTTGCAAGGACCCCATATCGAGACAACCAGCCCAACCAACCAGATATGCTCAGAATTGTCAGAAGAGGGCAACCAAGCTGGTCAGGTCAGCCGAAAGATGAACTCAGCAGTTCAAATTCAGCAACCATGTTAAAGCATTACACGGCCTACCATCCATATAGAGGTACCGACAGACTGAGTAATCAGAAGGATGAACAACTGTCTCGAAGCATGTGTCCTCACAGATGGGAATAAGTTAAAGACTAACCTGCTGTGAACAAGATTCTGCTGCCAGGACCGGTGTCAGTCAAGTTTATGGATAATATCACCGTACACCTTTATGCTGGTCACGACAGGTGACAGTCAAATATTTGGTAGGAGCCTTATACCCAAGACAGTGAAGATACCCAAGATGACCCAGCAATCCGTGCGAGAGGTCAGATT
This sequence comes from Thinopyrum elongatum, assembly GCA_011799875.1. Lineage (NCBI taxonomy): Eukaryota > Viridiplantae > Streptophyta > Magnoliopsida > Poales > Poaceae > Thinopyrum > Thinopyrum elongatum. The sequence continues at coordinate 43,194,690 of CM022302.1, forward strand.
CTGCTAGGAGAACGGTACGATTCGCAGTACTGTTTTGAACCTGGAGGACACACAGTCATTTGAAGTCACCCAATGCAATGAGTAAAAGATTTCGTGTCCACCAAGAGAATCTGTTCACAACTCAGTGAACGGTCGTTCGTATTGGACCTCGTCACGACACATCCATGAGGAACCACCCTCGGACTTACGAGCAGGGCACATAGTTTGGCCAGGATAATTTATTGCCCCAGACAGTTCAACAGACACAAAAGGAGTGAAGTCAGAGTAACATATGAGGTAAGATTTGCCAGAAAAAGGGGCCAGTGAAGCAAACCACCCCAAAGCAAGGCAGTAAGTCATATGAAACTCAGTGGGAGCATTATACAAAGCCAAAAAGGAAACCCGAGTTGGAAACGGTTTCCTCAAGTGGAAATATTCATGTTTGATCCCTGAGCAACCAAATCTCGAGGACGAGATTTCTTTAAGGGGGTAGGTTTGTAACACCCTGGATTTTGCCCATTTTATTCCTTTTGATTTTGGTCTGGATTTGCCTTTCTGTGGCTTAGTGGTCTTGCAACCTAGAGGGATCACCCTTGATTCCTCTTCTTGAGTGGCTTGTCAACCTCAAAACCATCCCAAGACCATGTCATTTTCATCTTGGACCAATCCCAATATTCTTTTTCTTGGGAATATTCCTTCTTCCATTGAAGGAATAACCCTGTCTGCCCTGGGTTGTGAAGCAACCCACATTCCCAAATAATTCTCATAAATTGTTTGGGTCAGATATTCCACAAATATGTCAAAACCCTTCCTTGCCATGTTCAAAAATATTTCACAAATATTCCTTTTCTGATTGTGCCCTAGCTGTCAAGTTGAGAAGCAAGTACCCTTTATATTGGCTTGCTTGCCCCCAAACTTTTTGGGCATTCTTTCCCATCCATATCATTGCCACATGCCAAAATTCAACTTCATTTGGCTATTAAATCTCCCTTGGCTAAATTCCAAAATTTCTGGTTAACTTGAAGCTTTGTGAAGCAAGTACTAGCTAGGATGATCCAAATGAGTTGAAATGTTGCGAGCATCTTCATATGCTCAAATCATGAATCTCCACCAAATTTCAACCCTGTCCAATCAACTATGTGAGCACAACCTCAAATCTTGTTTTCTGGTCAGATTTTCACATTGTGAAGCAACTATATTTTATACTGCTCCATAATTGCTGAAAATTTACCAGAGCATTCTCCTACTCATATAACCTATCTCCACAAAACTTGGGCTCATTGCATCTTCCCAATAATTCACTAGAATTTTCCTAAGATTCTGGTCAGAGAGACTCATTGTGAAGGAAGTACCATTTTGGCTTTTCCAAATGGCATGAAATTTTTATGGAACTCTCATATGACCAAATCATCAAGCCATGCCCATTTTGAGCCCTAGGAAACACTATATGTGAGTGGCACATCAAGATTTGTTTTCTGGACCAGATTGGTCAGTTGCAGAGCAACTATATTAAACCTTGGTCCATTTCTCTCCAAACTTCACAGGATCATAGTCCTTCCTATCCCAAACCTCCCAGACATTAGCCTTGGCCCTTATCACTTCTCTGTTCATCACAGTGGTGTGGTCAAGTTTGCTACAGCAAACTTCGGGTGATCACTCCAATCTAACCACAATGTGTTTCATCGAGCCATCACCTCAATTGTAACCTAGCCTGGAGGGACTACTCACTGGACATGATTTGGCCGGTCAGGGTGCACCGTGTGCGCCTGTTCACGCGGTGACCACGCGTCTGGCATGCCAATGCACGCGCTCTGTGCATTGGAGTCCTCTGTTTCATCCGTTCCTCCTCTCCCTTGACAACTAGCCATGTCTAGGGGCTTCGCCTCGTCGTCGCCTTCGCTCTGGATCACTCTTCCCCTCTCACGCCCCCTCCTACGCGGTGCGGCAGCCGTGCCCGTAGCGTGCCCGTCTCTGCCGCCACCACATTCGCTTACCTGAGCTCTCCCGAGCCTGCCCGACCTCGCCTGAGCCCTTCCCACCCCTCCGCGAAGCCTCCGGACGCTGCAAACGGACAACCACGTTCCCTGAAGCTCTAGTGCGCGGCTAAGCTCGCCACCACGGCCGCGCTTATCGCCTCGCCCCGTCCGGCTATAAATAGGCCGCCCCCGAGTCCCTCGACCGCACCACCATCTCCACCACCCTCCCCTACCCCTCCCGAGTCTCTTCCCCGAGCCCCGGAGCTCCTCCCCGCCTGTAGTGGCCGCCATGACCGCCGGAGAGCCTCGGCTAGATTCCGGCGAGCCGGAGCTCTTCCCTCCCTCTCTCCACCACCACCAAATTCCCTATACTCCGGCGAGTCTCTCCATCCACTTCCCTCGTCACCGGATGCGCCGTGGCCGCGAGCCCTCCATCACCCGTAGCCGTCGCCCGCGCCGTCTGTCCCCGCTTGTCGCCGCCACCCCTCCATCCCTCCCCGGCATTCGTAAGGTCTCTGAACGGAGGCTGCATCATCCCTTGAGCGCGCCGGTGGCCTCCCCACGGCCGGAGATGGCCGGAGTTGCCCGCGCCCTTCGCCGGAGCCCGCCACTACTCACCGCCGCAGTCGGCGCCACACCCTTCCCCAGCCGCTCCTGAGGCTCCCCCTGGATGCGGCACTTGCTGGCGCACCCGCCGGTACCGGCGCCCTCACAGGGGGTGGCCGGAGTCGGCCTGGCCAGCTCCGGAGTCACCACTGCCTCTCGCCCTCTCCTCTGTTCGCTGTCGGGCACGAGAAGGAAGAGCAGGGGAAGAGAGAGAGAAAGGGTCAGCGCGGGACCCGCCGGTCAGCCTCACGCCGTTGACCCAGACCGGGCCCAGCTGCGTAAGTGGACACGTATTCCACCTAATACGTTTTCCTATTCTGAAAGAACATTTTCGTTTTACTTCGGCTCAAAATACGTTTCCTCATTTCTGAAAGCGTGTTTCTCTAAAATATGTTTTCTGTTTTATCCTCCAGGGGCCTGTTTGTAGAGTTATTTTTATAGATTGGTCCTTGAACTTCGTCGGGCTATATCTTTTCATCCGTAACTCCGATCGAGGTGATTCCAAGGCCTACTTCTTCGTCTCTTAGGGCCCATCATGCTGGTACCATTTTCATAATGTTTTGACCATTTTTCCCTTGCCCGTAAACAGCCCCTCCGAGAGAGAACTGTTTCCGGCAATCATTTCCGCGGACTCTCCGCACCCCCTTCCCGATGGTTTCTTCACCCCAGGGAAGCCACAACTCTCATTTGAATAACTAGTTATCAACCCGTGCACCTGCACGGGCTAGAATTTACAAAACACAAATCTTATAAATTAATCTATTCTACATTAATGTTGTATCCAGGAATATTTTGAAGTCATTGCAATATTATTTTCCATATATTAAAGGAGAAACATATTCCTTAAGTTAATTCCTCGTCTTGCGGGCATCTTAATTGTGGAAATTCTATTGACATAAAGTGGTAGATGGAATTAATAGGTTATGTGAAAAGAGCTGCTAATAGGTATTCACACAGAGAATATAAACTGAAACTGACACTCAGACTAAATGGAAATAACCATGCAGTACATTCTAATCAAAATATATGAAACTATAATGATAGAAGCATAAATAAAACAATTTACCTTCGACACTACAAACAAAGGGTAAATTTCCATCGAAAAGGAAAACCAAAAATAGTATGATTAATACGACTTTTTATACTGATTAATTTTATGGCCGCAATGTTTTGTGGAATAATATGGCCCCTGATTTAAGTGGTTACACATATGTGGTTACTACACCACTATGATATGTGTCTAATAAATAATTTGGATGCACAACAACAATAAGAAAATCATTCTTACAAATCCCAGATAAATCAATCAAGTAAGAGTAGACAGCAGGTTCATCCTGTATTATACTACAAACATAAAGTACGTAATAAGTTCATTAGTAAATCTATTTGAAAGAAAAACTGAATAATAGTGCTGAAATATATATGAACTACCAAAATATTGGCACCTACAAAACTAAAACAACATCCATTGCATATGAAGGTGCATAATGCACTAAGAATTAGCATGAATATGGAATGAGAAATATACGCTGGGAAGTTCTAAAATATCTGAATATAGTTAGTTTGTGATTAGCGCACACACACTCCCTTGTACACATGGCAAATGAAGCAACACTTATGTTTGAATCCGTTAAGACCAAGATCTTCATTGAATCAAAATCGGACAACACAATGTTGACATTATCGTATGGAATATTTTTAACTGAAACGAAAAATAAGTACTCCCTCCATTCCTAAATATAAGTCTTTTTAGAGATTCTAATATGAACTACATATAGAACAAAATGAGTGAATCTACACTCTAAAAGACGTCTATATTCATCTGTATGTGGTCCATATTCCAATATGTAAAAAGACTTATATTTAGGAACGGAGGAACTAAATTTTAATAGAGACATTAAGAAAATCTGGATTACATCTAGTATCCAATAAAAATACGAAATTCCAGGGGAGTGATCGGGATAGCTAAAAAGGAGAAGAGTAGATACGGGGAATAACTTGCTGCTCCTTTCCCGCAACTTTGCTCTTGTATTTTGATCCAATGAATTCCGTCTGCTGGGTGAACAGCTCTCAAGTTGTGATCGCTTACGTAAGGACAATGTGTCTTCGATAAAAGCCGAGCACATTGAGTCCAGGGAGCGTTGCATTTCATACTGCAAGAACTTGGTGTTGTAGAAGCACAATTCATACGATGGTGACATGTCCTCGGGACGAATATGCCGCGTCTTCTCTTCTTATGATGATGAGCAGGATCGCAGCTCAGCGGTTTCTTTTTCTTTCTAATTTTTCTATTTGGAGCCAATCGAAGGGAAATCAGGGAGAGGAGGTGTACATATCGAAGATTAGTTTTTTTTTTTTTTTTACATTTTTCTGTTTTGTGGAAATCAGGGGAAGATTAGGTAGAAGTACTACAACATAAATAGGCATTAACTTCAAAAGCGAAAACCTTAGTTTGTCACAAACCAATTGGATCTCTACATAGGAGAAGTACTCATGCCTGAAAAGAAGTCAAACAAATCACATAACATAACAGAGATGGAAATTTAGATTCATAAAATTGGTCTACTGTACTACATTCAATTAGCTTGAAAATATGTTTAACACCAGCACGAAGCCTGTACCTTCATGAACAAAAAATATAACAACATGATACTAATAATAATAAGGTATATATGGAACAAAAAAAATCATGACACTACTTGTTAGTATGCTTAACTAACAAATATCTACTACACATGTTGCTGAACTGATAACTGACCAGTACTCTGCTAGTACTTGTTGACTGCTGAATTCCACCTCTTTACACCCATCACCATATATCTGTACAAAACATTACCTCAGATACCATAACACCAAGTCAACTTACGGGAGGAGGCAGCACTTGCAAGAGCATGGAGAGATAAAATGCCACACGTAATTACTCTATTCTCTCAGTACACACTGTAATTTTCTTGTTCATAACGAAGAAAACACCATGCCTAAGGACTGACATGCCTGTGTGTGCATGGATAGTTCGACCAAACTACACCAACCTGTACTAAAAAGTTGATCAATCTAGCTAGGAACATAGGCAATCAACAATACAAAAGTTGAATTCAGTATATCTACACATCTTGTGGAAGACGTGAGATTAACCCCAAGGTAAGGAGTTGTCATAGCTGCATTAGTGGCTTAGGGCTGGAGCGCCTCCACCACACCCTGCAGCTTTGGCCATGGCCGTGAAGAGGTACCTTTGAATCAGCCTATACACTGGGGGAAGGACGTGGGGATAGCCAAGAATTAGATAAACATACGGGTAAATCTATAGAAATTGCTTCCATCATCTTGCATCAACAACGACCTCTCAAGAGAAGCTATATCTCCTCATCGAGTCCCCGGTTGGGAACTTGCTGAGACCTGCTCGTACGTGTTATCCAGGAGAAACATAATGCCTGAGGCGACCCGTTGGCGAGCTTGCATGCGATGGCAACCTGGAGGAAGTGGTAGAGACCTTGGCCGGTTGAACCTGCTGCGATGAGAACATGGAGGAGGGGCTGGAGACCTTGGCCGGCTGCACGGCAAGCGCAACGCGAGGGAGAAGACACGTGACGTAGAGACCACGCGGATCTTGAGGATACTGTTGTGGAGTTGGCGAGGAGGAGGGGGGGAGACTTTGGCTGGCAGGAAGGTCGAGGAGCGAGGTGGACGCCACGCCGATCTTGAGGATACGTTGACTGAGGCGGCGCTAGAGAAAACAGATGAAGGAGAGGTATGCGTAGCTTGTTTTAGGGAGAGGTACGTGGGGCTATTCATACGGGACTCCGAGACTATCAGATGGTATTTTTTTTTAAGTTTCCATTGCTAACACATTATATATTGATCACATATCTAGGATTAATCGTGGTGACCCGTAGTGTCCCTATCTGCTACTCCATCAACCGGCTGTAGGGATGGACCAATATGTGTAGGTTAGTTCTTTTTTTTTTGCAAACACATGTAGGTTTGTTCAGATTTGGTCCTTGTCACGTGTATGTTGGGTCTTTTTTCATCTCGAGAGTAACATAAATCGTGGAGTCAAGATTGATCAATTATAAAGATCAATGGTGTAATTAATTTTAATGATGTGGATTATTGTGGTGACTCTTATGGTGCTTCCAATTAGTAAATATATAAGATTGCATTGCAATATCATAGTCAAACTAATTACTTTAATAGCAAGTATGAAGTATTTGTAAAATGAATTAGATTATGCAAGGCTTGACTAAATTCTTGAATAGGTGACTACCATGTCGAGTACCGGATGGTTAGTGACTTGTAGTTTACCCACTCGTTGATGCCATGACGTTGAGATTACCGTCTATGATGATTTTGGATTTCGTCCAACAATTTGTGGAGACGAATTAGTAGCAATAGCTTGAACATAGTGGCTATTGGATTACTGGTTGGTTAATGTTTTCACTTGGATTATTATGCTGTCGGAGTGTCAGTTATGATGAAGAGATTCTTCGGAGATAAGATACTTCATGGTTGATCCAGAGTCACCTGTCCAGACTTATCCGTGCAGCCACATTTGCCGGTATGGGATGGCCTTAACTTGGTCTGGCTCTGTGCTCTTTCACCGGTACCACCCAACAGGGAAGGTTATGCGTGCGCGCTACCCTGGCCCGGTAGGCGACGATAACCTTGTGAGCCCAGTTGAGTTATACGGTACCAGGTCCCCGTTTGGGACAGTTGTTAGCCACGACGGTGGCAGGTGTCACGCGGTGACACAGGGGCCATCCCAGGGCAAAACTCCGGGGGAGGATGATTGCCGGTGGTACGATGGGAGAGTCACGGGTTAGGCGGGTTTCGTTGGAGCAACGCTGGTCCACCCGAATGGGATCACGAGGTCAGGTGCTCCATGGTGTGGGTAAAGTGCGCAACCTCTACAGAGTGTAAAATCTATTTGAATAGCCGCGTCCATGGTATTGGACAGTCCGTCCAGACCTCACTAGGTGGTCAACCATAGTAGTGATAATGATGGAAGAACTCGTCGTAAGATCAGAAGTACTCGGTGGATCGTGAGTCTTCTGAGGGTTGTGAGGCAACCCGAAAGAGAGTAAGTTTGTCAGACTTGCAGTGTAGATTGTATTAGGAATATGATATGTTAGCCATGGGATGGCAATGAGATGAGTGGTCGGATGACCACATGATTTGGATTGGATTTGGAACAGATTCAGATTGGATCCTGAGATTATTCGGAGTATGGATTAAATATGCTTTACCCTACTGCATTTACTTCAGTAGTTATCTTGCTAGATAACCATGCCTGTTAAGTACTAGCTAAAGCTAAACCTAGTCGGTTGATCCAGAGTAGCCTATTACTGTCACCCTCAACTGTAAATCTTGACCTAATCTTGACTGCTATGATGTTGTCTTGCCTTAATGCTGATGTTTGTGGTGAGCTTGCGAGTACATTCAAAGTACTCACCTGGCGTGTCATGCCACGATTGCTTGCTTGTCAAGGATCCCGAGTTTGCAAGCTATGATACGCGTACTAGCCAGAGTCCCTGCAGAGTAGAGTCCATCACCGTCGTCGTGGTTCCGCTGCCGAGAGTTACTCCGCTACCTCAGGCTGTTCCACTGCTAGCATTGAGCTACCCCGGGCAGGCGTAGTGTCGCTGTGCCAATGTAAACCTTGTACCCTTGTAGCCATATCCATTGTAATAAAGAGCTGATTTGTTCTATGCCAAAAGTGTCGTATTCCAGAAGACTTGTCCCTTGGCTGGAATACGGGGCGTCCTGGTCTTCTCTGAGCCGGGGTGCCACAGTTATGATGCTTACAAAAAGGAGATTTTCGATCTACATGCGATGCTGCTGCACACCATTCAAGATATGCCGGCATTAGGCAACACATCGGGGCAGAAAACAAAAGGAGATGTAGGGTGTGTCACATGCATGGATAGGACAGCTAGCAGATTTCTTCCCAACTCGCGCAAAACCGTGTATTTGCGTCATCGTAGGTTCTTACAGAGAAATCACCCATACCGAAAGATGAAAGCTGAATTTGATGGTACGGCAGAGGTACATGTGGGCCCAAGACCCTATGATGTGGAGGTGGTCCACAACATGGCTAAACAAATTAATATTGTGCCTGGCAAGAAGCACGCTTTGACGGTGAAACAAACACCCAAGTGTCAAGTGTTTAAGAAGAAATCGGTGTTCTGGAAATTACCTTACTGGGAGATTCTACGTGTACGTCACTGCATCGATGTCATGCACGTAGAGAAGAACGTATGTGAAAGCATCCTTGGTACTCTGCTCAAGATTAAAGGTAAAACAAAGGATGGTGAAGGTGCACGGCTCGATATGCTTGCTGATCAATCAAAATGCCAGAGTGAAGCAGAAGATGATAACAAATTCATCCATGCTCACCAGAGTTACAATTTCAGTACAAAAGAAGCAACAGAGTTCTTAACCTATTTGTTGTCAGTTAAGCCACCCTCTTCCTACTCCGCAAACATCAGAAGTCTCATGGATGTGAGCTTAGGTAAAATGAAGTTGGGACACATGAAGTCACATGATTGCCACGTAATGTTGACACAAATCCTCCCGGTGGCCATCAGTAATCTGATGGACAAATATATAAGAAACACACTCATTGAGCTCTATGATTTCTTCAACCAACTATGGCAGAAAGTTGTAGATCCTGAAGAGTTGGATCATATGCAAGATGATATTGCAAGAATATTGTCCAACCTAAAGATGTTTTTCCCACCGTCATTCTTTGATGTCATGGTCCATCTCACTGTGCACCTTGTCGACGAGATAAAGTATTGTGGTACTGTGTTTCTTCGCAAGATGTATCCCTTCGAGCGGTTCATGGGAATACTGAAGCGCTATTGTCGGAACCGAAACCATCCAGATTCAAGCATCCTACAAAGTTATACCGCGGAGGAGGTGGTTGAGTTTTGCACCGAATACATGAAACAAAGACCTATAGGTTTGCCCTCCTCTCTCGCCATGAGGGAAGGCTGAAAGGTAAGTCGATCCTTGCTGGCACACAAAAGGCTGCACCCGGAGAATTGGCAGAGAAGCCCATTTGATGGTACTGCTTAACAGCCCAGTTCTCAGCGCTTATGTCGAAGAACACTTGGCGGAGATACGCCAAAGTTTCTTACCAATGGTGTATCCATTAGGTGCGGAGATGAAGGGGCACACTAAGAACTATGCCGAATGGCTGAAGAATCGTTTGGCACAAGGATCCATGGATGACACTGCTACATGGTTGGCACAAAAGCCATCATCTACGGTGTTGACGTACCAAGCATATGACATAAATGGCTACACGTTCTACACTGAGGAACATGATCAGAAGACCTCATATCAGAACAGCTCTGTTCGAATAGAATGCATGACTGTAGATGAAGCTGATAAAAGGGTATACTAGGGAACCATAAAAGAGATTTGGGAGCTTAACTATGTGAAAGTTAAGGTGGCATTATTCAGGTGCATATGGATCCCTCTTAGTCAGGTAAACGTTGATGATTACAGGAAGATCTGTGTTAACAGGACAACGATGGCATATCACGCGCGCCCGTTCATTCTTGCCAGCGATGCTACCCAGATTTTCTATGCGGAAGACCCCTTGCATAAGAACTGCCATGTAGTGATGCATGGGAAGAGGAGGGTACTGGGTGTCGAGGATGTTGCCGATAAGGACGAGTATGATGAATTTGCTGAGTTGCCAGCCAAGGGATCACGCACCCGTCTAACAGAGAACCGTAAAATCATCAGAAAACCTAATTTCATTCGGGGTCAACGGAATGATCCCAGTTCCCCCATGTACAAGGGAATTAAGCTGTAAGACTAGTTTTTGTGCCTACCCTGCAACTTTATTTGTTCAATTTAGAACTGTCGCGTGTACTGAATTTGTGAGTTATGCCCGGCTTTTTGTTGATGTAAGAACCGTTAATATGTTGACCTTGATATGTTGTCAGCTCAGGCAATGAATTTGAACTGTTTATTATTATTATACCATAGAGGTAGCACACTCAATTGATCTCACTCGAGTATCTATGAACAGAAGATATGCAATCTGGTTTGCGAATAGCACACGGTTCGTTCATGAAAGCCGGGTGCTAACTAAAACGTGGCCGATCCCCCTGCCCCTGCTACGCGCGCGATCTGAGTCATGCGTTCTGATTGTCCAGAACCCAAACCACACGGATCGTACGTCTGCACCGTTGGATGCTCCCTGATCGAACGGCAATCCTCATCCCATTCGACAGCAAATGCGGTTCCGGTTGTAGTTTTATTTATATGCACAAAATGCAAGTTAAATTCGAAAAAGTCTTAAATATAGTAAACGATACCTGAAATGCATCAGAAAATCAAACCTATGGTATAATGATGATTGCGTACCGTGGAAATTTTTATGAGGCCAAACGATGAAGTCACCGGCCACTGGAGTTTGAATTGACACGTCTCCTTTTGGAAACCATGATCCTTCTTGTGAGATGCTCCGGTTTGAAAGGAGCGATCATCAAAACTTGTGCCAAACTTTACCAATTTTTTTCCATGGGGTCGTGAGAGCACGCCATGGGCTCCCACCGATTTTGATGATGTCCGGACTCCATCTGAATTTCCTGTAATTAAAATACCAACTAGGCCTACACCGGTGGCCGCACCTCGTGGCCAAAATGTTTGAAACTTCTCCCCACTTCTTGGACAAACAGATGAAAACTCGCAAAGCGACGCACAAATAATTTATACACCTTCTTTGCTAACTAACACCCACATGTAGTTGTAGTACGGTTTTGACTTTATATGCACTAAATGCAAGAAAATGACTTAAATATAGCAGACGGGACCTAAAATGGGCTAGAAAATCAAACCTAGGGTATATACGTGATTGTTTACCGTGAACAAAATTCGAGGCGGAACGATATAGTCACCGACGATTGGAGTCCGAAGTGCCTCGTCTCCTTTTGGAAACTATGATCCTTCTTGTGAGATGCTCCGGTTTGGAAGGTGTGAGCATCAAAACTTGTGCCAAACTATACCAATTTTTTTCCTTGGGATCGTGAGAGCACGCCACGGTGACACAATGATTTTTGTTATTTCCGAACTCTATATGCATTTCCTGTAATTAAAATACCAACAAGGCCAACGCCTCTCGCCGCACCCTGCGGCCGAACTGTTTGAATTTTTTTCCCGTTTCTCGGACAATGAATGAAAACTCACAAAGTGACACACAAATGATCTTGCTAACACCCACGTGTAGTTGAGACTATATATATATATATATATATATATATATATATATGCAAAAAATGACTCAAATATAGCAAACGATATCTCAAATGCACCAGAAAATCGAACCATAGGGTACAATGGTGATTTCTTACTGTGATTTTTTTTTGAGGCGAAACGATGAACTCATGTTTTCATTCAAACGAAAATATGTTGTTAGTTCATGTAAATATTTTCAAATAGCACATGGTTCACTCACGAAAGCCGTGTGCCTACTAAACCGTGGCCGATGCCCCCCTGCCCTTGCCGTGCACACGATCTGAGTCGTGCGTTCTGATTGGACAGAATCCAAACCCCACGGATCGTACGTCTGCACCGTTGGATGCTCCCTGATCGAATGGCAATCCTCAACCCTTTGGACAGCAAATGCAGTTCCGATTGTAGTTTTATTTATATGCACAAAATGCACGTTAAATTCAAAAAATGTCTTAAATATAGCAAACGATACCTGAAATGCGCCAGAAAATCAAACCCGCGGTGTAATGGTGATTGCATACCGTGATTTTTTTTATGAGGCCAAACGATGAAGTCAACGGCCTTTGGAGTTTGAATTGACACGTTTCCTTTTGGAAACCATGATCCTTCTTGTGGGATGCTCTGTTTTTCAAGGAGCAATCATCAAAACTTGTGCCGAACTTCACCAATTTTTTTTCACGGGGTCGTGAGAGCACGTCACGGGCACAGGCCGATTCTGATGATGTCTGGAGTCCATCTGAATTTCCTGTAATTAAAATACCAACTAGGCCTAGGCCCGTGGCCGCACTTCGCGGCCGAAATGTTTGAAACTTCTCCCCGCTTCTCGGACAATGGATGAAAACTCGCAAAGCGACACACCAATGATTTGTACACCTTCTTTGCTAACTAACACCCACATGTAGTTGTAGTACGGTTTTGATTTTATATGCACTAAATGCAAGGTAAATGCAAAAAAATAAATTAAATATAGCAGACGAGACTTGAAATGGTCCAGAAAATCAAACCTAGGGTATATACGTGATTGTTTACCGTGAAAAAAATTCGAGGCGGAACGATGTAGTCACCGATGATTGGAGTCCGAAGTGCCATGTCTACTTTTGGAAACTATGATCCTTCTTGTGAGATGCTCCGATTTGGAAGGTGTGAGCATCAAAACTTGTGCCAAACTTTCCCAAAAAATTTCCATGGGATCCTGAGAGCACGCCATGGTGACACACCAATTTTCGTTATTTCCGAACTCTATATGCATTTCCTGTAATTAAAATCCCAACAAGGCCTACGCCTCTCGCCGCACCCTGCGACCGAACTGTTTGAAGTTTTTTCCTGTTTCTCGGACAATGAAAGAAAACACGCAAAGCGACACACAAATGATCTTGCTAACACCAACGTGTAGTTGCGACTATAGCAAAACACTCAAATATAGCAAACGATACCTCAAATGCACCAGAAAATCGATTCATAGGGTACAATGGTGATTTCTTACCTTGGAAACAAATTTGGAGGCGAAACGATGAACTCATCTTTTCATTCAAATGAAAATATGTTGTTAGTTCATGTAAGGGGCTGTTTGCTTTGTGACTAACTTTGGCAAAGGTTGCCACACCTAAGGTTAGTCAAGTTTGACCTGCTTAGGTGAGTGTTTGGTTCAAGCCACACCTAGGCAAGCTACAGAGTGTGCCCCACATGGCATACACGCAAAAAGTGTGGCAAGATTCCCTTAGGCTTGCCAAGTTGTGGCTCTCATTTTGATCACACGGTTCACTCACGAAAGCCGTGTGCCTACCAAACCGTGGCCGATGCCCCCCCTGCTGCGCGCGCGATCTGAGTCGTTTGTTCTGATTGGCCAGAACCCAAACCCCACGGATCGTACGTCTGCACCGTTGGATGCTCCCAGATCGAACGGCAATCCTCATCCCTTTCATCAGCACATATAGTTCCGGCTAGGATTTGATTTATATGCCAAAATGCACGGTAAATGCCAAAAAATGTCTTAAATATAGGACACGGGACCTAAAATGCACCAGCAAATCAAACCTATGGTATAATGGTGATTGCTTACCATGGGAAAAAAATTAGAGGTGCAACGATGAACTAATGTCTTCATTTCAAAATTAGCATGTCTTCATTTCAAACGAAATTATGCTGTTTGTGCAAACGAGCGCTTAGAGGCAACCGTTTGCATAGGCCTTTCCGCGCGGCGACCGGGGATATTTTTTCACCCTTTTCACCTAGGCCGCCAACACCCCACCACCGCCCGCCCGCGTCTCACTCAACACCCAATCTCCATCGCCAGCTCCCCCTCCCCCAGATACACAGCAGAACCCTCTCCGGCGCCGGCGTGCTCAACCCGGCCGTGTGCCCGCTCTTCGGCGTCAACCCTACCTCCACTGCCGTTCCCAACACGCGGCTGCCCGCGCCTCGCCGTCTACGTTTCCTCGCCAGCCACCCTCGAGCATATCGATCCTGTAACCCTCGCCTCTCCTGTGGTCCTGCCGGGTTTGCATTAAGAAACATGTTAGTTACTACTCTCCGTCGTGGTGAGGCATATTTCCTCGCAATCCCTCTCCCTATTTCGTTCCGTATGTTCCCAAATTAACTATAAAATAACAGAGAGCGTATATTTGTTTATTACCTACCTTCCTAACTAGTACATATAAGCTGTATTTGTTCCAATAAGTTACTGTCGATTTACAGATCATGGGCGCCCGAGTCACACAAACTTAACAAATAAGCCGTACATTTTCTAAATTATTGCATGACATGTTTAGACAGCTTGATACCAAGTCGTTAGCTTTATGATTATCCTCCTTTCCCGAGTTTCGCATGTGTTCTATGTAGATGCCGAGTAGCAGCGACAACACTCATGCTTCAGGCGATGTATCCTCATCTGATTCCGACAACCCTGGGTCTTCAGCAAATGGTGAGGGATCAAGTAATCTGGAATGGGATAGAGCTGCAGCAATTACCCTTCCGGTCAGGACACGGAGGAACGCTCCAAGGAAGCCAACACACTAGCCTAAAGGTGTATATGAAGTAACCGAGATCGATTTAAAGTCTTGGGCTCCAACTAAACTAGATAAAGCACGCATGAGGTTCAGGACTGTGTGTGGATTTGTTGGCAGGGAAAGGCTCAACATTAATCTGCCGGGGTTTCGGAAGGCTGACACAGAAACACGGCAAAGGATAGTCCGGGAGATCATGGATCACTTCAATGTTCTAGAGCAGTGGAGAATGCAGGTGGAACATGCTGCACTGAAGAAGGCTAGGGATGCTTGGAGAAACTGGAAGCACGTGCTATACAAGAAGTACTTGAGTGAAGGCAAGGACCCAATCCCCGCATACCCCCAAATTACAAAGGCAGACTGGGTAGAATTCAAAAGGGTTAGGGCAACTATAGAGTTTGCTACGAAGAGTGCCAAGCAATCGTAACTTCAGAAGAGGAACACACACCCCCACCGTATGGGTGTGGCAGGATACTATGGCATGAAATCGATATGGGACCAGGAGGACAAAGAAGCAGTAGCTGCGGGTGGGAAACCGGCCTTTAGTGAAATGAGGGGGAAACGCCCTAGAGACTACTTGCGGGCATGTGCAAGGAGGCATGATGACGGAACTTATTACTTTGAAAACTCACATGACGAAAAATTGTATCGCATGATGTTAAAGGCTTCCGAGATCCCTGGAAGGTTCTACAGGAACTCAGGGCCATGTGAAATTATGTCCAATGCTCTGGAAACAAGAGAGCCCCCTGGCCGTGCAAGGCGTATAGGTGTTAATGTCCCACACAAGAGGGCTTTCACACTCAGCAAAGAAGAGAGGCTCAACATGAAAAAAGCTAGGAGTGAAATGAAGCAGAATGAATTGTATGAAAGGTTGAGGAAGGACATGTATCCGACTGCTCGAAAGGAAATTGAGTAGTCAATGATGATGCAGAAGACTCTAACACTGACAGATAGCCAGCAGATGGGAGGGGAGGCGGGCATGGAGGATGATGGTTCAATAATTGATGTTGTCAAAATTCATCTTCATTTGCAGTGTGCTCGCATCGTGGAAAACTAAACCAGTGGAACTGTTCAAGAGGGAACTACCTCTGCAGCACAAGATCGTTTCTCTGGTAACACACCGATATCCGTTATTTTTGGAAAATGTATCCAATAGTCTGCAAATACCTTTTCTTACGCTAGTCAAATGTTCAAGCTTCTAAATAAACCTCTTTCTATTTCTATCCAAAGAAAAAAAATACATCTAACACTGGTTAGGTTGTTCCCAATAGGACAAATACATGACTAATTATGTACAAAAAATTTCAGTGTCCTTAGCAACAAGCAGGGACTAACCTTTGTGGATACTATGTTTGCAGACACATGATCGCCATCTGCAAATCTGCTGATAGTTGTGAAGATGCTCGCGAATTAGTACCAGTAAGTCTATCTTAATGAATATTTTCTACTCCACTCATATGGCACATTCTGATCTTAAAAATACTGCAGCTCATCTTAGAACCGAGGACCCCTGAATCGCTCCCTGCTGGTGAATTGCTGATGGTACGGAGATTTATCAGCGACTTTCTCCTGAATCACTACATCAATCCCACTGGTGATAATGAAGATTTCAGCATGCCTTCTCCTGAAACATTGAGTAAGAGTTAGCCGCTAAACATATATGCATGGATCCATTGTTTTCCATCTGATGAGGTCTTCGTATTTTGTATACTATGATTAATTATGTAATGCATATGTTTGTCGACAAATCATTGAAATTTAGCTATCATTTGTTCAATTGCAATTGTTGCGAATCTGATGAATGTTCTTCCTGTGCATCCTATTTGTTCAATTGCATATTGTGGCGACTTTGCTTTTTGCATGCCGATTCAAATGGGATATTTTTTCTTTAACCTGGCAATTGCTCCGCACACGGTTCAACTAAATGAGTGTGTGCGATCTACATCGGAAAGCATACGTCAATCGTAGCGGAACCGTCGGTGATACACAACAGATCGCAGACGATTTGCAGCACTACTACGTGTGCATAGGGGCTCCAGAACCGTTTGTTATATCACATTATCACACACGAGAGCTTGGAGTAAACCGTGCCGAAAGTAAAATACAATCCCAGTCGTAAATTTTTCAGGAAACGTGTTCGATCTCAAACGAAAAGCACATGTCACTCTTACCCCAACCGTCGGTGATACACAACAAATCGCAAATGGTCTGCAGCACTTGTATGTGTGCGAAGGGGCTCCTGAACCGTTTGTGATAGAACATTATCGCACACGGTAATTGTTCGGAAACGTGTATGATGGAGCCTTCCATGTCAGACGAGTTCCACAGAAAACTCGTGTGCGATGGGGCACATATCGCACACAGTTCATATGTTGGCCCATGTGCCTTACATGCAGTTTCCCAAACGGTTCATTACGACACACCGTTTGGTTTCACTGCATCATTAGAAACGTTTAATCATCGATCCCACATATGCGAAAGAATTTAGTGTGTCCTGCATCGCATACAATTACATTTGGTAAGGCTTCTGCATCATGGCTCCCTATCCCCGATGGTTTCTGGGTCGTGTGGGAAGGACCCCCCTATCGTAGTCACTCACTAGGCGACGGTTCAGAACGCCATTGCGGAAAGGGGTTAAAAACCGTTTGTATAGCACCTTGCTGTACCAGTGGGTAACCGAGGGCGAAGCTTCGGGCAATGAAGATCCTATGGAGGCGTGATAGTGGGTAACCAACATATGACGGTAGATAGAAAAGGAAATAGACCTCCTAACAAACATGCAAAAAAACACAAGATCTACTTTAGAATGATATAACTTCAACTTTACCCTGCGCTCCGGCAGCCATCGGGGGATGGTGTCTAGTGCAGCACTATGGAGAAGTCCATGATTCGCGCCTGTCCGCGACCATGGCTGGGATGTTATCCAGTGCGGCCCTCCAGCGGTAAAAATCTCATGCTATCGCCTATGATTCCAGCGCCCCACCATGGGCATTACTGGAAATTAACATACCCGACGCCACATGGCTTCCCCGGATTCTTGGCCTCATCCCCAATCGGGGGACAAGTTAGGGTTCCATCTTCCGCTTACTACTCTTTCTCCCTCGCATCCCTCTTGCATCCCTCGCGCAGTCGTAGCTCCTCTGCCTTCCTTCTCTATGGCCCGAGCTGCCGACGCTCCTCCACACCTCACTCCTCCTCTTGGCATTAATTGGAGATAGTAGGAGGATAGAGAACTTTTTTTCAAGAGATGTGCTCCGACCTGGGCTCCCCGGACCCGACGTGCCTGGCCCTTCGTGCTGCCGAGAGACGGGAGCTTCCGTCATGGCCTCCGCATTGCCCCTCGCCACGTTCCCACTGCTTGTCGAAGGCGCCCCACTCGGCCGGTTGTTCCCCATTCCGTCGCTCTGGAACCTGGCATCGGTCAGTCACAGAACAAAAATTCAGTCAAACACAGGGGGAAAATCCGTCGGCCGAAATCCATAAAATAGGAACCAAAAGCCCAAACTAGAAAGGCCACACCAACTGCGTGACGCTAAAGGAGGAAAATCGAAATCGCGAATGATCGCCGTGCGAGCACGCACTGGTCCGGAGGCGAAAAGCCCCCCAAATGACAGGTGCCGAGGACTGCTGCCCAGGTGCAGAACCCCAAGCACCCGGCCATTCCCCTCCCAGCAATGCGCGGAAGGAGCGTCGGCGGCCGGGCCAATGGAGGGAAGGGCGGCCCCAAGAGACGCCACGTGAAACAGAGGAGGAGGCGGGTGGGCGGGCGAAGCGGTATCTCTGCAGGTGGGCACAAGACAGGTGGGGAATGAGGGTCGGTCATGGTGGCGGTGACGGCGATGGAGGCCTAGGGTTTAGCGCGATCGCCGGTGGTGGGCAGCGGCGGCGGTGACGGCGATGAAGGCCTAGGGGTTAGCGCGATCGCGGGTGGTGGGCAGCAGCTGCAATGGGGTTTTGAGAAGCTCCGGTGGGAGAAAGAAGGGGGAACGCCATTGTTACCCCGTCCCTCCCGGGCTCTTCCTTCCCCTTCTGCCCACGCTGCGGCCGTCTCGTCACGGGCCACTGTAGTAGCGGCAGTGGCTTCTGAGCTATAAATGTCAGGTCTCAACCCCACCCCACTCCCACCATTGGACCAAAAGGAGTTGAATGTAATAATGTCATTATTGAGCAATAATTGTGGTGCATTTATTGTGGGGGTGGAAAAGAGGAAGAACATTATTTCTACTAGACCGGAGTTGGTGGGACGTATCCATCAGAGTATTTTTATCATCACGCGGTAAGCACGTACCTCAATATTAGTATTGGAAAATAATTACGGTCAAACAACTTGTGATAGATCTGTCCAACTTGCTATGGTGGGGCCGAGGTGAGTTGGCCTTGGCCATTTGGTCTATTTCCTTTTTTGGTAGGTATATTGGCTGGCCCAATATCATAGGGTGGGGCATATCCTACCCTACACCATATTGGATCTAGCCTGAAATGAGCGGCGAGATCATATTTTTGATTTTGCGACGGGCGAAGGCTCATGCTCAAAGCAACGGGTGGGTGCTCGCTGAGCTTATTCTGAAAGAATGGACATGGAATCCGGTGGTTCCGACTATGCATCAGGAAGGTTTTCCGGTGACTCCCGCAACCACTATATAATAGAAACAACATATGATGCCGCATAGGAAAGGAAATAAACATCATAGCGAACATGAGGAAAAAACACTAGATCCAAATTAGAATGAAAAAGCGGCAATTTTACCTTGCACTACGACGGTGTCTCGATCCACTAGGATCATCGACGACAAGGCACTTTCTCCTGCGCATCTTGCTCCAACTCAGGCGGGACTATGGTGGCAACGATGGAAAAAACTTTGAGGGTGGTGAGGACGGTAACCAAGGGCGAAGCTCCGGGCGATGAAGATCCTATAGAGGCGAATCCTTACCGGAGGTGGATGCGTCGGAGACTTCAAGTGTTCGTCTGGGATGAAGAAGAAGAAGTCTGGGATCGTGATGATTGGGGTGGCGGATAGGGTTTGGGGCTATGGAAAAGGGTTGGTATGAAAAGGATTTATAGCCGAGTCTTTTAAGTAGGATTGGCTCTGGGCCTAGACGGGAGGGGGGACCGCGTAAGCCCCAACCCTAGTAGGGGCCCAAGATCCTATATCTTGTGTGCATCCCTCTACATAAACACATAGCCTGTCTCAAGTAAAAAGGCCCTATAGCCAGGAATGCATGTACAATAATTCATGAATAGTAAGTCACCTCGATCAATCGTGCAATTACTCATTAATGATTATGCCATATTCAATGTCGGAGTGTTAAATTTAGAAAATATGAATTTTCTTGGAAATCAATTGTTACAAAAAGTGTCCATCAAATCTCCTATATGATATGTATTTAACATTTTTAAACTACATAAAATATTAATTGCTAGTGTACATACCACTAGGCAACTAACAAGGGCTCCACCAGCATATACATGTCAATTACTTACTGCATGTCATTGAGAATTAATAATTTCTGTACTATGATGGATGGGAATGAAATGAAACAAGAAGGTTTTCTCGCGATTATGGCAACCACTATATACTAAAAACAACATATGACGGTAGATAGAAAAGGAAATAGACATCCTAACAAACATGCAAAAAAACACAAGATCTACTTTAGAATGAAAAACTTCAAGTTTACCCTGCGCTCCGGCAGCCATCAGGGGATGGTGTCTACTACGCACTATTGAGAAGTCCATGATTCATGCCTCTCCGTGACCATGGCTGGGATGTTGTCCAGTGCGGCCCTCCAGCGGTATAAATCTCATGCTATCGCCTATGATTCCAGTGCCCCGCCGAGGGCATTACTGGAAATTCACATACCCGATGCCACATGGCTTCCCCGAATTCCTGGCCTCATCCCTAATCGGGGGACAAGCTAGGGTTCAATCTTCCCCTTACTACTCTTTCTCCCTCGCATCCCTCGCGCAGTCATAGCTCCTCTACCTTCCTTCTCTATGGCCCGAGCCGCCGCCGCTCCTCCAGGCCTCACTCCTCCTCTTGGCATTAATTGGAGATAGTACGAGGATAGAGACCTTTTTTTAAGAGTTGTGCTCCGACCTGAGCTCCCCGGATCCGACGTGCCTGGCCCTTCGTGCTACTGCAAGCGGGGAGCTTCCGTCATGGCCTCCGCGTTGCCCCTTGCCACGTTCCACTGCTTATCGAAGGTGCCACTCTCGTCCGGCTGTTCCCATTCCGTCGCTCTGGAACCTGGCATCGGTCAGTCATAGAACAAAAATTCATTCAGACATAGGGAAAAAAATATGTCAGCCAAAATCCATAAAATTGGAACCAAAACAAACTGGAAAGGCCACACCAACTGCGTGACACCAAAGGAAGAAAATCAAAATCGCGAACGAGAGCCGTGCGAGCACGCACCGTTCCGGAGGAGAAAACCCCCCAAAATTCAGAGGCCGAGGACTGCTGCCCAGGTGCGGAAGCCTAAGTCTCCAGCCATTCCCCTCTCCGGAATGTGCGACGGGCTAGTGGAGGGGAGGGAGGCCCCGAGCAACAGCGCGCGAAACAGAGGAGGAGGCGGGTGGGCGAGCAAAGCGGTATCTCTCCGGGTGGTCGCAAGACAGGCGGGGAATGCAGGCCAGTCGCGGCGGCGGTGACAGCGATAGAGGCGTAGTGTTTGGCACGATCGCGGGTGGCAGGCGGCGGCTGCGATTGGGTTTTGAGCAGCTCCAGTGGGAGAACGAAGGGGGAAACATCATTGTTACCACGTCCCTCCCTGGCTCTTCCTTCCCCTTCTGCCCGCGCCTCGACCATCTTGTCACGGACCACTATAGTAGCGGCAGTGGCTTCTAAGCTGTAAATGCCAGGTCTCTCCCCCACCCCACCCCACCCCCACCATTGGACAAATGGAGTTGAATGTAATAATGTCATCATTGAGCAATAATTGTGGCGCATTTATTGTGGGTGCAAAAAAGACAAAAGACATTAATTCTACTAGACTGGAGTTGGTGGGACGTATCCGTGAGAGTATTTTTATCATCACGGTATGCACGTGCCTAAATATTAGTATTGGAAAATAATTACGGTCAAACAGCTGGTGATAGATCAGACCAGATTGCTAGGGTGAGGCCAAGGTGAGTTGGGCTTGGCCTTATGGTCTCTTTCCTTTTTTTGGTAAGTATATTGGCTAGCCTTAGATCTTAGGGTGGGGCATGTCCTACCCTACACCTTGTTGGATCTACCCTGAAATGAGCGGAAAGATCATATTTTTGATGTTGCGACGGGCGAAGGCTCATGCTCTCAGCATCAGGTGGGTGCTCCGACTATGCTTCAGGAAGGTTTTCCGACGACTCCCACAACCACTATGTAATAGAAACAACATATGATGCCGCATAGGAAAGTAAATAAACATCATAACAAATATGAAAAAAAACACTAGATCCAAATTAGAATGAAAAAGCGGCAATTTTACCGTACACTACGGCGGCGGCCCGATCCACTAGGAGCATCTACAACAGGATGCTTTCTCATACGCATCTTGCTCCAACTCAGGGGGGGACTATGGTGGCACCGATGGAAAAAACTTTGAGGGTGGTGAGGACGGTAACCGAGGGCGAAGCTCTGGGAGATGATGATCCTGTGGAGGAGAATCCTTACCTGAGGTGGAGGCGTCGGAGACTTCAAGTGTTCATCTGGGATGAAGAAGAAGAAGTCTGGGATCGCCAGGATTGGGGTGGCGGCTAGAATTTGGGGCTATGGAAAAGAGTTAGTATGAAAAGGATTTATAGCCGAGTCTTATAAGTAGGGTTGGCTCTGCGCCTAGGTGGGAGGGGGGACAGCATAAGCCCCAAACCTGGGAGGGGCCCAAGATCCTATATCTTGTGTGCATCCCTGTACATAAAGACATAGTTTGTCTCAAATAAAAAGGCCATGTAGACAAGAATGCATGTACAAGAATTCACGAATAGTAAGTCACCTCGATCGATCGTGCAATTACTAATTAATGATTATGCCACATTTAATGTCGGAGTGTTAAATTTAGAAAATATGAATTTTCTTGGAAATCAATTGTTACAAAAATTGTCCATCAAATCTCCTATATGATATGTATTTAACATTTTTAAACTAGATAAAATGTTAATTGCTACTGTACATACCACTTGGCAACTAACAAGGGTTACACCAGCATATACATGTCAATAAATTACTGCATGTCATTGAGAATTAATAATTTCTATACTACGATGGATTGGAATGAAATGAAACAAGAAGTTTTTTTCGTGATTACTGCAACCACTATATACTAAACAACATATGACGCTAGATAGAAAAGGAAATGGACATCCTAACAAACATGCAAAAAAACACAAGATCTACTTTAGAATGATAAAACTTCAACTTTACCCTGCGCTCCGGCAGCCATCGGGGGATGGTGTCTAGTGCAACACTATGGAGAAGTCCGCAATTCGTGCTAGTCAGTGACCGTGGCTGGGATGCTGTCCAATGCGGCCCTCTAGCCGTAAAAATATCGTGCCATCACCTGTGATTCCAGCGCCCCGCCGAGATCATTACAGGAAATTCGCATACCAAATGCCACATGGCTTCGCCGGATTCCTGGCCTCATCCCCAATCGGGGGACAAGCTAGGATTCCATCTTTCATTTACTACTCTTTCTACCTCTCATCCCTCTCGCATCCCTCGCAGTAGTAGCTTCTCTGCCTTCCTTCTCCATGGCCCGAGCCACCGCTCCTCCTCCGCGCCTCACTCCTCCTCTTGGCATTAATTGGAGATACTAGGAGGATAGAGACTTTTTTTCAAGAGATGTGCTCCGACCAAGGCTCCCCGGACCCGACGTGCCTGGAACTTCCACAAGTAGGGAACTTCCATCATGGCCTCCGCGTTGCCTCTCGCCACGTTCCCACAGCTTGTCGAAGGCGCCCCTCTTGGCCGGCTGTTCCCCATTCTGTCTCTCAGGAACCTAAAGTCGGTCAGTCACAGAACAAAAATTCAGCCAGACACAAGGGAAAATTTTGTTAGCCAAAATCCACAAAATATGAACCAAAATCCCAAACTGGAAAGGCCACACCAATTGAGCGATGCTAAAGGAAGAAAATCAAAATCACGAACGAGTTTCGTGCGAGCAAGCACCGGTCCGGAGGCGAAAAATCCCCAAAAATCAAAGGCCGAGGACCGCTGCCCAAGTGTGGAACCCCAAGCCCCCGGCCATTCCCCTCCTCGAAACAAGCGGAAGGGGCGCTGGTGGCCGGGCCCACGGAACGGAGGGAGGCCCCGAGAAACGCCGCGTGAAACAGAGGAGGAGGCGGGCGGGTAGGCGAAGCGGTATCTCTTCAGGTGGGTGCAAGACAGGTGGGGAATGTGGGTCGGTAGCGGCGGCAGTGATGGCGACACAGGCCTAGGGTTTAGCGTGATCACGGGTGGCGGGCGGTGGCTGCGATGGGGATTTGAGTAGCTCCGGTGGGAGAAAGAGGGAGGGAAACGCCGTTGTTACTGCATCCCTCCCTGGTTCTTCCTTCCGCTTCTGCCGCGTCGCGGTCGTCTCGTCACGGGCCACTGTAGTAGCAGAAGTGGCATCTGAGCTGTAAATGTCAAGTATTTTCGCCACACCAACCCACCCCCACCATTGGACCAAAAGGAGTTGAATGTAATAATTTCATTATTGATCAATAATTGTGGCGCATTTATTGTGGGGGCGAAAAAGACAAAGAACATTAATTCTACTAGACCGGAGTTTGTGGGACGTATCTGTCAGATATTTTTATCATCACGGTAAGCACGTGCCTAAATATTAGTATTGGAAAATAATTCCGGTCAAACAACTGGTGATAGATCAAACCAGATTGCTAGGGTGGCGCCGAGGTGAGTTGAGATTGGCCTTTTGATCTATTTCCTTTGGCTGGCCCTAGATCTTAGGGTGGGGCATGTCCTACCCTACACCCTATTGGATCTACCCTGAAATGAGCGGCGAGATCATATTTTTGATGTTGTGATGGGCGAAGGCTCATGCTCTGAGCAATGGGTGGGTGCTCGCTGAGCTCATTCTGAAAGAATGGACATGGAATCCGGTGGTTCCGACTCTGCTTAAGGAAGGTTTTCCGGTGACTCCCGCAACCACTATATAGTAGAAACAACATAAGATGCCACATAGGAAAGGAAATAAACATCATAACAAACATGAAAAAAAACACTAGATCCAAATTAGAATGAAAAAGCGGCAATTTTACCTTGCACTACGACAGCGTCCCGACCCACTAGGAGCATCGACGATAGGACGCTTTCTCCAGCACATCTTGCTCCAACTCAGGGGGGACTATGGTGGCACCGATGGAAAAGACTTTGAGTGTGGTGAGGACGGTTACAGAGGGCGATGCTCCGGGCAATGAAGATCATGTGGAGGCGAATCCTTACCGGAGGTGGAGGCGGTGGAGAGTTCAAGTGTTTGTGTGGGATGAAGAAGAAGAAGTTTGGGATCGCGAGGATTGGGGTTTGGGGCTATGCAAAAGAGTTAGTACGAAAAGGATTTATAGCCGAGTCTTTTAAGTAGGGTTGGCTCTAGGCCTAGGCGGGAGGGGGGAAAGCGTAAGAACCAAGCCTGGGAGGGGCCAGAGATCCTATATCTTGTGTGCATCCCTGTACATAAACACATAGTCTGTCTCAAATAAAAAGGCCATGTAGCCAGGAAATCAATTGTTACAGAAAGTATCCATAAAATCACCTATATGATATGTATTTAACATTTTTAAAATCCATAAAATGTTAATTCCTAGTGTACATACCACTTGCCAACTAACAAGGGCTCCACCAGCATATACATGTCAATAACTTACTTTATGACATTGAAAATTAATAATTTCTATACTACGATGGATTGGAATGAAATGAAACAAGAAGGTTTTCTCACGATTACAGCAACCACTATATACTAAAAACAACATATGGCGGTAGATAGGAAAGGAAATGGACATCCTAACAAAGATGCAAAAAAAACACAAGATCTACTTTAGAATGATATAACTTCAACTTTACCCTACGCTCCTGCTGCCATCGGGGGATGGTGTCTAGTGTGGCAATATGCAGGAGTCCACAATTCGCATCTGTCAGTGACCGTGGCTGGGATTTTGTCCAGTGCGGCCCTCCAGCGCGTAAAAATCTCATGCCATCGCGTGTGATTCCATTGCCCCGCCGAGGGCATTACTGGAAATTTGCATATCCAATTCCACATGGCTTCCCCTGATTCCTGGCCTCATCCCCAATCAGGGTACAAGCTAGGGTTCCATCTTCCGCTTACTACTCTTTCTCCCTCGCATCCCTTTCACATCCCTCGTGCAGTTGTAGGTCCTCTGCCTTCCTTCTCTATGGCCCGAGCCACCGCTGCTCCTCCACACCTCACTCATCCTCTTGGCTTCAATTGGAGATAGTAGGAGGATAGATAACTTTTTTTCAAGACATATGCTCCGACCTGGGCTCCCCGGACATGACGCGCCTGGCCCTTCGTGCTATCGAGAGAGGGGATCTTCTGTCACGGCCTCCGTGTTGCCCCTCGCCATGTTCCCAATACTTGTCGAAGGTGCCCCACTCGGCCGGTTGTTCCCCATTCCGTCGCTTTGGAACCTGTCATCGGTCAGTCATAGAACAAAAATAAAGTCGGACACAGGGGAAAAAATCCGTCAGCCGAAATCCATAAAATAGGAACCAAAATCCCAAACTGGAAAGGCCACACCAACTGCGCGACGCCGAAGGAGGAAAATCGAAATCGCGAACGTGCGCCGGCGAGCATGCACCGGTCCAGAGCCGAAAAACCCAAAAAAATGAAAGGGGCCGAGGACTGCTGCCTAGGTGCAGAACCCCAAGCCCCCGGCCATTCCCTTCCCAGGAACAGGCGGAAGGCGCGCCG
Organism: Thinopyrum elongatum; assembly: GCA_011799875.1. Lineage (NCBI taxonomy): Eukaryota > Viridiplantae > Streptophyta > Magnoliopsida > Poales > Poaceae > Thinopyrum > Thinopyrum elongatum. Next base: position 43,221,409 of record CM022302.1, read on the forward strand.
GCGGCCGGGCCCGTGGAGGGAAGGGAGGCCCCGAGCGATGGCGCGCGAAATAGAGGAGGAGGCGGGTGGGTGGGCGAAGCGGTATCTCTGCGGGTGGGCACAAGACAGGTGGGGAATGAGGGCCGGTCACGGCGGCGGTGAGGGCAACGGAGGCCTAGGGTTTAGCGCGATCGCGGGTGGCGGGCAGCGGCTGTGATTGGGTTTTGAGCAGCTCCGGTGGGAGAAAGAAGGGGGGAAACACCATTGTTACCCCGTCCCTCCCTGGCTCTTCCTTCCCCTTCTGCCCATGCCGCGGCCGTCTCGTCACGGACCATTGTAGTAGGCACAGTGGCTTCTGAGCTTTAAATGTGATTATTGAGCAATAATTGTGTGGCATTTATTGTGGGGGCAGAAAAGACGAAGAACATTATTTTGATCATCACGGTAAGCACCTGCCTAAATATTAGTATTGGAAAATAATTACGCTCAAACAACTTGTGATAGATCCGACCAACTTGCTAGGGTGGGGCCGAGGTGAGTTGGGCTTGGCCTTTTTGTCTATTTCCTTTTTTTGGTAGGTATATTGGCTGGCCCAATATCTTAGGGTGGGGCGTCTCCTACCCTACACCCTGTTGGATCTACCCTGAAATGAGCGGCGAGATCATACTTTTTATGTTGCGACGGCCGAAGGCTCATGCTCTCAGCAACGGGTGGGTGCTCGCTGAGCTTATTCTGAAAGAATGGACATGGAATCCGGTGGTTCCGACTATGCTTCAGGAAGGTTTTCCGGTGACTCCCGCAACCACTATATAATAGAAACAACATATGATGCCGCATAGGAAAGGAAATAAACATCATAACAAACATGAAGAAAAAACACTAGATCCAAATTAGAATGAAAAAGCGGCAATTTTACCGTGCACTACGGCGGCGTCCCGATCCACTAGAAGCATCGACGACAAGATGCTTTCTCCTGAGCATCTTGCTCCAACTCAGGGGGGACTACGGTGGCACCGATGCAAACAACTTTGAGGGTGGCGAGGACGGTAACCGAGGGCGACACTTCGGGCGATGAAGATCCTATGGAGGCGAATCCTTACCGGAGGTGGAGGCGTCTGAGACTTCAAGTGTTCGTCTGGGATGAAGAAGAAGAAGTTTGGGATCGCAGAGATTGGGGTGGTGGAAAGGGTTTGGGGCTATGGAAAAGAGTTGGTATGAAAAGGATTTATAGCCGAGTCTTTTAAGTATGGTTGGCTCTGGGCCTAAGTGGGAGCGGGGACCGCGTAAGCCCCAAGCCTAGGAGGGTCCCAAGATCCTATCTCTTGTGTGCATCCATGTACATAAACACATAGTCTGTCTCAATTAAAAGGCCATGTAGCAAGGAATGCATGTAGAAGAATTCGTGAATAGTAAGTCACCTCGATAAATCGTGCAATTACTCATTAATGATTATGCCACATTCAATGTTGGAGTTTTAAATTTAGAAAATATAAATTTTCTTGGAAATCCATTGTTACAAAAAGTGTCCGTCAAATCTCCTATATGATATGTATTCAACATTTTTAAACTACATAAAATATTAATTGCTAGTGTACATACCACTAGGCAACTAACAAGGGTTCCACCAGCATATACATGTCAATAACTTACTGCATGTCAATGAGCATTAATAATTTCTATACTACGATGTATTGGAATGAAATGAAACAAGAAGGTTTTCTCGCGATTACGGCAACCACTATATACTAAAACCAACATATGACGGTAGATAGAAAAGGAAATAGACATCCTAACAAACATGCAAAAAACACAAGATCTACTTTAGAATGATAAAACTACAACTTCACCCTGCGCTCCGGCAGCCATCGGGGGATGGTTTCTAGTGCGACACTATGGAGAAGTCCGTGATTCACGCCTGTCCGGGAACATGGCTGGGATGTTGTCCAGTGCGGCCCTCGAGCAGTATAAATCCTGTGCTATCGCCTGTGATTCCAGCGCCCCCTCCGAGGGCATTACTGGATATTCACATACCCGATGCCACATGGCTTCCCCGGATTCCTGGCCTCATCCCCATTCGGGGGACAAGCTAGGGTTCCATCTTTCGCTTACTACTCTTTCTCCCTCGCATCCCTCGTGCAGTCGTAGCTCTTCTGCCTTCCTTCTCTATGGCCTGAGCCGCCGCCGCTCCTCCATGCCTCACTCCTCCTCCTGGCATTAATTGAAGATAGTAGGAGGACAGAGTCCTTTTTTTCAAGAGATGTGCTCTGACTTGGGCCCCCCAGACCCTACGTGCCTGGCCCTTCGTGCTGCTGCAAGCGGGGAGCTTCCGTCACGGCCTTCGCATTGCCCCTCACCACGTTTCACTGCTTGTCGAAGGCACCACTCTCGGCCGGCTGTTCCCCATTCCGTCGCTCAGGAACCTGGCATCGCTCAGTCATAGAACAAAAATTCAGTCAGACATAGGGGGAAAATCCGTCAGCCAAAATCCATAAAATTGGAACGAAAATCCCAAACTGGAAAGGCCACACCAACTGCGCGACGCCGAACGAAGAATATCAAAATCGCGAATGAGAGCCGTGCGAGCACGCACCGGTCCGGAGGAGAAAAACCCCCAAAATTCAGAGGCCGAGGACCGCTGCCCAGTTGTGGAACCCCAAGTCCCTAACCATTCCCCTCCCCGAAATGCGTGGAAGACACGTCGGGCTGGTGGAGGGGAGGAGGCCCCGAGCGACGGCGCGCGAAACAGCGGATGAGGCGGGCGGGCGGGCGAAGCGGTATGTCTGCGGGTGGATGCAAGGCAGGCGGGGAATGCGGGACGGTTGCGGCGGCGGTGACAGCGACGAAGACCTAGGGTTTAGAGCAATCGCGGGTGGCGGGAGGCGGCTGTGATGGGGTTTTGAGCAGCTCTGGTGGGAGAAAGATGGGGGAAACACAGTTGTTAGCACGTCCCTCCTTGGCTCTTCCTTCCCCTTCTGCCCGCGCCTAGGCCATCTCGTCACGGGCCACTATAGTAGCGGCAGTGGCTTCTAAGCTGTAAATGTCAGGTCTCTCCCACACCCCACACCACCCCCATCGTTGGACCGAAAGGAGTTGAACATAATAATGTCATCATTGAGCAATAATTGTGGCGCATTCATTGTGGGGGCGGAAAAGACGAAGGACATTAATTCTACTAGACTGGAGTTGGTGGGACGTATCCGTGAGAGTATTTTTATCATCATGGTAAGCACGTGCCTAAATATTAGTACTGGAAAATAATTACGGTCAAATAGCTGGTGATAGATCAGACCAGATTGCTAGGGTAGGGCCGAGGTCAGTTGGGCTTGGCCTTTTGATCTATTTCCTTTTTTGGGTAGGTATATTGGCTGGCCTTAGATCTTAGGGTGGGGCATGTCCTACCCTACACCTTGTTGGATCTACCCTGAAATGAGCGGCGATATCATATTTTTTATGTTGCAACGGGCGAAGGCTCATGCTCTCAGCAACGGGTGGGTGCTCGCTGAGCTTATGCTGAAAGAATGGACATGGAATCGGGTGGTTCCGACTATGCTTCAGGAAGGTTTTTCGACAACTCCCGCAACCACTATATAATAGAAACAACATGTGATGCCGCATAGGAAAGTAAATAAACATCATAACAAATATGAAAAAAAACACTAGATCCAAATTAGAATGAAAAAGCGGCAATTTTACCATGCGCGACTGTGGTGTCCCGATCCACTAGGAGCATGAACGACAGGACGCTTTCTCGTACGCATCTTGCTCCAACTCAGGGGGGACTATGGTGGCACCGATGGAAAAAACTTTGACGGTGGTGAGGATGGTAACCAAGGGCGAAGCTCTGGGTGATGAAGATCCTGTAGAGGCAAATCCTTACAAGAGGTGGAGGCGTCGGAGACTTCAAGTGTTCGTCTAGGATGAAGAAGAAGAAGTCTGGGATCGCAAGGATTGGGGTGCACTAGTAGAAAAAGGCCCATTTGTCTCGGTTCATAAGTCCCATTTGTCCCGGTTCGGGAACCGGGACTAAAGCCCAACACCTTTAGTCCCGGTTCTTATACGAACCGGGACTGATGGGGCTCCACGTGGACGCTGCGGCGAGTCCAAAGATCATCCATGTGTCAGCAGCTCAGGAGCTGGGGTTTTTGTTTTTTTTTAAAGGGGGGAGTTTGGGGGTTTTGGGGGTTTTGTAGGGTTAATTTAGGGGTTTCATATATTGTGTTAGCTAGCTAATAGGTAGAGAGAAGTGTCCTCTCTTATCTCCGTGCTTGGTCGACGCTACGTACTATACATATAGAGAGTACTCGACATGCTAGCTAGTAAGCAAATGAAGGAAACCATTAAGTACACAAGATCGTCATGAACATATAGAGAGAAGTGATCGACCTCCTCCTTCTCCGAGAGATTGGTCGAACAACAAGTTTTCGTATATCTATTCGACTCTACTAGCTACATATATACAATATAAGATCTCTTACAATCCCTAACATTTGATGTCAAGTTTCACATGGTATTCTCTGGCTGGATTGATGACGTGGTCAAGAAAGAATCCCGCCAATTCCTCTTGAATTGCTTTTATGCGATCTTGTGGTAGGACTTCATCCCGCATGTGCCAAATCTAATTTGAAGAAGGGGTTCAATACATATATATGAATGAAACTCAACACAAATGATGGTAATAAAATAAAATTGTGAATACTATTGCTTACGCACTTCATATTGTTTTTCAGAGTAGCCCCGCTTAGAGGTCGTCGCGTTGTAGATGTACTCGCAAACGTAGTATCCACAAAAATTATTCCCGCCTTCCTGCCACAACCACTTTACGAGAAATAAAGGTCAATCAAACTGATAATCAAGCATTATAAATGGTATTGATGAAACTAGCTAGAATCAATGGGAGATGCGCGGAAATAGCTAGTAGTACTTACTTTCGGGTGTGTAAATCGCAGCTCCCCCGGCAGTCCCGGAGCTTCTGTGGTGAACACTTTCCAAACCTTGCGAGACAAAGAAAATAATTACTTGATATCAGGAAATGACCAAAGTTGCCGATATGGTGCGATAATGATCGATTGAACTTACTTCTGGAGCATTTTAGTCATGGCCGCATACTCCTTGGGATCTTTTCGTCTTGAGTCTAAGACGGTTACTAGTCCCTGCTCAAGCTTAATCTCTAGGAGAATAAAGTGGAAGCTGCGCACGCATGCATAACTCATCAATTACATTACTATAACCTCGAGTAATAAGGGAAACCGAATATGCAAAAGACAGTAACACTCACTTGAAGTTGTAAGGAAAGAGTATTTTATCTTTGTTTTGATTTTTAAGCAACGATTGTAGCAAGTTGGCTTCGGTTTATTTCGCATTATATGTAACCGTCCATTCATCTATGAGATTTGTGTTAATGAACCCAATATCATAGATTTGTGCATTTCTGCATTCGACGATTTTCAATCTGCATTATATAGTGAGGATAATTATATATACATGCAATGAAAGAGCTGAGCTATATATAGAGACTTAATTACAGAAGTATAGTACTTACAGACAGTAGCAAGTGATGATTATTTTATCGAGGTCCTTTTGATTGAAAAACTGGAAGAACTCCTCAAATGGAACAGACAACAGATCAATTCCAACGACGTCATGCTCCTCTTTAACTCTCAGCGTCAAAATATCCTTCCCAGACTTGCAGGTGTCCATGTACCACTTATGGAATCTTCGCATCATCGTTGTTAGAGGAGGATCACCAGGTCTGACGAGAGGCTTCCCGTACTGGTATTTGTGTTCGTCCACCTCCATTGTATCAAAATGTGCATCGTCGGGCAGGTAATCACCAGGATTGGTACCGGGCACCATCCCCGGCAGATTTGCGACAATATCGCTAGACACCTTGAGCGGGGGGCACGATTGCTTTGCCTGTTCGCTGAGCTGGGGAATTTTGTTCCCACTTCTTCGCTCTTGTAACCTTTTGTCACTTGAAGTAGTTCCCGACCGGCGCGCTCCTTCCACTGCCTTTTTAAGAGCACGGACATGGTTGTCATCCGGCGGAGGCGGTGGTGGTCGCTTCAGGTTCTTCAAAGTGCGCTTCAATTTCACCGGATCCATCTTCTCCTCCGGAGGTGGATTTTTCTTTGCAAAAAAGTCCTTCACTTGGGCTTGACAGATCTCCGCGTTTTCCTCCTCGGTCATCTCGTATGGTAACTTCTCTAGAGGCTTGAGAGATGGACCGAATATGTATTGCCTCCCGCCTTTGGTTGTACTGCTAGACGCCGGAGCAGCCGGAGCGGCTGCGGCTGTCTTCCTTCATTGCTTACGAGGCGGAGAAGGAGGAGGAGTGCTACGACGCACCGGAGCAGCCGGAGCGGTGGCGGCTGTCTTCCGTTGTTGTTGATGAGGCCGAGAAGGAGGCGGGCTGCTCAGAGGCGCCGGCGCAGGCGGAGAAGGAGGCGGAGTGCCGCCACGCGCCGGAGTAGCTGGAGAAGGAGGTGGAGTGCCGCCACGCGCTGGAGCAGCCGGTGAAGGAGGCGGAGTGCCCTGATCACTCGCCAGAGGAGGAGGCGGAGGAGGAGGCGGAGTGCCCTGACTCACCGGAGGAGGAGGCGGAGTGCCCTGACTCGCCGGAGGAGGAGGCGGAGGCGTCCAGTTCGGAAGGTTGATGAGCTCCTTCCGCCATAGACATGGAGTCTTCAGAGCAAGACCCAGCTGAGTCTCCCCTTCACCGGTAGGGTGGTCAAGCTCGAGCTCCTCAAATCCCTCCGTTATTTCATCGACCATCACAACAGCATAGCCTTCTGGAATCGGAAGGCAGTGAAAAGTTGCGCCATCATAATCATGTCCTTCCACCTCCATTGTTCGATCATCGGAGCCTGCTTCACCCTCTTCTTCCAGACCATCGGTGTCGTTGAGAAACGACAAGACATCACCTCCGCCGAGGATTATGTCCCCCAACAACTGTTCTGCTTCGATGTCTCGGTGCTCCATAGTTTCTGCAAATATTACAACATGGCAATTAATATACAAACATGACAGATGGATATATTAGTGCAAACGTAGACCTAGCTAGCTCGACGCTTCTACGGTTTGGGGTGGCCTCGACAACGCTTCTAGGGTTTGGGGTGGCCTAGGCAACGCTTCTAGGGTTTGGGGTGGCCTCGACAATGCTTCTAGGGTTTGGGTCGGACCGCCTCTCTCATGAATGTCCGACGTCCGGACCGACAAGGGATTTATCAAATTGACGCCATTCTAGATGTGCAGAAAATGGTCCATATTTTTCCTGATCTCATCTACCCTTCTATATGTCATGTTGTCTAGTGTCAAAGAATTCAAGAAAACCATGACTTCATCATTAGCCGGAAATGACAGGCGTATAATGGTACGAAGCTCTTCAAAGTTGTTTTGGAACGGAGTTCCCGATAGAATAATTCACTTTTTGGTACAAAGTTTAGCAAGAGCCTTCTGAATATCGCTATTTGGAAGGCCTTTGCTGAAATTCGTACCAAAAGGTGAATTATTCTATCAGGAACTCCGTTTCAAAACAACTTTGAAGAGCTTCGTAGCATCATACGCCTGTTACTTCCGACTAATGATGAAGCCATGGATTTCTTCAATACTTTGACAGACAACGTGACATATAGAAGAATATATATATAGATGAGATCAGAAAAAAATTGGATCAACTTGTGCACATCCATAATGGGGGCATTCTTGATAAATCTATATATGTCAAAATTCAAACTTTGACATATGATCAAACTTTGACATATGATCAAACTTTGACATATGATCAAATGTTGCATATGTCAAAATTCAAACTTTGACATACGATCAAACTTTGATATATGATCAAATGTTGCATATGTCAAAATTCAAACTTTGACATATGATCAAACTTTGATATATGTCCACCGCGATATAAAATAATACATAGACTTGTTCGGGCGAGAGGGGGTTGATCGACGTCCCCCCTCATGTCGAAGTGAATTAACAACTCTGAATTTTTTTACATGTACTCCTACTACATGAAAATTTCTAAGTGATTGCCAAACTGTTTGCTAAACTTTTATGCTTCATTTATATGAAGATCAATTGTCTAATATAACTATGTTCGCGATATGAGGCATTGGACATTATCTAGATCACATGCCTCAAAATCAAAGGAAAAACTCCTCTCACAACTATCCGCGGTGCCCAACAATATGAAATCATTCACAAATATTGATGTTGGACTCGACTAAATATGCACTCCATAGTCCAATCAAGTATATAAGTCCGCGGTGATCAAACACATACAAGTTACAAAAATTTCTATGCTCACAAAAATATAAGCCCGAGGGGAATTGAAGTTATCGGGGTTATGTTTATACAACAAATGGACATCTCATCTCATTTCATCTCATCTGAAAAAACATAGCACATCTAAAAAAAGGCATACATACATGGAAAAAAATTGCTATGAACAAAAAAAAATCATATATGAACATTTTCTATATCCATCCATCCATACATACATACATACATTGAAAAAAAATGCTATGAACAAACACATCAGTAGTAATTATTTTTATAATGATTTGGCATCAAAAAATTCTTTTATTAGTATTTTCAAACTCTAGAATGACCCTGTTGCACTGGAACTATTTCAAATAATTCTTTTCAAATGCCACAAATTTTTTGAGAAGTCCTCTGATGCCTATAGATCATTTTTATGCAAAAACCCACTTTGGTCATTTGAAACTTTTGAGCACAACTTCCATTTTTCAATTTTGGTCCAATCTTGGCATTGAACTACAACCCTATTTTTCCTTACTAATTTTTTTTGAAAAAATTACACCAACTTCATGACAGTACCCACACTCCATTTCACCAAAAACCTTCTGATCCATAGTTCAAAATTTTCAAATTTTGTTCAAATGAAATTTGAACCAGATTCAAATTCCTTGCTGAAAACCTATTCTAAACCACTCCAAAAATTCTGAAATTTTGCCATCACCTTTGTCTTGCATCAGTACCTCACCACAAAAAAATTCAGAAATTTCAAAAATGCCCAAATCCATCTAGCATTTCAGCAAACACCTTCTATGCATTTCATCAATAAATTTCAGAAAATTCAGAAAGGGGGGGAGGGGGGGCTGCTGCTGCTCTTCACTGTCCACTCCTTCTCCTCTCCTTCACGGCGTTGCTGCTGCTCTTCAATGCGCCGGGGCCGGCGGCGACCATGGAGCAGTGGCAGAGCAAGGCCGAGCTCGGGGGAGCACGTGGCGACGGGGAGCAGGGGACCATGGGAAAGGGGGGTGCTCACTGGGGGGCGGCGATGGCTGGAGGCCGGCGACGAGGACGGCGGGCTCGGGGTGGCACGCGGCGACGGGGACGAGGACGGCGGGCTCAGGGCGGCACGCGGCTACGGGTACGAGGACGGCGGGGGAGAGAGCGCAGGATCGAAGAACTAAATGGAAATTTTCACAAGTGCTGCTTATATACACTAAGCATTGGTCCCGGTTCGTGGAACCAACCTGGACCAATGCCACCTTTAGTCCCGGTTCGTACCACCAACTAGGACCAAAGGTCTCTTTTCAGCAACCCAAAGGGCGGGAAACAGAGGCCTTTGGTCCCGGTTGGTGCCACCAACCGGAACTAAAGGGTGGCATTGGTTCCGGTTCGTGCCACGAACCGGTACCAATGCACCCCTTTAGTCCCGGTTGCTGGCACCAACCTGGACCAAAGGCCTTGTGCTGCCTGCGGCCAAAAGTTTAGTCCCACCTCGCTAGTTGAGAGGGGCGCGGAGTGGTTTATAAACCCCACTGTCACTGCCCTCTCGAGCTCCTCTCAGATGCAGGCTTATGGGCCTAACGTGACACTCCACTGCCTGTGGGCCTACTGGGCCTTCTGCGGGCCTGAATCCTGGCCCGTGGTTGGGTTTCTAGTCGTATTCAGGCCGTGGTGGCCTAGTAGGTGGCATTTTTTTTCTATATTTTTCCAGTTTTTTTTCTTTTTTGCTCTATTTATTTTATTTTGTTTCTACTTACAACAAAATACAAACTGTTTTTCAGTGATTCTTTTTTCTTTTAGGTAATAAAAATTTTAAACTTGCTGTTAGTGCCATTAGTTTTCCAATTTGAATAGTTTAAATTTGAATTCTTTGAAATTTGTGTGAATCACTAGTTTGTGATTAACTTTACTATAAAAATAGATTTTGGAGTGATTCTTTTTCCTGCTATTTAATATTACTGTGTTTTATCATTATATTCAAAAATAGTTTTTGTTATTTTAGTTTCTAACAAAAAAAATCTTTATGATAATTCTTTTTGCTATTAAAGTTTTCTAGTTCATTCTTTTGTGTGTTCAAAATGAACCATTCAAAGCCACATCATCAATTTTCAAACCTTTCTGACTTCATCTGTTAATTTTCATGCATTTACTGATTTTTTTTAGCTAAATGACCCTGAAATTGAAAAGCACTTCAATTGAACTCTGAAGAGGTTGAAAATTGGCATGATATCATCATTTCACCCACATAGCATGTGCTAAGAAGTTGAGATGGTTACGGCAAAAACTGGATGCACTTCGTGTACAAAATGGACAATCTCTTTCGAAGTATGAGGGTTTCGGACGAAAACACCCACCCCGAGAATGGTTTTATGGTTGTCCATGCCCTATATATGGGAATACGAAGTCTTACTCTGACCGGAAAATCCTTCACACCCACACCTGCTTGAGAAGGGTTTCATGCCACACTATAATGTTTGGACCAGGCATGGAGAAATAGGGGTTATGATGGAAGACAGCGAAGAAGAAGAGGACGATGACAACTATGTGCCCCCTGAATACGGTGATGCTGCAACGGGGGAAGCTGAAGATCAAGAGGAACCAGACGATGTGCCCGATGATGATCTCCACCGGGTCATTGTTGATGCAAGGAGACAGTGCGAAAGTGAAAAGGAGAAGCTGAAATTCGATCGGATGTTAGAGGATCACCAAAAGGGTAGTCCCCCAATTGGAAGATGGCAACACAAAGCTCGGTACCGTAGAGAATTGCTGCAGTGGAAGGCAGAGAATGATGTGCCTGACAAAGTATTTGAGAAGCTACTGAAAATATTGAAGAAGAAGCTTCCAAAGGTAACGAATTGCCCGACAGTACGTACGCAGCAAAGAAGGTCGTATGCCCTCTAGGATTGGAGTGCAGAAGATACATGCATGCCCTAATGACTGCATCAGTACCGCGGTGCGTACGAGGATTTGAACGCATGCCGGGTATGCGGTGCATTGCGGTATAAGATCAGACGAGATGACCCTGGTGATGTTGACGGCGAGCCCCCCAGGAAGAGGGTTCCTGCCAAGGTGATGTGGTATGCTCCTATAATACCACGGTTGAATCGTCTATTTAGAAACAAAGAGCATGCCAAGTTGATGCGATGGCACAGAGAGGACCGTAAAAAAGACGGGAAGTTGAGAGCACCCGCTGAGGGTGCAGTGGAGAAAAATCTTGAGAAAGTACCGGGCTGAGTTTGCAGGTGACCCAAGGAACGTATAGTTTGGTTTAAGCGCGGATGGCATTAATCCTTTCGGGAGCAGAGCAGCAATCACAGCACCTGGCCCGTGACTCTATGTATCTATAACCTTCCTCCTTGGCTGTGCATGAAGCGGAAGTTCATTATGATGCCAGCACTCATCCAAGGCCCTAAGCAACCCGGCAACGACATTGATGTGTACCTAAGGCCATTAGTTGAAGAACTTTTACAGTTGTGGAATGGAAATGGTGTACGTGTGTGGGATGAGCACAGATAGGAGGAATTTGACCTGCATGCGTTGCTGTTTGTAACCATCAATGATTGGCCTGCTCTCAGTAACCTTTCAGGATAGACAAACAAGGGATACCACGCATGCACGCACGGTTTAGCTGACATCGAAAGTATATACCTGGACAATGCAGGAAGAATGTGTACCTGGTGCATCGTCGATTTCTTCCGACCAACCATCAATGTCGAAAGAAAGGCAAGCATTTCAAAGGCGAGGCAGATTACGGAAGAAGCCCGCCATGCGTACCGGTGATCATGTACTTGCTATGGTCAATGATTTACACGTAATCTTTGGAAAGGGTCCCGGCGGACTATCTGTTCTGAATGACGCTGAGGGACGCGCTCCCATGTGGAAGAAGAAATCTATATTTTGGGACCTACCCTACTGGAAAGACCTAGAGGTCCGCTCTTCAATCGACGTGATGCACGTGACAAAGAACCTTTGCGTGAACCTGCTAGGCTTCTTGGGCGTGTATGGAAAGACAAAAGATACACCGGAGGCACGGGAGGACCTGCAACGTTGGCACGAAAAAGACGACATGCCTCCAAAGCAGTATGAAGGTCCTGCCAGCTACACTCTTACCAAAAAGAGAAGGAAATCTTCTTTGAATGCCTGCTCAGTATGTAGGTCCCGTCTGGCTTCTCGTCGAATATAAAGGGAAATAAATATGGTAGAGAAAAAGTTCTAGAACCTAAAGTCTCATGACTGCCACGTGATTATGACGCAACTGCTTCCGGTTGCATTGAGGGGGCTTCTACCGGAAAACATTCGATTAGCCATTGTGAAGCTATGTGCATTCCTCAATGCAATCTCTCAGAAGGTGATCGATCCAGAAATCATACCAAGGCTAAGGAGTGATGTGGCACAATGTCTTGTCAGTTTCGAGCTGGTGTTCCCACCATCCTTCTTCAATATCATGACGCACATCCTAGTTCATCTACTCGACAAGATTGTCGTTCTGGGCCCCGTATTTCTACACAATATGTTCCCCTTTGAGAGGTTCATGGGAGTCCTAAAGAAATATGTCCGTAACCGCGCTAGGCCAGAAGGAAGCATCTCCATGGGCCATCAAACAGAGGATGTCATTGGCTTTTGTGTTGAATTCATTCCTGACCTTAAGAAGATTGGTCTCCCTCAATCGCGGTATGAGGGGAGACTGACTAGAAAAGGCACGCTAGGAGGGGACTCATAATATGCAGGGACGGGCATTCTTGGTCTCAAGCACACTACACAATTCTACAGAACTCTACCTTGGTGACCCCGTATGTCGATGAACACAAGAACATTTTGCGCTCCAAACACCCGGAGCAGTGTGACGACTGGATTACATGTGAACACATCAGGACTTTCGGCAGTTGGTTGGAAAAACGTCTCAGAGGTGACAACACTGTTTCTGATGAGCTGTACTCGTTGTCCAGGGGACCTTCTTCGACTGTATTGACTTACAAAGGATATGAGATAAATGGGAATACATTTTACATGATCGCCCAAGATCAAAAGAGCACCAACCAAAACAGCGGTGTCCGCTTTGATGCAGCAACCAAGAGGGGAAAGGACACATATTATGGTTACATAGTGGACATATGGGAACTTGACTACGGACATGATTTTAAGGTCCCTTTGTTTAAGTGCAAATGGGTCAATCTGTCAGGAGGCAGGGTACAGGTAGAGCCACATTACGGAATGACAACAGTGGATCTGAATAATCTTGGGTACATAGATGAACCATTCGTCCTAGCCAATGATGTGGCGCAGGTTTCTATGTGAAGGACATGTCTACCAAACCAAGAAAAGAAAAATATAAGGAAGCGAATACATCATACGATGAGCCAAAGCGCCACATAGTTCTTTCAGGGAAAAGAGACATCGTGGGAGTGGAGGGTAAGACAGACATGTCTGAAGATTATGAAAAGTTTCATGAATTCCTCCCTTCTAAGGCAAGGCTGACCAAAGCACCCTGTTAAGCGATGAAGAATATCCATGGTTACGGCGCAATAAGCAAAGGACACAAGCGAAGAAAAGTGAAGACAGATGAAGTCAGAAAGGGTTGAAAATATGATGTGTGGCTTTGAATAGTTCATTTTGAGAACCAAAAAGTCTGGAGTTCAAATAAGTTCAAAAAAATGAAATCCCTTTGTAACAGATGAGTTTTCGTCCGAAACCCTGATACTTCGAAAGAGATTGTCCATTTTGTACACGAAGTGCATCCAGTTTTTGCCGTAACCCTCTCAACTTTTTAGCACATGCTATGTGGGTGAAATGATGATATCATGCCAATTTTCAACCTCTTTAGAGTTCATTTGAAGTGCTTTTCAATTTCAGGGTCATTTAGCTAAAAAATCAGTAAATGCATGAAAAATAACGATGAAGTCAGAAAGGATTGAAAATTGATGATGTGGCTTTGAATGGTTCATTTTGAGCACAAAAAAGTCTGGAGTTCAAATAAGTAAAAAAATGAAATCCCTTTGTAACAGATGAGTTTTTGTCCGAAACCCTGATACTTCGAAAGAGATTGTCCATTTTGTACACGAAGTGCATCCAGTTTTTGCAGTAACCCTCTCAACTTTTTAGCACATGCTATGTTGGTGAAATGATGATATCATGCCAATTTTCAACCTCTTCAGAGTTCATTTGAAGTGCTTTTCAATTTTAGGGTCATTTAGCTCAAAAAAATGTGTAAATGCATGAAAAATAACAGATGAAGTCAGAAAGGGTTGAAAATTGATGATGTGGCTTTGAATGGTTCATTTTGAGCACACAAAAAGTCTAGAGTTCAAATAAGTTCAAAAAAATGAAATCCCTTTGTAACAGATGAGTTTTCGTCCGAAACCCTGATACTTCGAAAGAGATTGTCCATTTCGTACACGAAGTGCATCTAGTTTTTGCCGTAACCCTCTCAACTTTTTAGCACATGCTATGTGGGAGAAATGATGATATCATGCCAATTTTCAACCTCTTCAGAGTTCATTTGAAGTGCTTTTCAATTTCAGGGTCATTTAGCTCAAAAAAAATCAGTAAATGCATGAAAATAAACAAATGAAGTCAGAAAGGGTTGAAAATTGATGATGTGGCTTTGAATGGTTCATTTTGAGCACAAAAAAGTCTGGAGTTCAAATAAGTTCAGAAAAATGAAATCCCTTTCTAACAGATGAGTTTCGTCCGAAACCCTGATACTTCGAAAGAGATTGTCCATTTTGTACACGAAGTGCATCCAGTTTTTGCCGTAACCTCTCAAGTTTTTAGCACATGCTATGTGGGTGAAATGATGATATCATGCCTATTTTCAACCTCTTCAGAGTTCATTTGAAGTGCTTTAATTTCAGGGTCATTTAGCTCAAAACAAATCAGTAAATGCATGAAAAATAACAGATGAAGTCAGAAAGGGTTTGAAAATTGATGTGTGGCTTTGAATGGTTCATTTTGAGCACACAAAAGTCTGGAGTTCAAATAAGTTCAAAAAAATGAAATCCCTTTTGTAACAGATGAGTTTTCGTCCGAAACCCTGATACTTCGAAAGAGATTGTCCATTTTGTACACGAAGTGTATCCAGTTTTGCCGTAACCCTCTCAACTTTTTAGCACATGCTATGGGGTGAAATGATGATATCATGCCAATTTTCAACCTCTTCAGAGTTCATTTGAAGTGCTTTTCAATTTCAGGGTCATTTAGCTCAAAAAATCAGTAAATGCATGAAAAATAACAGATGAAGTCAAAAGGGTTGAAATTGATGATGTGGCTTTGAAGGTTCATTTTGAGCACACAAAAAGTCTGGAGTTCAAATAAGTTCAAAAAAATGAAATCCCTTTGTAACAGATGAGTTTTCGTCCAAAACCCTGATACTTCGAAAGAGATTGTCCATTTTGTACACGAAGTGCATCCAGTTTTTGCCGTAACCCTCTCAAGTTTTGAGCACATGCTATGTGGGTGAAATGATGATAGCATGCCAATTTTCAACCTCTTCAGAGTTCATTTGAAGTGCTTTTCAATTTTAGGGTCATTTAGCTCAAAAAAATCAGTAAATGCATGAAAAATAACAGATGAAGTCAGAAAGGGTTGAAAATTGATGATGTGTCTTTGAAGGTCATTTTGAGCACACAAAAAGTCTGGCTTTCAAATAAGTTCAAAAATGAAATCCTCTTGTACAGATGAGTTTTCGTCCGAAACCCTCATACTTCGAAAGAGATTGTCCATTTGTGACCCGAAGTCATCCAGTTTTTGCCGTAACCATCTCAACGTTTCGCACATGCTATGTGGGTGAAATGATGAATCATGCCAATTTTTCACCTCTTCAGAGTTTCATGAAGTGCTTTTCAATTCAGGGTCATTTAGCTAAAAAAAATCAGTAAATGCATGAATTAACATATAGTTCAGAAAGGTGTTGAAAATTGATGATGTGGCTTTGATATGTTCATTTTGAACAACAAAAGAATGAACTAGAAAAACCTTACTAGCAAAAGATTATCATAAAGATTTTTTTTGTTAGAAACTAAAATACAAAAACTATTTTGAATATAATGATCAACACAGTAATATAAATAGCAGGAAAAGAATCACTACTCCAAAATCTATTTTTATAGTAAAGTTAATCACAACACTGTGATTCACAACCAATTTCAAAGAATTCAAATTTAAACATATCAAATTGGAAAACTAAGGCACTAACAAGCAAGTTTAAAATTTTTATTACCTAAGAAGAACAAAATCACTGAAAACAGTTTGTATTTTGTTGTAAGTAGAAACAAATAAAATAAATAGAGCAAAAAAGAAAAAAACTGGAAAAATATAGAAAAAAATGCCACCTACTAGGCCACCACGGCCTGAATACGACTAGAAACCCAAACCACGGCCAGGATTCAGGCCCGCAGAAGGCCCACGTAGGCCCCACAGTGGAGTGTCACTTAGGGCCCATAAGCCTGCATCTGAGAGGAGCTCGAGAGGGCAGTGACAGTGGGGTTTATAAACCACTCCCGCGCCCCTCTCAACTAGCGAGGTGGGACTAAACTTGGCCGCAGGCAGCACAAGGCCTTTGGTCCAGGTTTGGTGCCAGCAACCGGGACTAAAGGGGTGCATTGGTACCGGTTCGTGGCACAACCGGAACCAATGCCACCCTTTAGTTCCGGTTGGTGGCCCAACCGGGACCAAAGGCCTCTGTTTCCCGCCCTTTGGGTTGCTGAAAAGAGACCTTTGGTCCTAGTTGGTGGTACGAACCGGGACTAAAGGTGGCATTGGTCCAGGTTGGTTCCACGAACCGGGACCAATGCTTAGTGTATATAAGCAGCACTTGTGAAAATTTCCATTTAGTTTCTTCGATCCTGCGCTCTCCCCCCGCCGTCCTCCGTACCCGTAGCCGCGTGCCGCCCTGAGCCCGCCGTCCTCGTCCCCTCGCCGCGTGCCACCCCGAGCCCGCCGTCCTCGTCCCGGTCCTCCATCCATCGCCCCCCCCCCCCATTGAGCACCCCCCTTTTCCCATGGTCCCCTGCTCCCCTTCGCCACGTGCTCCCCCGAGCTCGGCCTTGCTCTGCCACTGCTCCATGGTCTGCCGCCGGCCCCGGCGCATTGAAGAGCAGCATCACGCCGTGAAGGAGAGGAGAAGGAGTGGACAGTGAAGAGCAGCACAGCAGCCCCCCCTCCCCCCCTTTCTGAATTTTCTGAAATTTATTGATGAAATGCATAGAAGGTGTTTGCTGAAATGCTAGATGGATTTGGGCTTTTTGAAATTTCTCTGAATTTTTTTGTGGTGAGGTACTGATGCAAGACAAAGGTGATGGCAAAATTTCAGAATTTTTGGAGTGGTTTAGAATAGGTTTTCAGCAAGGAATTGAATCTGGTTCAAATTTCATTTGAACAAAATTTGAAAATTTTGAACTATGGATCAGAAGGTTTTTGGTGAATGGAGTGTGGTACTGTCATGAGTTGGTGTAATTTTTTTCAAAAAATTAGTAAGGAAAATAGGGTTGTAGTTCAATGCCAAGATTGGACCAAAATTGAAAAATGGAAGTTGTGCTCAAAAGTTTCAAATGACCAAATGGGTTTTTGCATAAAAATGATCTATAGGCATCAGAGGACTTCTCAAAAAATTTGTGGCATTTGAAAAGAATTATTTGAAATAGTTCCGTGCAACAGGGTCATTCTAGAGTTTGAAAATACTAATAAAAGATTTTTTGATGCCAAATCATTATAAAAATATTACTACTGATTGTTTTGTTCATAGCATTTTTTTCATTGTATGTATGTATGTATGGATGGATGGCTATAGAAAATGTTCATATATGATTTTTTTTTGTTCATAGCAATTTTTTTCCATGTATGTATGCCTTTTTTTAGATGTGCTATGTTTTTTCAGATGAGATGAAATGAGATGAGATGTCCATTTGTTGTATAACCATAACCCGATACTTCAATTCCCCTCGGGCTTATATTTTTGTGAGCATAGAAATTTTTGTAACTTGTATGTGTTTGATCACCGCGGACTTATACTTGATTGGACTATGGAGTGGCATATTTAGTCGAGTCCAACATCAATATTTGTGAATGATTTCATATTGTTGGGCACCGCGGATAGTTGTGGAGAGGAGTTTTTCCTTTGATTTTGAGGCATGTGATCTAGAATGTCCAATGCCTCATATCGCGAACATAGTTATATTTGACAATTGATCTTCATCATAAATGAAGCATAAATTTAGCACAGTTTTGGCAATCACTTAGAATTTTACATGTAGTAGGAGTACATGTAAAAAATTCAGAGTTGTTAATCTCACTTCGACATGAGGGGGGACGTCGATCAACCCCCTCTCGCCCGAACAAGTCTATGTATTATTTTATATCGCGTGGTACATATATCAAAGTTTGATCATATGTCAAAGTTTAATTTTGACATATCAACATTTGATCATATATCAAAGTTTGATCGTATGTCAAAGTTTTGAATTTTTACTATGCAATTTGATCATATGTCAAAGTTTGATCATAATGTCCAAAGTTTGATCATATGTCCAAAGTTTTGAATTTTGACATATATAGATTTATCAAGAATGCCCCCATTATGGATGTGCACAAGTTGATCCATTTTTTTTCTGATCTCATCTATATATATATTCTTCTATTGTCACGTTTGTCTTCAAGTATTGAAGAAATCCATGGCTTCATCATTAGTCGGAAGTAACAGGCGTATGATGCTACGAAGCTCTTCAAAGTTGTTTTGAAACGAGTTCCTGATAGAATAATTCACCTTTTGGTACGAATTTCAGCAAGAGGCCTTCCAAATAGATATTCAGAAGGCTCTTGCTAAACTTTGTACCAAAAGTGAATTATTCTATCGGGAACTCCGTTCCAAAACAACTTTGAAGAGCTTCGTACCATTATACGCCTGTCATTTCGGCTAATGATAAGTCATGGTTTTCTTGAATTCTTTGACACTAGACAACATGATATAAAAGGGTAGATGAGATCAGGAAAAATATGGACCATTTTCTCACATCTAGAATGGCGTCAATTTGATAATCCCTTGTCGGTCCGGACGTCGGACATTCATGAGAGAGGCGGTCCGACCCAAAACCCTAGAAGCATTGTCGAGGCCACCCCAAACCCTAGAAGCGTTGCCTAGGCCACCCCAAACCCTAAGAAGCGTTGTCGAGGCCACCCCAAACCGTAGAAGCGTCGAGCTAGCTAGGTCTACGTTTGCACAATATATCCATCTGTCATGTTTGTATATTAATTGCCATGTTGTAATATTTGCAGAAACTATGGAGCACCGAGACATCGAAGCAGAACAGTTGTTTGGGGGACATAATCCTCGGCGGAGGTGATGTTCTGTCCGTTTCTCAACGACACCGATGGTCTGGAAGAAGCAGGGTGAAGCAGGCTCCGATGATCGAACACTGGAGGTGGAGGACATGATTAATGATGGCGCAAGCTTTTCACTGCCTTCCGATTCCAGAAGGCTATGCTGTTGTGATGGTCGATGAAATAACGGAGGGATTTGAGGTCATCGAGCTTGACCCACCCTACGGTGAAGGGAGACTCAGCTGGGTCTTGCTCTGAGACTCCATGTCTATTGCGGAAGGAGCTCATCACCTTCCGAACTGGACGCCTCCGCCTCCTCCTCCGCGAGTCAGGCACTCCGCCTCCTCCTCCGGTGAGTCAGTGGCACTCCGCCTCCTCCTCCGCCTCCTCCTCTGGCGAGTGATCAGGCACTCCGCCTCCTTCACCGCTGCTCCAGCGCGTGGCGGCACTCACCTCCTTCTCCAGCTACTCCGGCGCGTGGCGGCACTCCGCCTCCTTCTCCGCCTCGCCGGCGCCTCTGAGCAGCCCGCCTCCTTCTCCGGCCTCATCACACAACGAGAGACAGCCGCCAGCCCCTCGCTCCGGCTGCTCCGGTGCGTCGTAGCACTCCTCCTCCTTCTCCGCCTCGTAACAATGAAGGAGCACAGCGCAGCAACCTCGCCTCCGGCTGCTTCCGGCGTCTAGCAGTACAACCAAAGGCGGGGGCAATAATATTCGGAGG